>OY744466.1:5436294-5925304 GCA_963556145.1 Hygrocybe punicea | reverse complement strand
ATGAACATACATATACATGTGCCGCGGGTCGAGCATGCTCGACCCGCGGACTTGTGCTTTAGGTTAAGCAACCGGTTACTCATCATATATGCTGGGATCATGTTATAAGTATACATGACTGCAGATCATATGATATATGCCCCGCGAGTCGAGCTTACTCGACCGGCGCACATGTTTCAACCAGTGTTCAGCACATCGTTCACAGGGCAAAAAACGTACGCGTAGTGGGTGACATTTTCCATTTCTCACAAGCCCAACGCTAGTCTTAGCCTAACTCTTTTACAAAACACTATATATAATCCCACCAACATGAATATTTTTACTCCCATCTGCTCATCTATGTCCTTCATAAACTTCATCGCCGTCTTACCGAAATCTTTTGCTGCTCGGCTGGATAAGGTAGAAGATTAGCATCATGCAGACGAAAGAAGATTATTAGTACCGTCGTTTGACTTCCAAGGGTGGACCTTGCTGGTTCCAGGCGTCGGCAAGAGCTTCAAATTCTTGTTTTTTCTCTTCGGTCAAGGAACCGTAAATATCACTCCACGCTTTGCCATAGTGCTTGATGTAGCCGGGCTTTCCTCCGGTTTCTCCAGACAGCTCCACCATCCTAGCGTCGATTTCCTTGGTCATCTTTTCTCTTGTAACCAACCTTGCATTCCACTTCTTTGTATATTTCGGAGCATCCTCAGTGTCGCTCTCCAATTTTGACCGATGATTGTGGTACCAAGTTTGAATTTTCTGTATTCATGGTATAATGCTGTTAGGCTTATCTGAAGGGTAGTATTAGAATATACAGACCTGTTGCATATTTGGGGGCCATTGTGTGTTGGTTTGTTGTGCCGATTTTTTTAAAAGTTTCCTGATCCCTTTCAGGACACGAATACGATCTTCACCAGTGGATCTCCTAAAATCAGGATAACTGTCCTCGAGGATCTTAGTAAATTCTGGGGTGATCCACTTCATTTAGGCAAAAACTGAGGAGAATGAAGGCAAATGTTGTTGTCTGGAACAAAGGCAGAACGTCGTTGTCTGGAACAATGGAAGAATGCCTCGTGGTGAACATGAGGTGATGACAAATCACGTGATTGATGGCAACAAATAGCAATGTGGATTACAAGTAGATGACTCAGGGGATTGCAAGTCGGTGCAGGACGTGATTAGGAGAATATGATGAATTGTGAATATTGATAAATTCCAGAACACAAGGATAGAGGAGCAAGTACCAAATCTGTGGCACATGGAAAGGGGTGGGTAAGAGTCCAAAGATGTAAGGTGGGTATGTTCAGAGCAGGCTGAATGAACAGATACAACCCACCTGTTGCATTTGTGGCAACACTGTTCCATGGCCAGCCAAGATTCCCAGACCCGTTAGCCAATCCACCTTTCATGGCTAGCCGAGATACACAGGGAAGTCGGCCAATCCATGTTCCATGGCCAGCCGAAATACCCAGCCAGGTCGGCCAATCCATGTTCCATGGCCAGCCAAGATACCCAGCCAGGTCGGCCAATCCATGTTCCATGGCCAGCCAAGATACCCAGCCAGGTTGGCCAATCCATGTTCCATGGCCAGCTGAAATACCCAGACCCGTCGGCCAATCCACGTTCCATGGCCAGCTGAAATACCCAGCCAGGTCGGCCAATCCATGTTCCATGGCCAGCCGAAATACCCAGCCAGGTCGGCCAATCCATGTTCCATGGCCAGCTGAAATACCCAGACCCGTCGGCCAATCCACCTTTCATGGCCAGCTGAAATACCCAGACCCATCGGCCAATCCACCTTTCATGGCCAGCCAAGATACCCAGCGCAGTCGGCCAATCCATGTTCCATGGCCAGCCAATATATCCCTCTGCTTCGGCCAACCCATGCTTCTCCGAACATGGAACCCTCGGCCAAGCCATCTGCTCTGGAGAAAGATATTGGTCGGCCGAGATAAACCAGCCCACTTGGAGTGGGAATTGTCCATCTCGGCTGACCCATGTATCATGGAAAAGATATGCTGAAAGGGCTCTTCCGCGACGCACAGAAATGGTCGAATGCACTGTTATTTCATCAGCGTATGATCAAACTAAACTCTGTGGTTGATGCTGTTCACACTCACAACTTACTGGGATCTGATGACTTCCAAGCTTTTCTTGAGTGCCCAGGTATGGCTCAACTTCATGGGTTTCCGAGCGACTTGGATGTCCCTGCCTTTGTGAATTTATACGAGCTGCTCGATGAGAACTGGATTGGTGAGCACGTTCTGGACACACGTGCTTATCAAATCATGATGGAAATCAATTCACGCGCCGATTCTCCTCTCATCCGAATCCTTCCGTCTATTTTTCATGTCCAGCTCACAAACGCATACCGTGCAGGTTGTCTTTCCAAAGTCCTAAAGGATCTCTGAGAGTCCCTTCTCACTGACCCACCTGACATTATCGCCTTCATGTTTAACAAAGAAAATTCGCACTGGGCACCGTGTGTCATTCTGATGAAGAAGTGGCTCATTCAGCAAGGCAATTCCTTGGAGTGGGCCCCAGATGAAGCAATGTTGAATAAATTGCGATGGTTTCTAGGGGACGTCACAGACACTCAAGGGAAATGGACGGAGAAAGCCCTCCCTGTTCCGTACCAAGGACCTGGCAGCGGGTCGTGTGGGATAATTTCATTGAGCATCATTCAAGCTTTTGCTGACCCAAACGTGATGCCTTGGTCCCTTGAAATGGCGTTGACATTTCGTCATAATTGGTTACGAGAACTTCTGCTCCATCACTTGACAGCGATTCACTCGTTAGCTAAAGTAAGCTATCATTTATTGACGAGACAAAGTGGCTGAAATTTATTTTAGCTTCAGTCCTCCATTGGCCTCCCCCATGCGGATCTGACAGATGAAGGCACCAACAACCTTGCACCAAGTGCACGTCACATGCAGCCTGCCGTGGCTATTGCTGATTCTGCCTTTGATCGCGACATCACTGATCCAGAAACCGACTCTGAATCAGATGCTGCAGACGGTACACCTACTCCTCACACAGCTAAATTTGGTCCAACGGTACCACGAGCGCTAAGTGGTTCACCAAAGAAGTCTGCAAATGCCCCACTGAACCCACAGCGCCCACAAGTAGACATGATTTTCAACACGTTGGAGGAAGCCGTTCATTTCGTGTATGAATATGAACGCCGTCGGGGATATGAATGGAAGAAAGGTGAAAGCGAGCATAATAAAGAGGGTAGGAATCATGTCTCATTTTTTTTGGTAATTTGCTTACAATTCTGCAGGCAGAGTAAAGCGTCTTCGACTTCGATGCTCCAGCTCCTCGCAGCACATTGTCAAGCATGTCAGGGACATCGACCCCGCCGATTTTCGTCGTGGTAAAACTAAGCGGTGTTCATGCCTTAGTCGCGTGAATGTCCGGATTTCACCAGGAAGCACTTATTATTTCTCATCCCTCAACCTCGTCCACAACCATCCTGCCGTTCATGACGATCATCTCCCTGAATTCAACCCATCATCTCAGCATCAGAAGGACTTAGTTCATGACCTTGCACCCATCAAAACCTTGGGGAGGGGTGAAATTCATACTTTATTGTCGGCTCAATTCCCTGACCACCCACTCACGCTGCGCCAAGTATCAAATCTCCTTGACGATGCATGGCAAGAGGCACGCCATTCTATGCAAAACTTGGGTGGGGATTTTGTTGCACTTGTGGAGAAGCTTACCGAGTTAAAGAATGCTGATCACCAATGGATCTTTCATGTTCAAGTCGACAAAACCACTCGCCAGTTCCAGCGCTTATTTTGGATGTCTCTGGGCCAAGTTTCCATCGCTCAACAATTCAACGATGTCATCATTAATGACATTGCTATGCTTCAAAACCAGTATGGACCCCCTTTAAATGTTTTTGTGGTCATTGACCAGTTCTTCGCGTCTTGCAATATTGCCTATTCACTCCATACTAGTGAGACGGCAAATGAGCATCAATGGGCATTGGACTGCCTATTTGCAGTACTTCCGACATGTTTGGAGTGTGTTTTCTTTTCAGACGCAGACACTGGACTCGACTTGGCGGTTTCTAGACAACCCGAATCAGAGATCTCATTTCATGGTCGTTGCCTCAACCACCTTGATGGTAATGTTGTCAAGAAGTTGGCGCCAATCCTTGGACCCTTGATGCAATCCTTCCGGGAAGCATTCTGGAGTGTCTATTATTCCATTTCTCCTGCAGCCCTCGAAGAAGCCTGGGCTGAACTCCTCACCAAATTTCCAGCTGCGCAACCTTACCTTGAGGGTGAGCTTTGGCCAGATCGTAAACGCTGGGCATGGACTTTTGTTGCGACATGCTATACTTGTGGCATCCGCACGTCTGGCCATGTAGAAGGGGAGAACCGTGTCAATAAGTTGTTAGGTGACTCGAAGACGTCTGCGTATGACCTCTCGATGAACTTAATTCAGCATTCCCAAGCCCAGCATGATCTTGAAGCCCTTCATATTCGACAGGCAAGTACACTCTTCCAATTAATTTGTAGCACAGGCTGAGATGCATTCCTCAGACGGCACGTTTACGGCACCCAACTCAAACTGATATTCTTTTCGCTGAACCCCTTCAACTTCTTCGCTCTCACTGTGTTCCATATGCTGTACAAAAATCATACGAGCAGATGGAATCCTCGGTATTCTACACTGCAGAGTCTGTCCGCCTTCCGCAAGGATCACACAACTGGGTGAGGACCTAATCCCTCAAGCGCACTTTCCAAACTGACTTCTTCATAGGCTGACATTTTGGCTTCTCGTGAAATACAGCGTAGCGCCATTCCTGTTGATGAAGCAGATAAAGCCATCACGGCATCAGAGGTTCTCAAATTTTGCTCCATTTCCAGGGATGGTAGCTAACTCAATTTCACCTTCAGAGTCTCCTTGACAACTTTTCTGAAGATACAATCCGCATTTCAGCACAATACCTCCTCCAGTTTGTTGTGAGTGGTGGTAGGACCTGTATGACATTTTTCGAGATCAAACACTACGTGACACATGCTGCTCATTATCTGGCTCTACTTGATACTGGTCATCCCGTTTGCGACTGTATGATGGGTACCAATTTAGGGATACCCTGTCGGCACTTCTATGCTGTACTCCGAATGCTGAAATCGCCAGCGCAATTCCATTTAGGTCTCTTCAATCAAAGGTATGCCATTTGTTTCTCATTGTGCAACAGTGCTTAGCAACCGAATAGGTGGCTCACAGAACCAAATCTTGACATCGCAACAACTGATGTTGTGAGAATTGGATGCAACAAATCAGAGAACGACCCACCAACAACTCCACTGATCCCTTTTCATCTATCTCCATTTCAAAGATGCTCTTCGCCTCCACCCACCACTCAAACCTTACCAGCAAAAGTTATCCATCACCAAGCCATCACGAAGTTTCAAGATGTTCTTCGACATGTTCACACCGAGGCCGAGCTGAAGAGCCTGAATACTGATATTGATGCAATGATGTAAGCTTTATGGTTGCATTCGTGTTTGTGTATGACTGACTTGTAATGGACAGTGCGCAGCGCGACGCAGATGCAGGCCCCACCATCCTACCTCCTCGACCTATTCGCACCAAAGGTCGCCCTCGCAAGAAGAGACTCGCCTCGGCGATTGAAGGAGAATGGCTGGGCAAACGGGTGAAGTTTAATAATGACGATGGCGATGGCCCCAGTCATCGTAAATGTGGAAAGTGTGGTGAATGTGGGCATTATGCCACTACGTGTTCCAGGAACAAATAGTTGTGCCATGGCTGAGGTTTTAATGTACAACAAATGATGAACGACGAGTTCTCCTGTATAACAAAGTCATCAAGTAGTGTACAATAAAGTGGGCAATTCAACTTGCCCATACTTTGACTCGTGCGAAAGCCTGAGGTGTCTTGGAAAATTCCTTGGAGTGCCTTACCCTGCGCTCGCAATCTCTTTCATCTCGCTGGTGTCCTCACGTGTCATCTTCGCGACATGATCAAAATTTACTCAAAGGTATGTATGTCCTTGTTTCGCATTCGCAGTTTGTGGTTGACGCATCGACAACTCGCATCTCAGATTACATCACTTGCATGCTTGAAGTCCACCCATTTTTCCTCATTCCCGGCCTCAAGCTCATTCAGTCGACCCCCCACAACACCGTTCAACCTCCATTCTCGCTCATGGCGCCAAACAAATTGTCCCTGCCTCCTTGTGGAACACCCATGAACTTGCCGCATCACCACCTTGCAGCCCCACCTAGACCATCCCCGACCTCACACACCTGCGATCAACCTTGCAGACCCTCGTTCACCACTTCAGGTCCCTCTGTTCCCCTTTGTCGTCCTAAACGAAGCCCCTCTATGTTGTTTATAGAGCTCCAGTGCGACATGCCATATCACCATAGTGCAACCCCCGTATTTCACCATCCCTGACCCCACGCACCTCTATTCGACTCCACGCTCCCATGTTCCACTCTCCAGAGCCCCCGTTCCCCTTCGTCTCCCCAAACGATCACCCGCCGCTGTGATCAAATGCCCCATCATGTCACCATTGCGCGGCCCACATTTTTCACTATTCCCAGCCCCACAGCATTCAACCCAAGCACCTCTATTCGATCCCATGCTCCCGCATTCCACCCAAGCCCCCGTTCCCCCTTGTCTCCCCAAACGAGCCCCTGCCGCTGTGTTCAGATGCCCCATCATGTCACCATTGTGTGGCCCACATTTTTCACTATTCCCAGCCCCACAGCGTTTGACCCAAGCACCTCTATTCAATCCCATGCTCCCGCATTCCACCCAAGCCCCTGCCGCTGTGTTCAGATGCCCCATCATGTCGCCATTGCGCGGCCCACATTTTTCACTATTCCCAGCCCCACAGCATTCGCCATCCCCGACCTAAGCACCTCTATTCGACCCCATGCTCCCGTGTTCCACCTGAGCCCCCATTCCCCCTCGTCTCCCCAAATGAGCCCCTGCTGCTGTGTTCAGACGCCCCATCATGTCACCATTGCGCGGCCCACATTTTCCACTATTCCCAGCCACAGCTTTCGGACAACCCCCCCCCACCCCCCCCCGCAACCCTCGTTCAGCACCCAGAGCCTCCTGTTCCCCTTTGTCCCCCAGAACAAGTCCCCTCTGCCGTGTTCAAACGTCCACCAGCGCCGTTTGGACCCTCGTTTTGCCACGTCACTATACCTTCAGCCCCTTTTTTCACCTAGCCTGACCCTTTAGTATACCCATCCAATGGCACGTACCGTCGTTCAACATCCTGAAGCCATCCCTACAGTAGAAGGAGGCTTTTGCCTAGTAGAGGAAGTTGTCAAGCTGAATATAGTTCTATTCAAATCACGCAGCCAACGTAATTGGCTAGGCTCGAATTGTGTATCTAAGTTAATCTTGATTAAAAATACTGAGATTCACAGCGCAATTGTATAATATGGGGAGCCATTTGCCCCTGGCTTCCCCCCCCTATATAAGGAAATTTTTGATGGCTCCCCGGGGAGCCATTTAGAACAAGCCTACTATTATACAGGCCAGCTACACTAAATTCCCTCCTGCTCTGGCGGCACCCAGCCCACCATGCACCACCTTCTGTGTTAAAAGAAGTCAATCAGTGTAGAAGAGTAAAGGAATAAAAGGGATGTACTTGCCATTCTTTATCCTGGTAGTGTAGAGGAATGGCGGAGAGACATGGTTGAGAATAAGTTGAACATGGCGAAGGTTCAAAAATTGGGCTCGGAGTTGTGTCGGAGCTTGAATATATCACCTTGTTTCGCCAAGTCCTTCCACAATTTTCACTAAATCCTTCCGTTATAATAGTTGTGCCTGGTCAGTCATGTGATCAGGTTCCCATGGTTTGACCTAGTCAGTAGCCTTCCAGATGTAGTAGTCAGTCCATCCTTCCTATCCAGTCGACTTCCCCTCGAGTCCTGCGTGAGCCCCTGGAGTGGTACCTTGGTACCACTCCACCGTGACATCAAATATACATGGAATTGATGTTGACCTGACATTGAGGTGTCAGTGATCAGTCCAGCCCAAGATTTGGTGCTGGGCCATGCTTAAATTTGATCAAAATTATGTAAGTAAAGAAGTCGATCTGTGGTGACCATCACAATACAATGTCATTTTCATCCACTGCCAAATTTAGATTGGGTTTGCAGTGGGATCAGAAATAAATTTCATCTATTTCTAGCGCTGCCTTTTTTAGGTCCCAGAGACGCTGTGAGCCAAACGGCGGTGTACATGCCTGACAGACAAAAGGGACTCCCGCATTTCTCCGGATGTATGCCTTTCACCCCATCACTCCGATAGAATGGGTCACCTTATTCAAAAGGGCATGATTTAGGACGGCAGATGAACTTCCATCGAATGCTAATACGCCCAAATGATCCATATCACGATCAAGCGAGTCAATATGTTCGCCTGCACCTGAGAGGTGTGCGACCTTGGCACAAGCCGCATGCAAGGCCAGAAGCTTCGGAGAGGGGAGGTCGGAATATTTTGTAGGATCTGACGAGGTGAGTGTGACCTGGCTAGGTGCTTGCAACCTATTGGTAGTTGTCTTTACGTTGTAACAATTTTCGACTTTCTACGTTTCGGAGCGGTCCATTAGGACATACACGAGTTACAAGCACAACACTCACCGTCCCCTCAAACCACATATCTAGTCGATCAAACCAGTCGTGTACATTGCGTTCCATCGTCATGACATTAAAGAGAGAATGCACTTTGGGACCATTTAGGCTTTCGACATCATAACCGAAGCGCTTCAAAACCGCCAACACGGATGCTGAATACTCTTTCTGGGTAAGGATTAGATCCGTGGTAGAACTGAAAGCACATATAACAATTTACCTTCACGGACGAGCTCGTGGATGTATTAGATACGTTGAAATATGTAGAGTCCGGTACAATGTGAGCACACTCCGTGTTCACGGCACCCCCCGCAGCAATAACCTGCTGTTCACTGATACTTATGGACGCTGCAAGGTCATACTTTCCAGTAACTACGCATCGAAACCCATCTCTTTCCAGAGCCTGCATTCGAACATGGAATCTAATAAATTCGTGCCAATGCAAATGAAACACGATCTACTCACCTGGTCCTTCGCTTCTACGTGACTCTTAGGAGCCTCTCGAATCGTTTCCTGAAGATACTTCTTGTCTTTGTCGAACGAGGGACGACTCGGATGGTCTGAGGGGATTGGCGTCCGCCCTTTAAACTTCTTGACTGAGTCCGAGTTATCTCCAAGATATTTCGCAACACCGAAGGAGAACGTACATGGGCGAATGTAGTAATCAATAAAAGACTGGCCAAGTTTAGACAAGAGGAAAAAGTCGTTATTGCAGGAATGGATAGTCTTGACGACCTCATGACGCGCATTCTCAGTGGGAGCATGGAGAATCAAGTAGCCGAGAATTCGTGCGTGAATGAGAGCTTTTGCAGTGGCTTGGTGTTGGAAGGTGAGGCAAACTCTGTATGCACTGAGTTCGTTGGGCCCCAACTGAGAAGCTTCAGGGCTATTGGCGGGAGGCAGATTGGACATAATGGTAAGGTTGTCGAAGCTCTGTCCGGCCTTGGTGACTTTGCTTATAATAACCGTAGCCTTACTCTTTCCAAACAAGACACGCCCGTGACGACTTTGTGACGCAAACATCACAGCATCACCCCCAAGCGACGACGACCACGTCGTTCCCTCTCGCCTATCCACCCAGCTGACACGTAAGCGAAGGTGGTAAGGCCGTTCTGTTGACGGTTAGGACGACGAAAGCCGCGGGGGACGACGATGGAAATGGCGGAGACGATGGGAATGGCAACGACAACGACAGATCAGGACGACGGGAACGACGAAGACGACAGAGTGCGTATGGGACCGAGTTGAGACAATTGAGTCTCCCTTCTCCCTCGCTCCACGATCGTGTCCGGTTTGTCTCAACTGACACACTGAGCATTCCGCCTCGGACTTCTCATCCATCCCTATTCCCTTTTACTGATCCCCTCACTCTTTACTTCTCTCCTTCCCCGTCAGTGCTGTCTCCTCTTCTTTAATCCCTTTTCACCCCCCATACCTCCATCCTAGGCTACGCGAGCACACCCCCGACATATCGACACTCACCGACGTGCTAGAAACCACTGAACTCGTAAAGGGAGCCCCCGACACAGACGTGTGTTTCTCTCATTATTTCTCCCATTCTTTTAATTTAATTTCACCTTTGTTTCCCAGTTTTTCGTTCCGTTAACCTTCTCTCCACTGTGGCGATATGCAACAAGCTTTCCTTCATGGACAAAAATACGATCCTAGCAACACCACAGGTGCTTACGAGCTGTACCCCAGCCTAGTCGGCGCAGGCCCATGGCAAAATGTTTGGAGGGGCGGACACAATCTCCCCTTCAGCGGTGCTGATCACTTGCTTTATTATTGTGCAGGACGAAATTTTCTGTTGCGCGAGATTCGTTCTCCCCGACAAAGCCGGTCGTATCATTAACATTGGCGGATGGTCCGACTCCGCCTTGTACGCCTCCCCGGTGTGCCAAGCACAACGGATTGACAAGACTTGAACAACGTGCAGCTTCAAGTATGTTTTCCAATGTGGCTACCCATTCTCAACTGATAACCTGTTGTTCCGCTCTTATGATGTCCAACAGCAGTATTCTGATCGTAGGCACCGGCAGACGAGACGGCATCGGTAACAAGGAGGATTACATGATTGGCTGCAGTGTGGTCGGCGGAAAGGGGCAGGCATGACAAGAGGAAGTTGCGTAGCGTGCAGTGTTACTCCCACTAGATGAAGTGAGTTTTTTTTCTCGATCTACATGATATCTAAAAGACCACCTTCTCCCTTCCTTAATTAAATCAACGATACCCTCGCAGTTCTAAATGACGAACACCAATGGCGGCGGTAGCGACTGTAACGAGGGCGACGACTACAATAACGCCAACAGTGGGACATTGGCCGCAAGGAAGATAGCAACGATGTCGCTGCACGTAGTGTAAGTGGTCGATTTAACCTAACTAACTCCTCGAGCGGACAAGGAATGATTCATTAATGATGGGTACATTACGTTGTAGTTTCGAGCAATATGTATGCCCACGAAGGTATGTCGAAGAAAGAACCCGGACGGTTTTGTACAATTGGAGAAGTGATGTTTTCAACTGTGAAGCGGATATCCTGTGTGGCGGCACGATTCGAGGGTTGGGCACCACTTCTTTTCAGGTCGCGATACTTCAAAACTTCATCTTTCAGGCGTTTCTGTCTTCGGGGGAGAGATTTTTGTAGGCGTCATCTTCATTGGCCATCCTCATGAGCTCTGCTAACTTCAGTTTTTCACCCGTTGGTAAACCTGGTATTAGTGATTAGCAAGTAAGTACTATGCTTTAGCGTCAAGAACTCATTCTCGTTCACTTCCATATATAAACAACGGTGACCGGCAACTGCCTACGCCGCCGCCACCGCTCATGCCTTCTCCACCACCACCACCACCGCCACCACCACCGCCACCAACTGGGGGGGACGCCCCAGCGACCCCAGATTCCACATCGTCGAATCCCCCTGCGAATACAACGACTGCGCCGGCGATGGAGCACGGTTTGACCCATGCGCATGCGTCACGCTATTGTTCCACGACGGCGGCGGCGACGACGATTTACCATTGCTCATACCATTTGGTGCCCGCCCAGCTGCCGACGGCGGTCGGCCTGCGGCATCAGGTGGCAAAGCCGTACGCATCGCTTGTGTTTGGCTTCTGCCTGTGCACGGAGCCGCAGCACGATGCGGGTGTACGCGTGGGGGCCAACTGATGGACAAACGACGTTTCCTGCGTTCCCTCCTCGCCCGCGCCCGCGCCCATCTCGCCGAACTGTAAATATGCTTTGGCAAGACGAGCGTATTCGCGTGTTGGTATCGAGACTCCCCGCATATAGAGATAAACGCCAAAGGGGCAAGGCCATCCTCGACCTCACCACCAAAGCTGGTTCACACCAGCAGGCCGTGCTCAGAGTTAGCGAGTTGGTACCAAAGGCGACATGTACACTTGACTTGTCGCGCGCACAGGTCCACTACCTGTTGCGTGGACGGTCATTTGGCCGGTGAAAGATTCCTGTTCTTGGCTTACAATCCACGCAGAAGTTCTCATCGCTGGGCACTATGGTTGAGCACGAAAAGTGGAAGAAAAACTCAACTATTTACAATATTTAATTATTGTATTAGACTCCTGTCTGAAAATGGTTCACTGAGAAAGCAATAGATGCAGATGGATCCAGCGAGGCATCGACAGTACCATTTTGCTTTCCAGGTTCAGTGAATTTCATTGTGGTCACAGTGGTATCGATAGATGTTCCCAATCCAACACGGAGAAGGATGATGGTTGGCGAAATACCCTGTCAAGCTCAATGGTCATGAATGAGTTTGCAAGGAGAAAGTGCACGAACATAAACTTGTGCAGCCGTGGAGAGCAAAATATTTTGTGCAGATTGACCAATCAAGACCAAGACAGAAAGAATGAGCTGAGTGGCGGTGACCAATGCTCCGGATTCCAAGATCACCACAATAGGGTCGTGAATCCCACCCGAATGGAAGTAGTCGGATGTTTGCCGAGAGATGTACCAGATGCGACCGGTGATCAAACCCGTCAGCAGAATATTGGTACCAATGGGTATTCCAGTGGCAAGATGGAATAAATTCGTCATAGTTTGGTCATCGCTAGTGCCGGCGGTGGGTGTGATGTTGGGGGATTTAAGGATTAGAACAAGGGCGGAGATAGCACACACTAAGGGAAGATTGAGCAATGACGTGACGACCTCAATTATGATGGGCGACATACACAATGAAGTGAATGACAAAAGGAGAGGGAGTAAAATGATGCTAAAGCGGTTATTCCAGACAAACCAACAGCGATATATCGACAAGCGGCCATGAATACTGCAGACACCAAAAAATATATGATGTATCTTACCAGTATTGATTGGCCAAGCCAGTCAATAATGAAATTCAACATATCAGCGCCAACAAGCATGTGGTCTTTGTCACCAATTGCAAAGTGCTTCACCATCTGCAAGATAAAACCTTAAAACGATATTGATTGAAGTCAAAACGAAGGACAGGAGCGGGAGCGAGAGTGCTAACCCCACAACATAGCCTCCATGGCGAAGGCTACAAAGTATGCTTGGTCATCATTGAATGCCATGGTATCGCTGGGAGGAGTCCTTCTTGTGGGACTTTCACGTTTATATGCATCACGAGCTTTAGGTAAAGGATGTTCAGCTTGGCGACAAAAAAGGTACCCGTGATAACACACCGGTTTCGCTAATTCAGTACTATTCAGTCGTGAAAGGTTCTGGTATAAAAAAGAACGTTATCGGAGACGACGGCCATGAAAACAATTATAAGAAAAACCTCACGTGCGCCACATTGGAGCCGCCGGGTTTGCGCCATTCCGTATGCGTTATCACCATTTTATTTATGCCGTGCAACAATGCACAAAAGGTGCTGTTGTTACAACAGGCAGCATCAAATTTGTTCCTTCAGCTCAACATAGCGCATCCATCGTGCAGTGACGGCTGAAGGAAAAAATGTGGTATGTGGGCACATCGCAGGGATGAAGATAAGAAGACTGATGGCAGGGTCACTCAACTGTACGCTTAGAACTAAGGGTGAGTGTTCATCGTGCGATGGCCATGTGTATCATCTTGCCGAAAAAGAAAAATTGGTCATACCAAGTCACTTAGCGGAACAACAACAATAAACTCGCTGCGGGCCAAGAATAGGCAACTATAAATGAACACTAATGACCATACGTCCCACACCTTAATGGCCGCTCGTAGAGAGGACAGCAATAGCAGATGCTGGGGTGGCACTGCGTCAGTAAGTGTCTTGTTTGATTTGATTTGATTTGATTTTACTAATTACCTGTTACGCCAACAGTTCCGCCGGTGTTTGGGTACATCATAAGCCCCCACAGTGTTGTTGGTGCATTCCCAATGAAATTACATATACATCATCGCTTGTACTAAAGGCTGGAAAATACAACGTGGGGTACAAGTTGTACCTATATCAAAACCGACAGTATTGCAGCACTGAAAAGCAACATGCACACTTACCGCGATGCATCCCCAGATTCTGATGATTCCTTGTCTCCTCTTACTCGATCCACCAAATGGGTCCTTAAAACGCCCATCCGCCGCTCGACTACTGTTGACTCCATTGATACCAAAATGACTGAGTCCACGCCCAAGCAAATTAGGTTCCTACAGAGTGCCACGGGCAAGTATATTATCCATGTTTCCAATGGAAAGTGTGATCGCTCAAGCTGTTTGTGTAGATCACGCTTTGGCACTCATGAATGCTTGTGATGACAAGCTTTCAAAGATCAAAAGCCAACTCGATACGACCTTCAATAAAATGTTGGAGACCCAGGATGAACTAACTCATTTCCCAGCCATATTGAATGGCTCTATCGAGTAACTAGTTACTATCATACATAACTACAAGGCGGTGAACCCATCCGCAAAATAGCCCCCTGGATGGAGATTGGGATAGTGTTGGTGAAGAAACACGAGTGAGGGGATTCAACAATAAAAACAGCTTGAATCTGTAAAAAAATATCATGAATATGTGTGCTCTTCAGGAAAAACCTGGTCTAGCCAGAGCTGTACCCATGTGGCCAGCCAACTAGCTGGTAGGGCATAGTACGGGTTACTAGCGATGTGCACAGCCCGGCTTGCATATGGTCCTACCAAAGGTCCGCAAGCTCCACTCACTCACTATCCCTTGTGAACACTGTATGTCCATCAATTGACGTGATGGCATGTATTCACGAGGCAAAATGGAGAGGTGGTAATGTTTGTGGCTTTGCATGCCCACCCAAGTTGAAAAACCGCAACTTCGACGTGACAAAGGACTGTACAGTTCGCCAGCAATTGGTGCGGCAGCAGCAGCGGTGGTGGTGGCAGCAGGTTCTGGTTCTCAAACGAGATGGCATGTCGCGGGGAAAGTACCCACGTGGGTCACCCAGGGTTTCGACCTCGAATTCATCTCGCATGGATCGCGCCAACGTCAATTGATGTTGCGGTGTTCACATGTGAGGTGTTTGACTTCTCCTCCTCCTCCTCGCCGGCCCTGACACGTCATTGTCATCATTGTCGTTGTCGTTGTCATTGTCATTGTCATTGTCGTTGTCATTGTCGTTGTCATTGTCGTTGTCATTGTCGTGGACATCATCGTCATTGTCATGGATGCGTCGTCATCTCCTCCATTATACAGGGTTCTCGTTCAACAACGATTGGTTGTCCTCAGCACGTGGACATGGGCTGCCGACACCACTGTCGTATATGACGCATTCACGTCGGCCTTCCCCATCTGCGGTGTGGGCATGGGCATGGGTGGTATGGTGTCCATTGTCTTTATAGTATGGGTGTCCTTAGTACCCTCGTAGAGTCGTAGGTCGTTAGAAACATAGAAACATATGAAAAAATAACTACATATCTAGCGTCCTCTGCTGTTGCATCCTCTGCTGTTGGACTTGAGTTGTGTCAGCATGACCACGATGGCAGCATGTGTATGATAGAAAACAAAAGATAACAATAACAAAAGAAAAAGAAAAAGAAAAAGAAAATAATGGTCAAGAACGGCAACGTACCTGCAAATGTTGACTAGGTGGCGGCGGCGGCATGCTGTGTGTCGATTAAACCCGCACCCATGCTATGCCCTACTAGCCAGTCTGTTGTGCAACCTCACACCAAATCAGCATCAATTGACATGACAGGTCTTGCGAGGTGACAGAGCATATCGCAACAACACTTTCATTTTGGAACAGTGTACTACAACAGTGTTCCAAAGACTCGGATATCATTACTAGAATGCCTGCAACGGAAAATGAAATGGACTAAGAATCTGAAATAGGAGAGTAAAAGGATTTCATGAGGCAAATATCTACTTGAGATGTAAGTTCCTAAAGTTACTAGATCAGTTTGAGGAATGTCAGGAATAAACGGAACACGCACTGCATGCAACTCGGCAAGTCGGTTACCTGAACATTACTAAAAAAATGAGACTACCTTGGGTGATGCAAATATGGTACGTACCTTGGTAACTTTGAGCTCAGGGGCGGTATCAAAGTCTTGACTACAACTGGAGGGAAATAAGAATGTGCTCCTCTATGATGTAAGCCACTACTACATACCTGTGAAGCGCTTCAAATACCTGTTGCATTTTCATCCACGGTAAAGTTTGTTGAAACTTTATGATATCATGCCAACTATCAATACGGCCCTGGAGCACGTCAAGGTGACCTTCGAGGACTTCTAGGCATGCCATGAATGATTCCAATTTCATGTTGAGTTCAGATAGTGTCATTGGTAGCCGTAGACAAGAAAATCTGCATGGGACATTATTATATGTTAGCTGTAGGCTGCGTCATTGTTTCAAATGAGGGGCTGGGGACTACATACTGCTTTTCACAACCACGATGTGAAATTTCCCAGCAGTAATGAAAACAACTAGAGTATTAATGTCATTTTAAAATCACACCGTTAAAATTAATTACCTTGCTCTAGAATATAAACCCTGATACCCATCGCCGAGATGGGGACATGAGGACAGTAAGATTCCATGCCACTATTTCCATGTGTTTACACACTGGAACGTGTCGTCCCTGTCTTGCTCCCTGCGACATATGAATGAGAGCTCTACAGGGGTAACTTACAAAAAGAAGGCCTGCAGTGAAAGGGAGACTAACTGGCTTCTGTTCCAACCCTGCGGCCAGGGTGGTGGGTGGAGGCTGTGAGCAAAACACCGAAGAAGACAGGGCAGCGCGAAAGCAGCTGCAAGGGTGGCTTTTGCTGTGAGCAACCATAAGAAACGGCCGTTGCAGAAGCAGGTGGAAAGGCTTCCTGCAGTGAGAAGGGAGATTGGACTTGGAAGCACATCAGAGATTATTAAATAATAACGGAGATTAACAGTGGAGGTAAATACTTAACTGGTGACACCCTTGATTTCGACGTTGTCAGGATTGTGCAACTTTGCATGAACAATTCTACAAATCTCTCACGTTGTGACTTCAAGTTGACCATTTCACCGTCCTCCATCAGATCAGTGGAAAAAGTGGTGACAACCGTGCGACGCAAGCCATTCGTTGTCCAGACACACCTGAGACGGTGATTACGTCGGTCCACCAGTGTACTGGATGCGCCATCAGCAGGTGTCAGCATGGGCATTGGATATCTGGGGAAAGCAGTGATGCCTGTAGAAGCCATGGTGCGTTCATGGTTTGTGGTTCCAGATAGTGTGAAGACCAGGATATCGGATTTGTACAGGGCCACCTATCAAAAAGAACGAAATGTATCATACGTCAGATCCTCCCCATTGACAACAAGACAGTCTTCTTTGAGACTCTCATTATAAACTAGGTGTACAAGAGGCTCACAGTGTATAGACTATAGACCATCCTCTGTAACACATCACGTGACATCGAAATTGATGTCAAAAGGTGATACAAAAAAGACGGGATGAGGAGCAACTCAGCCCCAACCAATGCAAGAGATTAAATCAGACGGGACACATTTACAGCGTGGTACATTCAGAGTCGCGGTACACTATTGTACATTCCAAATAAGATTACTGTGTATGAACAATGTACAGTATGAACATTTGAACAGCAGTCCACATTGATCAACTTGTTTAGGTAGGGAAAAAGCCTGTGGAATGTGATCAATAAAGAGAGAGTAACTAGACAGACAACTTACAGTGCGGTAGGTAAGGATGGGATTCATTTGAGCTCGTGTACAGCTTGGTTTCTAATTTGATGCAGGTGATTTGCAATTTAGAATGATCGGCTTGTAGCTTAGCATATTGGGCTTGTAGCTTCATGTAGTTGGCTTGCAGAGCAACGATGTCTTTCCTGATATCGCTGAGAACCTTTGGAACTGTAAGGTAGAAATGGTTGACTCTAATAATCGATCAGATCAATGGAGAAGGATCCCTACTAATCTGAGATACTAATAATTGTTCTTCACAGCTATGGTCGGGGCGGAGCTCGGCCGAGGAGGGTTCAACTGTCCCAGGGGTGCTGGATATTCAACCTGAAACATGGATTGGAAATGGTGGTGACAAAAGATTACCCACCACTCAACAGACAAAGGGCTCCTATGTCGCGCTCTTGGGGTGTTGTAGACATGAGGAAAAAGTGTGCGCAAGAAATGACCTTGATGGTTCGCCATAACTTGGATCATGTGGGTGGACATCCGATTAGGACTCGGATAGGACTCGGATGTCCACCCACATGATCCAAGTTATGGCGTTACCCCTGTAGAGCTCTCATTCATATGTCACAGGGAGCAAGACAGGGACGACACGTTCCAGTGTGTAAACACATGGAAATAGTGGCATGGAATCTTACTGTCCTCATGTCCCCATCTCGGCGATGGGTATCAGGGTTTATATTCTAGAGCAAGGTAATTAATTTTAACGGTGTGATTTTAAAATGACATTAATACTCTAGTTGTTTTCATTACTGCTGGGAAATTTCACATCGTGGTTGTGAAAAGCAGTATGTAGTCCCCAGCCCCTCATTTGAAACAATGATGCAGCCTACAGCTAACATATAATAATGTCCCATGCAGATTTTCTTGTCTACGGCTACCAATGACACTATCTGAACTCAACACGAAATTGGAATCATTCATGGCATGCCTAGAAGTCCTCGAAGGTCACCTTGACGTGCTCCAGGGCCGTATTGATAGTTGGCACGATATCATAAAGTTTCAACAAACTTTACCGTGGATGGAAATGCAACGGTGTAGAGGCTCCGGATCGTGTGGATCCGTTTCCTCTTCATATCCCACTCCGTTCCCGTCCATTCCCATTCCTGTATCGTCGATTCCGTTCGATTCCGCTCATTCCTATCGATTCCGCTCCAGATTCCGCCTCCGGAATCGTTCCTACTGAAGATGCAATGTCCCTAACGACCCGGAATCAGTACATTTATAGTCATATATCATGTCTTTGTTTCCTGTTTCCTTGTACATAGCACCACTCCACCTATACTCCACTTCACTCCCCCCTATCAGTTACAGCCTTCGCTTGTAGTACTTAGTTACTACAGCACAGGATCCCTCATAGTAGTATAAAAGTAGCACAGTTATACTACAAACAATATAGAAAATACCGACACCCATGCTTTAGTTCTATTTCTGAGTCCACTCTTTGTATCGTCTACACCGCTCATAGTCCTTTCCCCATACTCTCCCTCTGAGTCTGGAACCTCTGGATTTGGGTCAGATTGACTAGACCTTTCTAAAAGAAACTAAATTCCTCTGATCACTTCTTAGCTGATCACCCTTTCCATAGATTCCCATTTCGGGTCTACAACAGAACTCGCCGTCACAACTGGAGCCCACCACAAGGATTTAGTTCTTTTGTCTTTTCATACCCTCCCCACCATCGGGTTTGACTTTCATGACGTTTATCCGTTGTTCCCGACTCTAATTGCTCAGCCCCGCTTATGACTTCGACCCCTTCCTCGTACCTCCCCGATCCGACCCACTTCCCGATTTGGATATGATGCACGGATTGATGCCTCTCCGAGGTGATTGTTCAGCCCTGACATTTCATGGTGACGAACACAACCTTCCCCGCTTCTTTGACGAAATTGACATGCTCAGCTCCGACTGTGGACTCACGGACGCGATGAAAATTCGCTACATGCTCCGGTACCTCAATAACGACAACTATGAACTTTGGTCTACCCTTCCTGCTGCTTCAGCAGAAGACTTCATCGCTTTTTGACGTGCCGTTTTTGACTTCTATCCCGGTGCCACAGACAGTATTCGGTATATGATCGCGGATCTTGAACAATTGATTAGACAACAATCGGCTTATGGTATAGAAAACAAGATGGACTTAGGACAATATTTCCGGGACTTCATATGCATTTCCGGAGTACTATACGACAACGGCCGTTTATCGGACAAGCAGCGGAACAAGTATTTTGCCAACGGATTTGACTTGGACCTTCGTCAACATGTTGAAGAACGACTCCATTACCTTCTTCCCAGTCATTACCACGACGATCCATACCCGGTTGATATTTTCCATGATGCCGCGTTATTTTTACTTTCCGGTTACCGTTCCGTTCCGGAATCCGTTGTCACTGCAGCCCCTATTGCCATTTCCAGTCCCGATTCCGGTCCCGCACCCGTACCTGTCGCAGTCATTTCACCTCCGGAACAGATCCCGTCCTCGATCCCACCCACTGTCGTTCATTCCGTCCCCCACGTTCATTCCAGTCCATCCCCGTCATCGTGTTCCCCGTCCCCGTCCATTCCGGTGCCCGTCGAGACTGTTATTTGTTTACAGGTTTTGTCGTCCAGTCTCATGTTGTTCCCATCTGAGCCCCTTCCTGATTTATCAATGCCGGTCATCAATTCCGTCTTGCCTTCCGGTCCTGTTCCCGATTTGTCCATTCCGTTTCCTATTTCGTCCCCGTCGTCTCCGGTTTCGTCCCCTCCGGTTTCTGTCTACCAACTTGTGCCGGACCCGCTCCCATTTGCTCTGGATTCTCTAGATATAGACATTCCGTCCCCGTTATTGCCGCCATATTGTCTCCCCTCCCAGTCTATCAAGATTCCATCCAAGTTGGTTGAGTATCCCATACCCGTTTCTATTCTGGATCTGTTACCTCCTCCGTCCCCGTCACCCCTTGTCGTTCCCACTCCCGTATTGTCTCCGGTTCCCTCCTTGCCAACTTGGGGCACATTGTCGTTTTCACCCACTTGGGGCACCCTGTCGTTTTTAGACCTGTCACACAGCACACCACTTGTGTGGGATTGTGTTGGTGTCAGTACTCTGGTTCTCGATTTTATATTTCCACCTTCATTTTATTTTGTCACTGTATATTGGACCTCTGCCCCCTCGACACCTCGCTCGAATTTTTGCAAGAAGCTCTTCATCTCCTCTTGTCGTTCCGCCTCTGCCCTTCTTTCAGAAACTCTTGTGGGGATGAGGATTCGTTTCCGTCTCCTATTTTTGCATTTTTGCCTTCCGTTCCACCTTCTGTTCCCGTTCCCGTATCTTCTTTATTTATATTTTCATTTTCATTTCTAGTTCTCTTTGTTTCCTGCCTGGGTGTAAAGATGTCTGTTGATGCTAGTGTGACCAAACGCTGGTGTTCTTCGGCAATCCCTGTGTTGTGTCCTTCTTCAAATGCTAGTGTGATTTTCAGACATACTCGTTCCTCATATTCCTCGGTCCTCTTTTGGTAAACGGCCTCTATTGTGTCCAACATTCTCTGTACTCTGTCCTTGAGGTTCACACTTTGTTCTGTACTCTGTACTCTGTCCTCAGAAGTTGCGGTGCCCGATATGATGTTTGAATTCATGATGTGTGCCTCTGTTCCGAAGGCTGTAGTTGTTGTGGTAGTAGCTGATGTACCTCATACTTCTGGTAAATGGGATTCTAAGTCATCTGAGGTTGGTTGTGTGAAGAAGATGTCAAGCATAAATGTTTTGGAATGTAAAGGGTCCAGACTTTGGAGTAACGAGGACTCTTTGGCTGCCAAGGCATTGGGACTGAGTTTATTAATCCACCGAGTGACAAATAGTTCCCAAACTATGGGCCAATGTTTTTGTAGCTGTTTTGGAAGCTCAAGGAACCAGTGTCAGTGATTTTACTGGCGAATATTTCGATTTTATCGTGGTGTAGTAGTTGTGCCTGGTCAGTCACGTGATCAGGTTCCCATGGTTTGACCTAGTTAGTAGCCTTCCAGATGTAGTAGTCAGTCTATCCCATCCTATCCAGTCGACTTCCTCTTGAGTCCTGCATGAGCCCCCGGTGAGGTACCTCTCCAGCGGTCACTGTTCCCCAGGCTCAGCCAGTCTGCTGGGTCCCCAGATGAGCCCCAAAACACAAAAAGCCTTTGGTAATCCGACATTGGAGTTGAGAGAGATATGGCAAGTCAAAGCAAGCAGGCTAGGGAGTGGAAAACAGAGCAAATGCAGTGCGTGTGGGTTCAAACCACACTCTCATCACCAGGTGGAGAGGTACCGGGGGTACCCTCAGGGTGCTCAGAGGACTCATGCGTCAGAAAGACTAGGATAGGGTATCTACTACATCCAGATCTGCTAACCAACTTTTCGCTACCACTCCAACAGGGAACTGGTGCCTTGACAAAGGGTTGCCAAATGCATCATCTGAAGGGTCCATGGTGATCCTTGGAATGAAGACAGTTTGTCTGCCCCCCAAAATGCAACACTGCAGCACATATGATTTTATGTCATTTGCGTTCCATTGCGAAGACCATTTGAAACATCAATGTTTCAAAGATGCATAAGAGGACAGCCTGTTCTCAAGGCAAGGTTGGCCAGGGGTAAGCCTGATGCCTTTTGAACATTGAGGAACTCGATGAGGTAAATGTTTTTGACACCAACAACCTTGTCAATTGATCTGATGATACACTCTTCACCTGGAAACCTGTAGTTGTTGGTTGGAGAGAGAATGGTGCAGTCAAGGAAATAGTAATCTGGTTCATCACCATCTGCAATTCCTGGATAGAGCTTGTCAATCAAGGATTTGACAGTGTTTTCTGCCATGTGCATGTTAAGCAGGAGATGGATGGTGTTTTGGGGACCCAAGCCCTGACCGGTGTCTACTTTCAACAGCCAAGCTGCAAATGCCTCACTCTCTGGGGTTTGTTCCAAATGCATGTTTTGTTTGAAATGTATGTGTGGCCATAAGGTGGATCTTTTGAGAGAAGAATTGACTATCCTCTCCCTGGAGCCACAGGGAACAACAGGGGTAGTCTGGTGAAAGTCACCACCGAACAGCATTGTCATTCCACCAAATATCCTGTCATCATCCAGGACATCCTTCAATGTGTGGTTTAGTGCCTAGATAGCATGATGATGCTGCATTGGAGCTTGATCCCCGATGATGATGTCTGTCTGCCGCAGAACATCTACAAGTGGAGTTCTCAAAGATGGGAATGGGAATTGTTAATCGAGAGTGAGCGGTGCTTCTACCATCCAAGAGGAGAGCAGAGATGGCAGAGGAGGCGATGGTGAGAGTGACCTTGTGATTTGCATGAATGGTTGCAGCAATGGTATTGCAGACAAAGGTCTTTCCTTCACCACCAGCATTGTGAATGAAGAATACCATTCGCTTCTTGTTGTTGACAGAATGCATGATGGTGTCATAAGCAGCATGTTGCTCAAGATTGAAGCACCCCCTGTTGATGTCTACATGAAGCAAGAGATCGTATGGGTCAAAATCCAATTGCTGCTGCAGAAGGTGATTGGGATTCTACTGGACCTGCCATTTACCTGCAGAAAGAGGGATGGGAGGATAGAGCGAGAGGTTTTTCCAGAATGAAGAAGGATTGAAATGATCAAAAACAGGCCATAATCAGAAAACTATTCCTCTGTGGGGACTGGGATGCCATTATGATTTATGATCTTGAACCACAAGTCATGGCAAATGTGAACCCTATGTTCAGTGTGATCCCATGTTATGCAGACTGAACACACTAGGACTAGAGCAAGCACACTGAATCTGTAGACGAAGTGACTCTGGTTGACACACTCAGTCAGTGCATTGAGCACACTTGGTCCACAAATCAAACACGTTGGGTGCAGAAAGCAAACACACTCAGTCTGCGCATCAAGCACACTCGGTCCCCGTATGGAGCTCACTCGGTCCACGAATTGAGCACACTCAGTCTGCACATTGAGCACACTCGGTCCACACATTGAGCTCACTCAGTCTGCACATCAAACTCACTTGATCTGTGCAATGAGCAAACATGGTCCATGCATTGAGCTCACTCGGTCCGTGCATTGAGCTCACTTGATCTGTGCATTGAGCAAACATTGTCTCGCATCCAGCACACTTGGTCCATGCATTGAGCAAACATGGTCCATGCATTGAGCTCACTTGATCTGTGCATTGAGCAAACATGGTCCATGCATTGAGCACACATGGTCCACGCATTGAGCTCAATTGATCTGCGCATTGAGAAAACATGGTCCGCGCATTGAGCTCACTCGGTCCGCGCATCAATACACTGATAGGCATAATGTCCAACATCAGTGATGGTGATACACAAGTCCGCGGATCGAGCAAGCTCGATCCGCGGACTTGGTCTCTGATCATAGGAAGAGATGATAGACTGTATAGGTATGGATTGAGCATCCCAACTTTTCACGAGCATGCTTGATCTATGCATATGTTGTCTCATCATGCAATCATGCACCAAGTACACACACTGAGCATGCTCACTCCATGCATAGATTCTTCATCACCAATGTCATGTATGTATCTCATAGGTGCTTTGCACTCTCGCTATGCTCAACTGGAGGTAATTGAGATATATTGAGCATGTTCAATGTACCGGCTACAATGAACATGGAAGAAGTTGAGCATGCTCAATGTGCCACTCATGATCAATTTATACTCCCTTGTTTCCTTACTCCAAACAATGCTGGATGGGTAATTCCATGACTGGGAACACAATGAGGTCATCCAGGAACACATTGGTTGCGGGGTGGTGATGCAAGATGCCAGTGTGGGTGGTTCTTTCAGGGTGTTGGAGGGTGTTGGGGGAATGTAGGTGTTGAACACAGGTGGTTAATGTGCACGGTTGTTGAAAAAAACGGGGCCACGCGTGGGTGACGTGGGTGACATGTTGCGGTCGTTGGGTCACCAAGAAGGCTGCAGTGGTCTTGTTTGGGGTAATGGAGTGCAATGGGTGGCTCTGGCATGTGGAACATGTGTGCAGGGGTTGGATGAGCATGGGTTGGGGTGGGGATCCACAGGAAATGGGGTTGTGGAATGCTGACATGGCATGATGCGTGTTGGGTGTTGGGTGGGTACGAAACGCCAGGAACGGCCCTTTCAGGATGTTGACGGTGAACCAGCGGCCTCTAGGGCATCAGATGGGGTTCCAGGGCTCAAATGAATGCCCCTGGGGATTGGATACACAAAAGAACGGGGGTCCATTGGGGAGGATGTGGCATATCCATGGGGTGACCAAAA
Source organism: Hygrocybe punicea (assembly GCA_963556145.1). Taxonomy (NCBI): domain Eukaryota; kingdom Fungi; phylum Basidiomycota; class Agaricomycetes; order Agaricales; family Hygrophoraceae; genus Hygrocybe; species Hygrocybe punicea. The sequence continues at coordinate 5,900,293 of OY744466.1, read as the reverse complement.
AGGTCTGCAACTGTGGATTTGGGGTGGTGTAGGTAGTGTTGCCACGGCTCAGTCCGGAACCGTTAGTCGTTGGAGCCGGACCGATAATTAGCTGAGCTGAGCCATTCACTCCGCTAACGGTTAAACCATGGCTTAGCCACGGCTAGCCGTTATTAGTCGTTACCAAATATCCAAGTTAGGAAATTTAGGTTATCAGCCTGTTTGACTTCACTTGGATAATCCCTCTGCTGCCTCCCACACCTCACAAACATGTACGGCTGCATTTCACAAGGTTTTCAGGTGTTTCTTTTTCTTTTTGCGTATCTCCACATAGCCTACCTATGTACATGTATATGAAAAAAATGAAATATACCTACCTTTGAAAGGGCAGGTGTGAATACTGCACACACGTCAATTCACGCAGCCATATATATTCGCGAGGTGGGCTGGGCAGCAGGGAGAGGGGTGGACTTGTCCTCATTTCCTTTCCTATTGCTCCTGCCCTGTCCATTGACCTCGTCAGCTGTTGCCGTTGTTATGGTCCTTGTGTTCACCTCGCGAATGCTATGTGCACGTCAATTGACATGGCCGTACCCATTCGCGAGGTGGTTGGCTTGGGGAGGCAGTGGGGCAGGGCTATGGGGAGAGGAGTGGGACTTCTCGTCTTCGTTTGCCATTCTTTTCGTGGACTACGAATGGCCAGTGTTTCATGTCACGCTTGACCTCTTTGCCATCCATTTTGCGTCCAATGAGCCACTTGGCGCCGAAAACAGTGCTTTTGGGATTGGAGTGGAACACATTTTAGGCGCTGTCCCTGACGCTGTGCATATTCGGGGTCAGTATGAAAATGGATTTGCGGAATCCGAAATGGACTTACAGCAATTCGTCGTCGCTGAAGCTGACCCAAGAGGGAGTTATCCGATGGCCTCGGTCGTTGGCAATAATTTCCACATGGCCACCTCATTGGGCACTGCGGAATTGGGTCATCGAAGAATCAATCATGGTAATAAATTTTGCAGAGCGATCGTCGTCATGGTCATTGTCATCATGATAGTATACATGTCTAGCCTCAGGAGCACATTGGATCCAAGCGAGAATGCCTGCTCATCAACATCTGCCGGCATACGTGCCGGCAAACGCAGCAGCCGTAGCAGCAAAACTGATGGTTGGTGGTGGTGCCGGTGGTGCCTGAACTTGTGAGCCTGAGTTTGAGGTCCCGGTTGCAGGGTGTTGGGATGCGGCCGTGTTACCACCGTGCGTAGCTAGACAGACCTTCGTTAGTAAAATGAAAGAAAAAAAAACTTACCAATGTGTCTGGGATTGGCACGCGTCGCTTGTCGTCGCTGCTGGCACTGCTGTTGCCATTGTTGCCACTGCTGCTGTTTGCTGTCACCATGGTCATTGGTCGTTGCTGCTGCTGTCTGGGCTGCTGTTCCCTCGAGATCATTGGTGCTGTAATTAGAAATAAGTTGGTAGTAAAAATAAAATAAAAATTCAAGAAAAAAGGCATAACAGGAGTGCTGCTTCTGTTGCTGCTTCATTCCTTGCCCCTCTGCTGGTCGCCGTTGGGGTGCTGTGGCCTTTGTTTTGGGTCGGCCTGCGTTGGTGTGGCTGTGGCTGTTGGCGTCAGGTATGGTGGTGTCACTCGCATGTTTGTGTGGTGAGATTAGTGGACCTTGTTGGTTGTCCACTATTAATTTCCTTTTTTGGACGGATAGCTGCGGTTTAGCCGTTGCCACAATGGTCCGGTCCAGCTAACAACCCATATATGGGTTAGCCATTGTTAGCCATAGCCGAGCCAAGCTGGACCGAGCCATGGCAACACTAGGTGTAGGTGAGCCTGGAGCTTCAGTACATTGAACCTGGGTCCATGGGGTTGGATGAGCCTGCCTGGGGCTGGGAATAATAAAAAACAAAAAACAAAAAATGAGGGGGTCGAAAGTGTGATGTGGCAAAATGCCAGTAGATCATTGTGTGTAAAAATGGGCATCAATGGTGTTTCTAAAGTGATGTGGGGTGAGGTGGCACTGTAGAATGTTGAACGAAGCCTGTGGGGGGTCGTCTTGGGTCATTGAAGGGTGGACAATAAGACACGAACAAGATGATGCAGTCTGGGCTGCTTGTTCGAAACAGATCATGCCTGTGTCTTTGGAGCGACGTGGGGCGTTTGTGGGTTGAACAAGAGTGCTGGGGGGGTAACTCAAGTACGGTATGACTGAGAATAAGGGGAAAAATCTGTGGTTGCACAGCAGTGGTTGGTGAAGCCGAAAAAGGTTGTCTCACGAAAAAAGAATTGTAAGGAGTGGGAAACTGAGAGAAAAGAGATGGGTGGGTTGAAAAAGACTCTCATCACAATGTTGGAGAGGTCCCTTGGGACCTCTCAGGGCTCACACAGGACTTGAAGGGAAAGGTGGATCTGGATATGATGGATTGACTGTCTACTACATCCAGAAGAGCTACTGACTAAGGGACTAGTCATGTGATCTGTCAGGCACAACCACTACAATGGGGACAAGGGTGAGAACGCAGAGGGGTGTGGACACCAGGGGAACACTAGTATGTAATTTTGTTGGTTCCTCTCTTTTCCTCCTTTCCCCTCCCCCTCCTCCCTCCTCCCTCCTCCTTTCCCTTGTCCCCCTGATTGTCTCTTACCCCTTGTCCCCCTTCCTAACCTGCCTTCTTAGGGTTGACCATGGGTACGGTTCAACCCGTGGTATTTCCAAAATGGGTTGCGCGGGTACGGGTACAGTTGCCGAATATGGCACCCATGACCAAACCGTGACCCGTACCCGCGGTTCATGGTTTTCGACGGGTTAGCAACAACGAGGGCTATACACCCTGAGGTATGTTTTTTTTCTTTTTTTCTTTTAACACTATACTAATATTCATTTTTTTAGATAACAACGACAGTGGCATGAGCACGACACGTCACCGCGTCACAATCAGCCTCATTCATTCACACCCTGGCCCTCTCGTTAACGTTCCGACAACAACAACAACAACAACAACAACAATGACAATGAGAAAGCAGGATAGAAATCAGCCAGATAGGTGGTGCACCCACCCTCTGGCTGTCAGGTGCGTCATTATTATTATCTCATTAGTTTTTCATGCTGATTGCTTGTTACTTTATTATTTTAGTTCAGTGGTGTTTGCCAAACGATGGCGATGACTCGGACTCAGATGTGACGATGCGATGATGACACGACACGACAACATGACGCGATGACATGACGGCAACGTCGTCGATGACGATGTGGTGTCACCGTTGCAGCAGGTGCTGCGAGCCCCTAGGACCCCGAGGACCCTTAGATAGTCTTTCCCTTTCCTGTTAGTAGCTTAGTCATCCATCCAGGGTTTTCCTTAGCTTCTCCCTCCCAGCTGCAGCTCCTCCTGAGCCTTTCCCCTTGAGGTCTGGAGAGTCGTTCTCCACTGTGTCGGTCGCATCACCGATAACACGACCACACCACGCAATGACGCGACGACGATGATGTCCACACGACAACAATGTGGTGTCGCCGCATCACCATCCAGGGACCACCAGAGGCCATCACCAAACACCCGTGCCACGTCAATTGACGTGTGCCAGGTGTTGGTGACCACTTTCTGGGTGTTCCGCAGGCTATGGCATAGAGAACCCGCCGCAACCCGTCCTCAAACGGGTGCAGGTGTGGGTTTTACCTGCCTCGGGTACGGGTTCGGTGGGTGCGGGTATGGTGTTAGCCAAGCCAACCCGTCCGAGACCCGTGGTCAACCTTATGCCTTCTCTCCCTGGCTATTTGCTGCCCATTCACCAACCCCATCTCCTATCCACATCCTCTTCCCATCTCCCCCTGCCCACCTGCAATTTCCCCTGCAATTTCCCCCTCTCCTGTCCTGTCCTCCACCTCCACCTCCCTGCCTCTCCCCTGATAAAGTAGAATACCATGTATTTAGGTAAAAGAATTATTTAATTTGCTATATCTATTTTAAGTAGTTACTCAATGTAAATTATTTAAAATTATGTAACATATGGATTGTGAATCATTAAACAGGCAGTCCCACCAGCCTGTAGATCGATATCTCACAAACTTACTGTGGGACATCCCAAAAGCTGACAGGGATGTCCCACCAAGACTGTGGGATGTCCCATAAGCTGACAGAGATGTCCCAGACAAGCTTGTTGGAGATTCCACAAGCCAGCAGGCATGTCTCAGACATGACTGTGGGATGTCCCACAAGCTGGCAGGGATGTCCCAACCAAGCTTCTGTGAGATGTCTTCTTACTTTAAGCCTAAGTCCACTTTCCTCAAGAAGCACTGCAATCTTAACATAGATATATAAATAAAAAATTAGATCTCTCCTCTGCATCTGCATCCCAGTCAGCCATTATATGCACAGCCAATAATGTAATAACCACTGATATCCTAATCAAATCCTCTTTATAATACACTTGTCTAATTTTCAGTTCAGCCTCTCCTCTGCATATGTAGCCCTTCTTCTCTTTGTCTATTATACATGCTCTACTCACTCACTCCCCTATAAGCTTCAGCTTGCCATATGAATAAGAGATTGGTTTACTAGAAGCACACACCCCTCTTTCCCATCTCATTACCCAACATCTCTAGCACTTTTTCCCCCCCACTCCTTCCATCTTTATATATGAAAACAACTACTTGATCTTCACTCCTTATAACTGACCCCAAAGGACAATCAGCTCCCTGACACTTGATAGATATCTTCATTATTCTTAGCTATAAGGTGTATTTGATCAACTGTTGTCCTACTTGGATTGCTATGATTTCTTATATTACAATCTTATACTATGTTATGTGCCCATGGTACCTATAGTAGCCATGACAAGACCTTGAAATTAACAACTAGACACCATCATCACTCTGAGTTTTCCATTCAAGGATGAGACATCTCAAATGCCCCCAGACACCTCCTCTGCCAGGGATGTCCCATGGGACATGGGACAAGACACACCACTCAATGTCATCCTTGGGGATATCCCACATATTGTCCCAGGGACAATGGAACATCCCAAACTATTGTTTCAGGGACAATGGTTTTATCCCAGGGTGGACCAGTGCTTTTACCAACATGTAGATGGTTCAGTACTAGGGTAGAGATGTAACTAGTTGTTCAGCATCAGTGGTAGCCTGAAGTGTGGAATTCCAAACATTGTTAGTTGGTTAGATACTGGCCTCATGCAGATCAGGAACTACCTCTATGAAATGGTCACCTTGGTAAATTTGATCCTACAGTGGCTCCCCAGTATTACACTACATCATACCTATGGCACCTTTCACTGGCATGCCATGGCCAACTTCACCACTCACGGTTGAATTTGAACCACTGCATCATTGTTGGATTTGCAAGGAAAATCTCATTGGTCACATCCAGGACAGATTTCTTAATGTGCTCATGGAACATTGTCAGGAAATAGATGGCATGATACATTGACTATGGAAGGTACAGAGGATGCAAAACAGCTGCATTTTCATCAACTATCCAAAGTACCCTGAGCACAATGACTTGCTAGATATTTCAGGCAAACTATTATGGAAAGATGCTGTGGACAAATTGATGCAGGTTCAAAGGAGAAATTAGCCTGAGTGTCCATGGCTCACAGAATAGACAGGATGATTGGCCTCCCAATCTGAAATCTCTATGCACGACCTCCATACCACTAATGAATCCTTTATGGGTGTTTGGTTTAATGGCTTGGAATTGGTTGAAAAAATGTCACTTTAGCTACTTGTGACTGGCTGAGTGCCAGGCTTCATTGTTTATGAACTAGGGTTAGGACCCGTCCAGGGAGGCGATAATCCCGTCCTGGATGGGATCTAAAGTCCTAGAAAGAAAAGACTGTAGGGATGTTTTTGGACATGTTATGTGGAATATATCATGATTCATGGAGGGGGCTGAGACCTCGCTACGCTCAGCCCCGCCTCCTCGACTATTAGGTGTCAATAATTAATGGTAATAGGTAGTAAAGGAACAATTGTGAATTTTATTTGGTGTTGGGTGAACATATAATAATCAAGATAGGTACAGAGAATATTTTTGGGTTTTGTATGTGGAATATGTCCTTGAGGATTGTTAGGCAAAATATAATCTACAGTAAATTCTGTGTAATGTGAATTCTGCCAAAAATTATATTGATGTGCAATATGTTATGTTGAGACCTGAGATCTTGGCCCCAGTGTATGTTGCATACATTGTAACTGTTGGTGAGACCAACTACATTTTGTGTGATGTAGTCACAGCCTGATCTTAGTCTCACTACTCCCAACTGTAAGTCTTCTTTGTAAATCTCTGTCATTGTGTTTACACTGTTGCTTTGTTAGCTCACCGTTTCCAGGTAATATAATTTTCTTGCGCTCCCCTTGCATTCTAACTCACCCCTGTTTTTCTGATCTTTCTGTGAATGCTAATATCTTGCTGTCTTACCTAACAAATACACTTTCTTCCTCAGGTTATGCCACTGGTCCCAGGACATGGTCGCATTATCCTACCACTCATTGTGCAAGCTCACCAAGACAGGTTTAGCAATTAATTCCACTGGTAGGTGTATATCTCAGTAGTAAATGCTGAAGAAGAAAAGATTTTTTGAATTCCTATAATTTCATGTATGTCTGGAATGTATTATGTTTACTGCTGAGACCTCACCATGCTTGATGTTACAGGTAAATATCACATAGACTCCCACCGGTACAGTGGAGAATAGTCTGGTTGCCTCCTGAAGACAGGATTCACAGTAGTGAAGTCTTGACACTGGATTGGTTCAGCCATCGTTAAGTAGTTATTAATTATTTAATTATTTAATAAGTTAAATTAAATTAAATTAAATTAAATGTCAATATCATACAAAATGAGCTACTACAGAGGGTACAGGCACAGTGTGGTGAGAGACATGACACAGGAGAGTGATGGGGGGTAGATGGGTGCTAAAGGAAGAGGCTGGAGGGGGGGGGAAAGGAGGGAGGTGGAGGAGGTAGCCAGAACAGGCCAGGAAGGGAAGGGAAGCAGGGGTGGGGGTGGGGAATGGGTGAATGGGTGGAGGGAGTGCAGGACAGTGATAGGAAAGTGAATGGGGGCTAAAGGAAGGGGCTGGAGAGGGGAAAAAGGCAGGGAGGTGGAGGGAGGGGCCAGAACAGGCCAGGGAGGGGAGGGAAGCAGAGGGGGGGTGGGGGATGGGTGGAGGGAGTGCAGGGGGGTTGAGGGGAGGTAGGGGTGAGCTGGATGGGGTGATGGGAGGGCAGAGAGTGGGGGGTGAAGCCTGGGTGATCACTCCCATATCAGTCCCCCTCCAATACAGTCAATTAAACTGAAAACTCACCTGAAACAGCAGGGGGTGGGTGCACCACAACTCCTGCTGCCCTCAGAACTCCCCCATGGTGTTAAAAAGCAGCCAGAATGCACCTCTCTTGCTGGGGGCACTGGTGGCACTGTTGCTGTCCATTGGTCAACTTTGGGGGGGCCAAAAAGTTGCCTGGAGGGGGGTAGGAGACAGTAGAGAGGGATGGGAAAGTTGTGGGGCAGCAGGAGCAGCAGGAAGCCGGCAGGAGAGTCAGGAATGGAGAGGATAGGATGTTGATGAGCAGAAGGATTTGAGTTTGGCTGAGTGTGAACGCTCTGGCTGTGGATTTCGAACTGAGTCCGAATTTCAGCCACAACTCTGGACCACCTTCACTTTCCTGACATTCTGCAGGCTCACACACACCACATGGGGACTCCTTTTGGTGGGACAAAATGTTGCATATATAGTGTAGAATATGCATGTAATTTACCGAAAATTCGCATGCCCTATTCCAGCCACGGCATTACAAACAGTGCCCAATCTGCCATAAATCCCCCACCTGCCAGCTCGAATCCAACCGGACCCCCCCAAAAGATTTACAGGTCCCCCCACAACCCCTGCCATCCCCCACACCCAACTCTGCGGCCATCCAACCAATGTGTCACCATCCCAACCCCCCCCACTCTGCCTGGGAACAAAACTTGAACTCAGCTTATTGGTCAGCATTCGCCTAATTTGTCAGGTCACGCGTCCAAGCTCTGATTAACTACAGACTAGGTTTAGGACCCGTGTAGGGAGGTGATAATCCCGTGAACCACGGGATCTAAAGTGCTAGGAAGAAAAGTTACATTTATTGGAGTACAGAATATAAAAGAAGCTAATCTAATAATACTTCAGGATATACAATATTCTTTGTGGTTGGAGATGGTAATTTAGGATCCCAAATTATTTTTAAACTATTGACTGATGTAGCTCGAGAAACTGCAACATAGAATTGGCCATGAGCGAAAGGAGGAGTTCTAAAGTCCAAACCAGCAAGTTTGAGAGATTGACCCTGAGCTTTATTGATGGTCATGACAAAAGCAAGAGACAATGCAAATTGAAAGCGAGAAAATTGAAAAGGAAGTTGAGCATCTGAAGGTTCTATCTTCAAGCGAGGAATGAAGACATGCTTGCCAGCATGATCACCAGTGAGGAGACGAATTTCAATGACACGATTAGCAAAGCGAGTTACTATGCCCCTGGAACCATTACATACGCCTTGTTGAGGATTGAGATTGCGCAAAACCATGACGGGAACACCAACTTTGAGAGCCAGCTTTGCAACAGGCATTCCAGAGAGATTTATGCTGTTAAGATATTCCACAGGATACATGACATCTTGATTGCCAGTATCTTTAATTGTATCAACACTGTGGAAAATCTTTTCTTGGCCTGGAAAGTCTATGAGTATCCTCTTGTTTAACTCATGGACGTCATCATTGCGAGCTGAGAGGATGGAGCGCTCTGCAAAGTAGGCATCAGAAGGATGAGGGAGGAGGTTTATGCCAGGGTAAATGTGAGTGATGAGAGCCTCGACTGTGTTTTGTGGGAGCTGGAATTTAGGAGGGATGTTGACATTGTTGACATTGTCAGTGTGTTTCCCACTACCGACTTCCAGCTGCCACTTGGCAAAGTCATTCTCCTCCTGGTGTCCTTGCATGAGGCGCATGTTGGTGTTGAGTTTCAAGACCTTGAGCTCCTCCCAAATCCTGGACCGCTGAAGACATGCACCTACAATCTGAGGACGTGACCCCTTGATGACAATAGGCAGGATCTGCTTCCAGTCACCACCGAAGACGACAGAGATCCCTCCAAAGATCTTGTTGGAGTTGAGAATATCCTGGAGAGTTCTATCAAGAGCCTCCACAGCATGGCGATGCTGCATGGTGATCTCATCAATGATGATGAGATCAGTTGCTCTGAACAGGTCTGCCTCAAGAGAATTCTTTGAGATATTGCAGATGGAGTCTTCATGGAGGATGATGGGAATCTTGCAACGGGAATGAGTGGTGCGACCTCCGATGAGCAGGAGAGCAGCAATGCCAGATGAAGCAGTACACAGCACGATCTTTGCCTGGGAACGGAGTGCGTAGCAAAGAGTATTGTATATGTAGGTCTTGCCAGTTCCACCAGAGCCATGAAGGAAGTAGCACTGTCCAGAGCGGGTAGTAACTGCTTGCATAATATCATCAAATGCAGCATGTTGATCTGGATTGAGGGTAGGGATACGTGCTTGGGCAAGAGCAGCCTGCTGTTCTGGATCATAGTCTCTTTGTTCCAAGATAAGATGATTTCCGAACTGCTGATCCCAATCCTCTTGTGGCTCAGGCATAGGGTCATAGTCCTTCAAAGATTTTCCCCTGAACCTCAACATGCGCTCGATGAGATACAGGCCATAATCATAGACCTGATTGTCACTCGGTTCCTGAATGCCTCTATGACGAAGAGCATGCTTCAAGTCATCGCAGATGTGCTCCCTGAACTGGTCCCAAAGAAGTTCTGGCTGAGCTGGACTGCAATCACAGAGGATGGTGACAAAGAGGTGGCGGAGCTGAGAACCTGTTTGCATGATGCTGGCCTCATTGAGACACTGAATCCACTCCTGATCATCCTCAAGAAGACCCAATGCAAGGCAAGCCTGCTTGAATGTAGGATGAACAACACCATCAACTGTGCGCAGGTGCTCAAAAGAGGTGGCACCCTTGACTGAAGTGAGGAGGAGGCGAAGGTAGAAGCGTTCACCGGAAGTTGGATGAGCATAGTACATTCTCCCAATTGCAAAGCCTTTTTTTCGGACAGTCCACATATGCTTGGATTCATTCCAGACAAAGTTCCCAGGGAAGTCCTGGTAAAGGATATTGCGAGCTACTTCATGAGCCTGATTAGCTTTAAAGTAGCCCATGAGAGATGTATCCTTGGCACGGTCCAAGACTTCCTGCATGTTTTGGCCAGGTTCTGGAACATAAGTGACATTCTGTTGCAGAGGCAGGTGAACTTCGAGTCGATAGACAGGAGGAAACTCTTCATGAGTTCTGAAGTGGACTATACGCCAAAAGGCCTCACATGAGCAGACATAGCGAGCATCAAGGTACAGCTGAACCTCATCCTGGGCTGTGCCAAACTGCATGGTGGTACGGTCGTGTCCCTTGTAGACATACTTGTAAATGTACTTTATGGACTTTATGGAGAAGACCGACTCCAGGTTTATGTGGCACTTATAGCGATAGAGGAACCAGGGGGAGTAAGGAACGATCCAGCGATTGTCAACCTCTTTGCCTCTGACAATGTGCTTCCTGCCATCATCCCTCCTCCTGTAAGTGGCATATGAATCCTCAGAGAGGATGGTTGCCTCATGAAACTCCTTTGGAAAACCCTTTGAGCACTTGCCATCCTTCATGCAGGGTGCATTTGGGTTAGCTGGGCCACAGGGACCATGGACCATGTGCTTGCAGACCAAGTCATAGAGCTCAGGTTGAGTGTCTTTGTCAGGAAACTCAGCTGAAATCACGCTGTTGATCTCCTCTGGAGTGCGGAGCTTGTGATCACGATCGAGGAAGATGATCATGTGCATGTGAGGCAAACCCCTCTTTTGGAACTCGATGGTCCAGACCCGACCAACAGCAGCACCAAGGACATGACGTTTGTGTATATCATCCAGCAATTGAGCTGCCTTGGCTCTGAAGACACGGGTGACCAAATCTGGTCTATCTGCTGCTGTCTGTCCAGGAAGTAGCTCTCTTGTAATCTCTGGCCACTTTGGATCTGCTGTCATGGTCAAGAAAAAATCGGCACCTCCAAAATAGCGATTTATGGCAAGGGCATCCTGGAGATTCTGAACCATAGCGCGAGTGCCACCAGTGAATGAAGAGGGAAGGATGAGACGCTTTCCCCTTTCTTGACCATCAACATGAGGATTTTGAGCAACAGCATGTGCAAGATCACTATAAACCTCTGAGCGGATTTTATCTTGATTATGTCTGAACCAATTGAGGGAATATTGCTCTGCAGATGCCTAAGAATCCACAATGTACTCCTGAAAGAGATTGCATGCCTTGAAAATGTGGTTTGATTCATTTTGACGGGGATGCAGACGGTAGGCAAAGTACTCTATCATGGAGAGTTTTTTACGTCTCCTGACAGCAACCACATGACCATCTCCTGGCTCCTGACCATCATCATGACCACGTTCAAGCAATTTATGCCAACCCAGCTGGCCAGTAGGGAAGAGCAAGACAAAATGTAGAGACTGGTACATGGGACTCATGTCATTAATGCGCTTTAGACCACCACCCCTCCTGTGGAGGATAATATCACGGGGCTCCATTGTTTTATCACCTTCACCAGGAACTATGACTGCTATCTCCCTGTTTTGTGCACCAGGAAGATTGTAACGACGCTGGTCACAGTCTTTGTCAAAGTGGAGAAGGATCCTGCAATCCTGGTTAGGTTGCATGTGGGCTGTGAGTTCCAATGCTTGCTTGTAAAGGGCAACTGAAGGGTGTTTACGATAGAGCATGTCCTGCAATAGACGCATTGTCCTGCGATCCAAGCCTGTATTTGCACGGTTGTTCATGCGAATATTGAGTGCCTGCACTGGATCCCAAATGTACAGCTGAGCATAGGCAGGCTGTCTCCCCTCTTGAGGTAGAAGAGAGCCAGTGAAGTGATGACAGGCACCATGTATTTTATAAACCCAGGGACCAGCTCCTTGATTAACGGTGTGATCTATGTGAAGTTGCCTACCAGCATCCTGGCCAATGGAGGTCATTGCCAATGCTGAGTTATACTGTCTGATGTGACCACGAAATTGTTTTGCTTGGTCATCATTATGATCGTAAAGGTGGCGCAACTCGGCAGGAGGTGGCTCAAGAGGAGGGAGAGAGACTTTGCCTTGGTAGCAACACATGCCAAACTTGGGATTGTGGAGAGATGACTCTGCTAATCTCTCTGCAGCCCAGTGTAAGGCATTACAATTGTGGCAGATCACATTCATGTGCCCCAAGTCATGGACAATGATACTATTCTTATTGAAAGGACGGCGTGCCTCTGGCAATTCAAGAGGAGGTGGTGGGGGTGGAGAAGGAGAAGGTTGTGGTGGATGCAGTGGAGATGGATCTCTGGCTGTCACAAACTGTCTAATCTCCTCATATTGAGCAACTCGAACATTCTTACAAAGCCAGTGAGATTAACAACATTTTAATAAAATTGCAGTAACTCACATCTGGAATCACAGGTCCAGCCAATGGCATAATGGGTCTTGGATTGGATGGGCCAGCAACAGCATTCTAAATATATTGTGAGAATGTGATCATGGCCATTCATTGCATAACTCACATTTGGATTCACATATTCCACCCATTGCACAGCAGGTCTCACAGTGGATGGGCCAGCGATGGCATTCTCTTGAGCAGGCTGGATGGAAGGGTCAGCCAAAGGACTCAATTGATGTAAAATACACTACCTGGTAACGCAGCAGGTGTGGTGTGGAAGGAGTTGGAGCAGGAGTCAGGGCAGGCAAAGGGCCCTGAGCAGGAGCCCTCCGTGGTGCTCTTCCATGCTGCCGCCGCCTGCCTGTTTGTAACAAAATGGCACTGGTAGCAGCTGCTTGTGCCCTCAAGTCATCTAAAGCCAGTCTGGCAGCAGCAGGAGAAGAAGTTGGTGGAGTGACAAAAGGGTCACCACCCTGGTAGGGGGGCACTTGAATTTGATTGACGAAGGGCAAATTTAAAGGCAGGATGGGTGGAGGTGGAAGGTCTGTTTGCTGAGGAATACGACGATGTACAGGACTGTCCAGCTGACGTTCATCACGCTCACTCTGACGTGCAGCACTGCGAGGGGTTTGTTGGATGTTATGCCTGAATTTAGATGTAATGACATGAGTGGGTGTTGATGATGCAAACCATGGCACTTACATTGGGACAAAGAGGATAAAAGTCAATCAAAAATAAAATGTGATGTTCAGGTCAACAACCAATCCTGACACACCAAAATCCAGGGTCCAGGGGGAGTGTTGATATAACCTGTCTCTTGCGGAACTATCCGCTCTCTCTGATTAGCCAATCAGAGGTTAGAAACGGCAAGAGAGGAAGGTGATTCTTCAGCCAATTGGTCTGCAGTTGTGACGCTGCCCCAGTCAACGGAGTGACTACCGTTTGTTCTAGAGGTCAGCTGAAGATTGGTCCACTGAAGGGCACAATCCCAACAGTTCAGACCAATTTTAAACTACTGACTACTGACTACCTATGGACCTATGGCTTTCTGGTCTGTGTCACAGGCACAGAACCCCGCCTAGCTCACCTTTGACTGGTGATATGTATTGCACAAAAATGCTATCTACACTCCACTACCAAATAAGAGGGGGAACAGCAATAGGAAGGGTAGTTGAGACTCGAGAGTGGGGTGAAAGTTGGGGTTGGTGGTTATTGAAAGAGCCAGATACCCTGTCAAACATGAGGCTGCAGTGCCCCACCGCTATCGTGGGAATAATGTTTAAACTCCGCTTTTGGACCGGAATTAACCATTTATATTCTTGCTAAATCATCATTAAATAATAATTAATAAGTTCAATTAAATTAAATTAAATTAAATTAAATGTCAATATCATACAAAATGAGCTACTACAGAGGGTACAGGCACAGTGTGGTGAGAGTGATGACAGGAGAGTGATGGGGGGTGGATGGGGGCCAAAGGAAGGGGCTGGAGGGGGGGAAAAGGAGGGAGGTGGAGGGGGTAGCCAGAACAGGCCAGGAAGGGAAGGGAAGCAGGGGTGGGGGTGGGGAATGGGTTGAGGGAGTGCAGGAGGGATGAAGGGAGGTAGAGATGGGCTGGATTGGGTGAGGGGAGGGCAGGGAGTGGGGGGTGAAGCCAGGCTGATCACTCCATGTCAAATCACCTCAAATACAGTCAATAAAACTGAACACTCACCTGCAGCAGCAGGGGGTGGGTGCACCACATCCCCTGCTGCCCTCAGAACCCTCCCTGGCGCTCAGAAGCAGCCGAATCGCGTCCATGTTGATCTGGGTATTGGTGGGATTGTGAGTGAGGATTGAGGGCCAAATAAGAGCCAAAAACTTACCTGGTGGGGCTTGGTGGTTCATAGAGGGACATGGGAAAGTTGTGGGGCAGCAGGGGCAGCAGGAAGCCAGCAGGAGAGTCGGGAATGGAGGGGATGGGATGTTGATGAGCAGAAGGTTTTGAGTTCGGCTGAGTGTGAACGCTCTGGCTGTAGATTTCGAACTGAGTCCGAATTTCAGCCACAACTCCGGATCACCTTCACTTTCCTGACATTCTGCAGGCTCACACACACCACATGGGGACTCCTTTTGGTGGGACAAAATGTTGCATATATAGTGTAGAATATGCATGTAATTTACCAAAAATTCGCGTGCCCTATTCCAGCCACGGCACCACAAACAGTGCCCAATCTGCCATAAATCCCCCACCTGCCAGCTCAAATCCAACCGGACCCCCCCAAAAAATTCACAGGGCCCCCCCACAACCCCTGCCATCCCCCCACACCCAACTCTGCGGCCATCCGACCAACGTGTCACCCTCCCGACACCCCCCACTCTGCCTGGGAACAAAACTTGAACTCAGCTTATTGGTCAGCATTCGCCTAATTCGTCAGGTCACGCGTCCAAGCTCTGATTAACTACAGATATGTCCCTGATGTGGACTTCTTACATTCAGAATCATCGAAGGGTGAAGATCACTGATGTGCCTCTGCTCTTCCCTATTTCATTGCAACATCAGAACTTGAACAGTATGTGATGCCTGGTAAAATTATATGATGTCTGTGCCTGGAGAGCAGGCCTGACTTGCACAGTGCAATTCTATGATTTGGATGAAGACCACAGTATTCAGTCAACCAAACACTCTGGGAATTTGTCTTTGTCATGCAGTCAAGAATAGGACCTATAGGGGGGGTTACACTCTGATGAGAAAAAGTGGGGTTTCCACCAGGTATATGGTGCAGTCATGACACTGTGCCTTCCATTTTAACCAAGTAATAACTGAATGCTAACTGAAATGTCTTTCCAGATATACAGCATCAACCACTATGGCAACAATTCCTGTTTCAGTGAACACTGGTATTTTGCTGCAGTTATCTAAGTCAACCCAAAGTAAGCCCAAGGCACTATGCCTCAATTGGATTCACCTTTCACCTGAAAGGGAACCTTGTGTTTGTCCTCCCACAATTCAAGCTGTGCCAACTGAAAAGTAGTCCCACTGGATTGAGGATACAAATGAAACTGCTGTATCTGCATTGGGTCTCAAAAGTGAGTGCTTTTGAATTAGCATGTGTTTTTTATCCACTAATCCTATGCCACAATGGATATCAAGTCAGTGCCCTTGCTAAAAGATGTCGAAGTAGCCTACTATGATGGCAAAAACCTTCAGAATCAGTATGTCATGGACATACCAGGACCTGTTCATGGAAGATGTACTAGGAGTTTTTGTGATATGGTCAAAGTGTTTTTCCCTGAATGCAACAAGGTATTCAGGCTCAACACCATGGCCATGGATGTCAGAAAATGGTTTATTTGGTTTACAAGATGATGAGTGAATGACAAGTTTGTTTGGTTTGGAAGATGGAACAGTAGATGAGAGGAGAAGCAGAGGATCATTTGACCCATGAGTAGGGACATGAACAAAATCAAACCCACAAAGCAACAAATGACTAGTGATTGGCACAGGTAACCTGTGGGTATTGGCACTGTACCCATACCCATACCTGCAGCTACCTGTACCTGTGATCCCGCGGGTATACCTGTCATTTTGAGCCCTGGATCATCAAAAACGGTCCAGTATTGGGTGAGTTATGATAAAAACAATCAGTCCTCATTGTTTTGATCATAACTCAACCAATACTGGACCCTAAGTGAAGATGAAAATGGATGAGGTTCAAAAGAGCAATAACTATGGTAATGTTATTCCTGGTTAGTTCTCTTAGGTTCTAACCTAATGTGATATAATTCATTATCTAGGGAGTTTTACTAGTGCATCTAAGATAAAAATGCAGAAAGAAATTCATAAGCATGGGGCAAAAGAACAGAAGGAGGAAGAGGAAGAGGAAGAGAAGGAGAAGAAGAAGAAGAAGAAGCAGGAGCAGGAGAAGTGGGAGCAGGAGCAGGAGCAGGAGGGGGGAGATGAACACGAGGTATGATAAATTTGACTAAGGGAGAGCTGTTAGTAACAGCCAAATATACAGAGAAACAAACTTGGGTTATGACAAGAGAATTGCTAATGCTAATAATAGAGGGACAAGTTGGAGTTATTTGGCCCACCAGGAGAAGGAGGCGGAGGAGTAGAAGGGGAAGTTTGCACAACAAACCTATTAAGAAGATATGCTGGAAGAAAAGAAATGTATAAGAGTCACTGAATACAGAAAGATAAGATTGATTGTAGGACAAGGTGATGTTGCCTAAGTGACTTAAGATCCTTCTAGTTTTCAGGAGAAGTTTTAATTTGCTGAATGAAAAAAAAAGGTAGGGCAAAACATTTGAAGGCATGCCTTGGCGGTAGCCTTCAAATGTTTTGCCCTACCTTTTTTTTCATTCAGCAAATTAAAACTTTTCCTGAAAACTAGAAAGATCTTAACCCTAAGCTGTGTTCTGGGCATGGTCATGGGGATTGGGTTGCAAGAAGAGGTTAGGGTTTAAATATAGGGTTAGGGTTCAACCTCCATGCCTCAAGAGTGGCTTGACAGAATTTCAAAATTTCAATACCACAACTGTTATGAATTATTTCATGAATGACAATGAATGTCTCAGAATTTTTGGCAGTAGTGTTTTGATATAAATATCAGTAAATAGAGCGATAATGTATAGACGAAGGATGCACCCATGAGCACAATTACACAGACTATCATGAATGATCACATTTTTCAGATACTCTTTGTTCTTCATCCCACCACTCGCATTACAAGTACAGCTGCTGCAATGAATGATCTTGCATTTGTCAATGTTACACTTTCACTGTCTTGCACCATGATGGTTATATTCACAATATCAAGTGCACAAGATGTGATATGCTGTTTGCATGCAAGAATGGGTTTGTATAATTTAAAGATGTATGGAATATTAGCGCTAAATAATACCCTCCAATTCCAGGTTTATGTTGCTATGTGAATGCACCACTGGTGGTGTGACGAACCCAACAGTGCAATATGCCGATTCAATGTTAAATACATGTTTGGCCAGAGTTCGCCCATGCCATGCTCAACTTACTGGAGTCAAATATAACATGGAAAAAATTCAAACCCACCAAGTGTGTATTTGGTGGTGTTGACATGTGAGTATCCAATATGTGAGCATGTCAAATGTTTTGTCAGGTGTCTTTTATTTGTTTGAGTGAATTCAAATTTCTTCTATAGTGTTAATCAATATAGTGTTCCCGGGCATTGAATGAACCATCCAGCATTGTGTGTAGTAAGGAAACAAGGAAGTATAAATTGATCATGAGTGGCACATTGAGCATGCTCAACTTCTTCCATGTTCATTGTAGCCGGTACATTGAACATGCTCAATATATCTCAATTACCTCCAGTTGAGCATAGCGAGAGTGCAAAGCACCTATGAGATACATACATGACATTGGTGATGAAGAATCTATGCATGGAGTGAGCATGCTCAGTGTGTGTACTTGGTGCATGATTGCATGATGAGACAACATATGCATAGATCAAGCATGCTCGTGAAAAGTTGGGATGCTCAATCCATACCTATACAGTCTATCATCTCTTCCTATGATCAGAGACCAAGTCCGCAGATCGAGCAAGCTCGATCTGCGCAACCCTCTAAGCACACCCATTTGATACCTGCAGGTTTACCCATCATTTTAAGCCCCGGATCATCCAAAACGGTCAAGTATTGAGCTAGATATGCTCAAAACAATGTCGTTTCATGTTTTGAGCATATCTAGCTCAATACTTGACCGTTTTGGATGATCCGGGGCTTAAAATGATGAGTAAACCTGCAGGTATCCAATGGGTGTGCTTTGAGGGTTGCGCGGATCGAGCTTGCTCGATTCGCGGACTTGTGTATCACCATCACTGATGTTGGACATTATGCCTAACAGTGTATCGATGCGCAGACCGAGTGAGCTCAATGCGTGGACCATGTTTGCTCAATGTGCAGAGCAAGTGTGCTCGATGCGCAGACAAATTGTAGAAATTGACATTGATTGCTAGTCTGACACTAGCCTAGCCCAACTTATTTAGCAAACGGTAATGCTGGATCTGTCTTTGCATCATCGGTTGGAATGTCCGACGTGTGTGGTATATGCAGAGCGAGCATACTCAATCCTGGCATCGGGCATATCTGGTCCAAGAATCGAATATATCTAGTGCACGGATCGAGTGTGCTCGATCCGCGCATCGAGCATATCTGGTCTGTCAATTGAGTATCTCTAGTGCGCAGATTGAGCACACTGGATCCACGCATTGAGGATATATGGTTCGCGGATTGAGTATCTCTAGTGCACGGATTGAGTATCTCTAGTATGCAGATTGAGTATGCTTGCTTCGCGGACCAAGTATGCTCGCTTCACGGATCAAGTATACTCGTTGCGCAGATCGAGTGTGCTCGATCCGCGCACTAGAGATACTCGATTCGCGGACCATATATATGCTTGATGCATGGATCGAGTGTGCTCGATCTGTGTGCTCGATCCGTGGACTAAGTGTGTTCATTGTGCGGTGCATTTGTGCTCCATCTACACTTACATAGGTGACTCTTCATGTAACCGTTTCACTACTACTTTAGCTTCATGCGATTCGATACATAAATGCCAGATCTGCTGAGTCTTGACGATCTCCTCTCACGTTATCAAGCACAACAAGCCTGCTCAGTCCGCGGCTCATACAATTCAATAGACTCACAAGCACGCCAACAAGGCATCCTCAACATACGCACCATATGCCATACCATTTCGATCCATGGCAGGCATCTGGATACACACTGGTTGGGGGTAGAAATCTACATCAATGGCTAGTCCGCCACTAGCCTACCCCAACTTGTTTAGAAAACAGTATATATAATATCCTCGTTCCTGAGGTGCGCCCTCTTTTTGATGGGCAAGATCGTCATTTAGAATGAACATTCTTACGTTCAGCAAACGACAACGTCTTTGCCCACGAGTGAGGCCGCGACGACTCAAACTCATTCCGTAGTCCCTATAGATCCATCAAGTTCCGCAATCCGAGACGATCCTTCACTCCCTGAACGGTCTCAAACCCTGGAGCAGTCAACTTCGGAAACTCGGCCGGGTGTCCATCCCCTGTCCCCGGAAAAGATCGCCTTACACCTGTCAGACGAGCACCAACTACCTCAGCGATCGTCGCAGTCAATTTTGTCTCCACGACATGATGACCAGCCCGTTACACCACCTGTTGTTTCCAGCAAGCCGTCTGGTCCAGCACCCCAACTTGTCGACCAACATCCCACCTTCCAGCAAGCATCCGCTTATCATTCGGCGCCCCAACACAGCCAAGATCTTCCACAGCATCCTCAGCTTGCCATAATCAAAAACGCATCTGCTTGTTATGTACTCCTGGAGCAGTCGGCGCTCCAACACGGCGTCTCTACACAGCATAGTTTCACGCTCCAACACGTCCCCATTGATTACGTGCTCCCGGAGTTATCAAATGTGTCATCCCAGACCCAGACCCAGGCACAGGCGAGCGAACCTCTCCTCCCTTACGTGCCTCCGGAGCTATTCAATGTGTCATCCCAGACCCAAACCAAGGCGAACGAACCTCTCCTGCCTCAAATTCAGGGCTCCGTGTCTTCACACGCCCAGGAACAGCGGTCAATGCAGCAACCCTCGTCTGCAGACATGATGGACCTCGATTGCGCATCACAGCCTCCCATTACCCAGATCCAGGCACAGGCGAGTGAACCTCTCCCCCCTTACGTGCCTCAGGAGCTATTCAATGTGTCACCCCAGACCCAAACCCAGGTGAACGAACCTCTCCTGCCTCAAATTCAGGGCCCCACGTCTTCACACGCCCAGGAACAGCGGTCAATGCAGCAACCCTCATCTGCAGACATGATGGACCTCGAGTGCGCATCACAGCCTCCCATTAAGCGTAAACGCGGGCCCGATCATGAGAATCACTACACCGCTTGTCCCGACTCAAGAGCATCGGTCGAGGCAGCTGTCAAAGACAACCTTGTTTCCCTCGTGAACAAGCATGTTGCATCCGTTATCAATGGTGCTTTACAGAAGACCATTGGTCACCTTGTGCAAAACGATATCCAACCCCTCAAAGTTGCCATGGACAAGCTCCAGGTTGAGGTTTCGTCCTACAAGCAATCCACACCACCATCCACCTCAGAGTGGCGGGACTTGCTCAAGGCGACCGTTGATCAATCGATAACCCTCTTTCAGCCTGCTGTTAAAGAAGCAATCGCGTCGTCACTCTCGTCAACTGCTGGAACTTCCCACCACAAGTCGGATTCAAAAATGCTTGACAACGAATCGACCAGTAACAGTGATGAAAGCGAAGCAGAATTATTGCTAAGGAAGAGCAGGTTGTCCGCACGTGGAAAACGCGGCTGCCGGGGTAAAAATGAAAACTTGTTGCATGTACGTTGTGCAAAGCCGCCTATCTGGTCAAATTATTGACCTGTCTCGTGAAGAGCAAGCTGCGCGATTATCTTTGAGATAAGAAGGTTCTACCAGGGCGAAAGGCCAGTGTTCCTGAGTCTCCATCCGAAGCAGAAGTCAAACTGTTCGAGGAAGATGGCGAAGGTGGACCGGACACGTCCAAGCCTCTTCGATTAGACTGGCGTCAATCACTCAAACTCGCAAAGTGGAATCAAGAAGTGATAGGACTGCTTGTTATTGGCTTTCTGAAAGAGGTCAAGGATGGCAAATATCCGAATCTTCAGTATCATGCTGATACGATGGAGATTGAGCGCATGCGAGGTCTTTGCCTCAGAAAACTCAGTCGTACGTACCGCGAAGCCAAACGGTTGTCCAGAGAGCAAATGATGAACGAAGCGGAGCTCACGAAAGCCCGAAATGATAAGTGCCAGGCCGACGTACAATGGAAGCAAAGGGATAGGATGATCTCTCGCAGAAAAGGAGTAAGCTCACCAAATATCGGATGATGGCCATCTGACACCTGTCTTCTAGCTTTATGATTGGCGGAAACGTACTGTCCTCAAACAGAAGGGAACCGATCATCCTGCATGGGTCGAAATCCGACAAATTTTACAAAAACTCGACGTTCATGGAATGAGTGGTGACGAAACCGATTCCCCATCGCAATCGCGAAACAAGACTCTACGTCGGATTGCATTGCCTTGGATTAATCCCACCATCACCACCCTCTTTGAAGCCGTTGACACATACGAAAAGGCGGTCGCTGACGAATGCTTGATGTCTGCTGCCGGCAATAAACCAATTCCTCGAATCTACATTGCCACCAAGACCGACCACAACAACCCACCAGTTCGAAAATTACCTCGCAACTGGTACAACGATGATTGGTATAAAACACGTACAACAGCATATCGTTCATTTCTGGAGGCGTCTTCAGCTGTGCCTATTCCTTGTTTGGTAAGCATTTGCGATTCTAATGTGGTTTTTCAATGCTCATCGTCACAAAGACAAAATATAACCCTTAGTGACTCGCTCGGGCGGTCACGCAAAGTTGGAAACAAAATGTATAGGTAGATCTGTAATTGACACATTTCCTAAAACTTTTCTTGAAACGTGAGCTCGGTCAGAGTCTCCTCGGTTGATGACGCTAACCGTCAGTGGCGTGAGTCATTATTGTGTTCAACTTCACATCCTGACGGCCCACTCAGTGGGGTACTGATGAGATGAGAGGGGCCAGTCATAGGCCCGCCGCATCTGTCCGGTGTACAGTTTCTAAATCAGAACTTACATATGACTGTTGGACAGATTCGGAAACAAATATAAAATCTGTACTAAACTCGGTGTGAGAAGCAAAGTTTAGCCCTGTACAATAGGACCAATTTAAAATTTTTGAGAACATCTGTATATGCGACAGACTTAAAATGGATAGTTGAATCGGACCATGTGACAGATGATTCTTCACATTTAATCTCTGCGTCTAAATCTGGACAGGTACCTGATTGCAACACAGATTTACAATATGAATCACAATAAGATTTATAATTTGGCAGTCCAATCGGTACAGGATACAGATGTTGACACAAATGCCAAATCTGTCACAACATCTGTGCCATTCACAGATCCGTTGGTTTATTTTAAATATTACCTAACATCGGTCACAAATCTGTCACCCATTCAGATGGTGCTGTGTCTCTGGTGAGAGGACCGATTCGTCCGTATGGACAACCTACACCACCTTGGTCACGCCCTCCGCCTTGCGCATGCACAACACCCAGGTCGGAAGCTCATCGTCTTCAAATCCGATATCTCACGTGCTTATCGTCTCATCCCAATGGCGCCCCTTTGGCAAATACGACAAATCATGACCTTTGATGGCGAACATTCTGTGAATTGTTGCAACCACTTTGGTAACGGCGCCGGTGGTCGCATTTTTGCTAGCTTTGCCTGTTTAGTCACCTGGATCGCGATTTACGTCCTACTTTTAATTGACATCTTCACCTACATCGACAACAACTTCTCCTAAGATTTTGCAGACACCCTCACCTGGTATGAACCCTATGTGAAGTTGATGCCTTCCAAGCAAGCACAACTCCTGCAACTGTGGGACAAACTTGGGATTCCTCACACCGAAAGAAAACAGGAGTGGGGGCCCACCTTGTCCATCATTGGTTTCCTCGTCGATCCCAATGCCATGGCTATCTCCATGGCACCAAACTGCCGCACCGAACTCGTCACTGCCATCCGGTGCTTCACATCCCTGGGACAGTGTCACCCTCTTCTTGACTTCCAGAAGATGGCCGGGTGGATCAACTGGGCACTCAATGTCTATCCCTTATTGCGCCCCAGCCTTTCGATGACTTATCACAAGATGTCTGGCAAGTCATTGCCTCACAAACCTATCTGGTTAAACAGTACTATGAGCAAGGAGCTACTCTAGGTCGTGGATGAAATCGAACATTCCGACGGCATCCACATCTTGAACTCTACCACTTGGTCCGCTGACAAAGCTGATCTGTCATTTTACTCTGACGCGTGCCCGGCCGGGCTTGGTTTTTGGTCCCCTTTCCTTTCCACAGGCCACACCCACTCACTCCTGGTAGGACATGCTCACAACATCTTTTACCTTGAAGCTCTCACGGTCCTCTCCACCCTGATTCACGTCAGCCTGCATGTGCGACCATTACCACATTGTGTCGTCATTTACTGTGACAACACCAATACAGTTAACATGTTTAATACTCTTCGCGCAACCCCCCTTTACAACCCCATCCTCATGTGTGCTGTCAAACTCTCTCTCACACACAATTTCACCTTCCATGTCGATTTCATTCCCAGCTTGTGCAACGACATCGCAGATGCCCTTTCCCATGGACGGAATGATATCACGCTGGATCTTTTCCCATCCCTTTCCATCACTCCCTTTGAACCCCCTCATGTACTGCTGGGGGCTGCGCAATGTTGATGACGTGAAAACAGTTGACCAGGCAACCATCACAGAAACCCTGGTCAATTGACATGCTCAGGCACAAGCACGCTATCGCGATCGGTTGCTCTATTGAGCCTACTACTGCTGTTACCTACTCCTCAGCATTACATTCTTACCTCACCTTTTGCGCTGCCCACAATCTGCCCAACTCCCCTACCCCTGACTCGCAGTTTCTTCGTCATCTACATGTCCCACCACATCAAGCCCCAAACCGTCGACAACTACCTCTCAGGCATTTGCAATCAGCTCGAACCCTTTTACCCTGATGTCTGCACCGCTCATCGTCACCCTCTTGTCTCCAAGACCTTGGCCGGCTGCAAGAAGTTACGAGCTGCCAGGACCACTTGCAAGCGACCCCTCACGCGCGACGAGCTCAACTCCCTGACCTTGTCGTACATCCACTCCACTTCTCATGATGATCTGCTCTTCGCCGCTCTTACCACCATCGCCTTCCACAGTCTTCTGCGCCTCGGTGAACTTGTCTGGCCAGACCACGTGCCCTTACGAGACTACAGGAAGGTTATTTTTCGCCACACCACCTACGTCCACTCCAACTCCTTTGACTGTTACCTGCCTGGCCACAAGGCCAACCATTTCTTCAAGGGTAGTCGTGTGCTCATCCACGTGCAACACCCAGACCACAACCCCCTTGCTATTTTTAACCAGTACCTCCACTCTTGTGACACCCTTTTCCCAAACCACCCCAAATTATGGTTACGTTCCGATGGTCACATTCCCATTCATTCTTGGTTCATCTCCCGGTTATGTCAACACTTCCTCGACCCTTCCATTGGCGGTCACTCCCTTTGTTCCGGCGGTGCTACTGACCTCGCTAATGCTGGTGTGCCCCCATATTTAATCCAGAGCATTGGCCGTTGGGCTTCCGAAGCCTGGTGCATCTACATCCACTGCCACCCTGCTTTACAGGCCACCCTTTTGTTCTGCCACCATTGACCTTTCTTGTGGCTGCTTCCCATTGCTTCACAGCTCACTGCTTCCTGTGCCCATCACACCACCACCATGAAAAAAAACATTTCCTTAGCCTTTTACGGTTCCGCAGCCTCTTTTCTTCACAGGCTCTATTTGTATTTTTGCGTCAATATACATTCTTTCCTTTTCTGGGCCCAGCTTCTGAAAGACAAACTGAGTAAGCGTGATTAGTGACATTTTGAAAAACAAATATTTTACAGCTGTGCCCGAAGATAATGACATCAGCATTTCTTTCTCATGACGCGCAACATGACATGTTTGAGTAAAAGTAAAACTTGTGGGCATGGTCAATCGTAGGATAAGCACTGATCTGAAGTGTTGTGCTCTAAGCCTTTGGGACAAAGGCTGGGACATTTTGGACATCTGCGACGCTCTCGGTGTGTCTCGATCTAGCATCTATCAGTGGCAGCGTATTTTTGAGGAACATGGCTCAGTCAATCGGCCACCTTCTCCTCTTCATGGATGTGCTCGTATACTCACTCGGGCTGTTCTCACTGCTGTACATACCCTCTACAATGGAGAACCTGACTTGTATTTGGATGAACTCTTGCTATGGTTAGCCATCAATCACAACATCACCATCTCTTCATCGGCCTTGCAGCGGAACCTCACTGAAGCAGGACTTGCTCGGAAACTTCTTCAGAAACTGGCTGCAGAGCGAGATGAAGAACTTAGGCATCAATGGATGGAATCTTTACGAAATGACTTCTGTGGAGATTAACCATGTCACCAGCTCGGTCGTCCAAGGAACGGATGTCCCCCTGAGAGTTATCAACATCGTCAGATGAATGGGTGTCCTCATCAACTTGATCGTGGACAGAGGTAGTAGCTGGTTGAGCCGGAACAGGTAATTTCGCATGAGCCTGATGTTTGAGTTGGCCAGATTGGAGATGCTGGACGCGGTGGTGTTTAGTGAGCCCAGACTGGTTACGGAAATATCAACCACACGAGACACACGGTAAATGTAAGAGGGAGGTTTTGTGCTTTGGGAGCGTAGACATGGTGGGTTCTGTTGACTGAGCCAAGTTGACCTCACGTGCAATGATCTGAACTTGAAAAAAAAAAGGACATCAGCTCATCCTTCTTTTTCACCTCAACGGTCACTCCTACCATGTCAACGAAATCTTCCCAAGTACAAACTCGCGCTGCTAATGTGGATCAGCACCCAGGAGAAATCATTGCCAAGAGAAAGCGTCGTACCAAGGCAGAAATGGAGGCAGCGCGTGCTGAACAGCTTGCTGCGAAAGTCGAGAAGGATGCTCTCACAGCTGAGCTGATGAGGAACATCGCTCGCTTGGAGGACGAACTTGCTCAAAAAGACGCAAAGGAATGGGCTGGGATTCAAGAGCGACCAAGGTCTCAACCACAGGCTGTGGCCTCATCATCGGGTGGCAAACCTCGCAATGAGAAAACACCTAATGGAGAAGGGCAGTCAGTTGCAGAAAAGGGTGAATGCGATGCTTTACTGACTCGATGCTGCTGATTCTGAGATAGATGCAGTTGCGAAAGACACTGCAGGAGCGGCTGGCAAAGCTGCGATGGATGATGTCGTGGAATTTGAAGATGATCCTGTTGCTGGTTTAGGGAAATGCAGGGATAAGGGTAAATCCTTTTCCGCAGGTATCCGTACTCTTAAGAGTACGAGTACGGATACAGACTCTCGTATCCGTGGGCTTCAAAATGAGCCTAAGATCATCCAAAATGGTCAAGAATTGACTGAGATAGAGACTAAACATTGATTGGACTCTATCTCAGTCAATTCTTGACCGTTTCAGGTGATCTCAGGCTCATTTTGATCAGGAATCCGTGGGTAAAATCCGCGGATATTGTATCCGTATCTGTTGGAAGTACAAGTACAGAGACAAACAAATGTATCCTGGGAGTACCCCTGCATTTGCCTAGTGGAGATGGCTATGAGTTTGTTTGTCTTGACGAAACAAGCAAGAATGAACATATGTTTGTGTCACTATGGGAGATCACTAGCTGGGGAAAGAGCTGAATTGACTGATGTCTTTGTCCGTGGCAACCGCTATTCATTACTGGCTGCAATCACAATCGATGGTTACATGACGACTCAGATTGTTCCAGGGTCATTTGACTCACTCGAATTCTATGAGTTTGTCCAAGAACAAGTTGTAAGGTCTCTTGATTGTGCAATGTGATTATGCTAATTACCTTTTAGCTACCTCAGATGAACCCATACCCTGATAATCGGTCAGTCCTAGTTCTTGACAACTGCCGGATTCATCACAACGATGCACTGGTTGACCTTATTTCGGCTGCTGGTACGTCTCCATTTGTACTCATTAGCCTCAATATACATTGCGGTGTCTCAGGGTGCTTAGTTCTGTATCTTCTGGCTTACTCACCTGATCTGAATCCAATTGAAGAATCGTTCAGTACCTGTAAGTTTCCCATTCATAATCTGGTCATCAATGGAAGTCTCATTTTTGTAGTAAAAGCATACATTCGATGCCATGGTTACAACATCCATAGGGAGGAAGATGCGGTTCTGGCAATATTGGAGGCATGTGGCTGCATTACAGCTGACATATGCCGAGGATGGTTTACACATGCAGGTTACATACGTTAGACCATGGCATCATACAAACACAGTATCATATCAAATTTCAAACTGTCCAAGCCGCCAGGAAATTGTACATCGAAATTGTAGTGAGCAAATGACCGGATGACACTAAACTTACACTACCACCCAGTCTCCGTCTCTCACATCCTTCAAAAATATCTTGTGTGCTTCCAGAAAACCTCGCCATCCCAACTTCGTAAATTTGAACTCCACCTTCCACTCATCTTCATCTAACGTCTTGACTGCACGATTACCAGGCTTATACTCCATCAACTCCAATTTTGCCTGATCTGAATCGGAAATGCCATAGCGAGAGCAGAATTCTGACAAGGGAACATTGAGATGCAATGCTGCACGCAGAGAAGGCATAGGCGAGATAGGCTTGTTAATTTGAGGCAGTGGAGCTCCATACTGAGAGACGAAGTGAGAGGGATAGTTTGTCTATGTTCTAAGGGCCATCTTTCTCTCTATTTACAATTTCCAAATATGTGTTATATAAAAGGTTATAGGTGAATTGTTGATTTGAGTCATTGCAACTTGTACAATGAATATCTTTACAAGAAATGCTTGGATTGACATGATTGTAGAGAGAGAGTTGTTCTATTTTTCAAGGGCTACAAGGGCCCATATCGCGTTTTTCTGTACATTTTGAAGGAGAATTACACAAAAACAACCTCTGTATAAATAACATTACTACAATAGTCTACTAAAGTCCAAAATACAAGAAAACGCGGTATGGGCCCTTGTAGCCCTTGAAAAATAGAACAACTCTCTCTTTACAATCACGTCAATCCAAGCATTTCTTGTAAAGATATTCATTGTACAAGTTGCAATGACTCAAATCAACAATTCACCTATAACCTTTTATATAACACATATTTGGAAATTGTAAATGGAGAGAAAGATGGCCCTTAGAACATAGACAAACTATCCCTCTCAGACTATGTAATTTGGTGCAGTATTTCACAAGTTATCATTTTACTAGGACCTCCTTCTTTACAGCTGTTTGCATAATTCTTGGCAGTAAATGCACTTTTTTCAATCAATTAAGAAATATGGACTTAGTGGAATTTTGAGTGCTCTGTTCTATATCTCATGAAATACTGCATGGATTAAGATGGTTATAGAGGGAAAGTTGTACTATTTCTTAAGGGCTATCTACTCCTGTAATTACATTTGGACAATATTTAGTGTAGGGTGAGTTGTGGATGAAATAAAAGGTAAACCGTGTTTTTTGACACCCAAAATGATATTGTCAAATTATAGCATCAAATGAACTCCTATGAAAAAGTTTGTAAGGGGGAAGTTGTTCATTTTTTCAAGGGCTAGAAGTACATATACCGTATTTTTCTTTATTTTTGTGCTTTCAGCCAATATTACATCTGTACTACGTTTGTCTGCATTGGAACCAAAATATCACAAAAACCATAAATATTGGCTGAAAGAACAAAAATAAAGAAAAATACGGTATATGTACTTCTAGCCCTTGAAAAAATGAACAACTTCCCCCTTACAAACTTTTTCATAGGAGTTCATTTGATGCTATAATTTGACAATATCATTTTGGGTGTCAAAAAACACGGTTTACCTTTTATTTCATCCACAACTCACCCTACACTAAATATTGTCCAAATGTAATTACAGGAGTAGATAGCCCTTAAGAAATAGTACAACTTTCCCTCTATAACCATCTTAATCCATGCAGTATTTCATGAGATATAGAACAGAGCACTCAAAATTCCACTAAGTCCATATTTCTTAATTGATTGAAAAAAGTGCATTTACTGCCAAGAATTATGCAAACGGCTGTAAAAGATTTGTTTTTAAAAATGTCATTATATATGAAAATAGCTATAAATTTATTTACAATTTATTTTCTGCAATTGTTGTCAATTTTTGTTCAGCAATGGATGTCGTTTTAGTTATGTTTGCAAAGTACAAATTTTGTATTACTGATGTAGCACCCATGCTGCAGTGGCTATTCCAAGCAAAGTTACAGGTCTTTTGTGCTGCAGTGGCTACTCTTAGCAGAGTTACATGCTTTTGGGTGTTTGTGAGCCAATTCTCCAGTGGCTGCATTTTGCAATATGTTGCTCCAGTGCTGCTTGAAATTTCAATTTCCACATCCAGGCTGCCGTCTTGAATTTGATTTGAATTTTAACACACTTGTTTACATTGTTTTGAATTTATTTGCACATTTTGTACTTATCCAGGCTTGGCAATGCCTTGCGCTTATAGAAGGGGACAACAGTGGCTCCGCTGCGTCTCGTGTAGCTGCATGCACGACCATAAGTGAACTTTGCAAGTTAAGCAAGAAACATGAGGAAAATGTGAGCATAACCGAATACCCACACCACAGACCCCCCCTCCTCCCCTTCCTTTTAGATCTGCCTTTAGAAACAAACTTGAAAATTTCTACACTCGCTTGCATTTGCATATCTCTACAGTGGCAGTGCAGGTCGTTGTCTAAATGGTATAAATGCACAATACAGCTTTCAGAAAGTAGTACAACGATGCTTTAAGCCTCATCAAAGTCAGGTTCCCTACCATAAGTAACACCCTCTGCGATGCTGTTAGGCTTGACCCCAGAACTGCCAAGGTGCGTTCACTGATGGGGGCCTCATGGGCAGTGGCATCGCCCTGACCCCAGATATTATTTTTCAATGCATTAAAGATCATCTTGAGAGCATCATCCAAGAGTAGAGTTGAGTCCTCAGTGGTAAGCCTTGAGTGAATTCTTTGCACCAGAGCACTAACCCTCTGTGATAAATCGCCAGGGCCACCCAGTCAAAACTCTGTGGGAGTGAAGTTATACCTCTCGGCAAGTTCACAGTGGGAATCGTCGAAGACCATATGACACTGAAGAGAGTAGAGGGTGCTGCAATGCCTTAAATCAATAAGAATATGGAAAATCACATCAGAAATTGGCTTACATGTCCTAGGGTCATTGACAAATCACCATTGGATGCCTTGAGTTCAATGTTGGACATCTAGAGCTCATGAATGGATTCTTCTTGCCTGCTTACTCTCTCCAGCAGCTTAGCATTCAATGTCTTAAGCCCGGCATTCAATGTCTTAAGCTCGGCATTCAATTACGTTAGGCAGATCATGCATGGATCAATTTTATAAACATTTATGGTAGAAGCCGATGGAATGTCTTGGTTATATGATATGCCTCAACACTATTCATCAGCAACGTTGTCTCGGTACTAGGTGGTAACTATATGTACAGAGTTGGATCTAAAGTACAACAGGGAGGGGAGGTGGCAGTTGGAGACAGTCATATTGTCCAGCATACTAGTAGAACAATGTGGTAACTACATGTACAGGGTTGTATCTAAGGTATGACAGGGAGGGGAATGTGATAGAATGAGCTAGAGGGCATGCAGGGGTGAGACAAGGTGGGCAGGTGAGCTGGCAGGCAGGTAGTAGAGCAGACAGGCAGGTAGCAGAGCAGGTAGGCAGGTAGCAGGCAACTGTAGGTGTTTCTCGCAAAGCAAAGGCCTTTGACACTGATATACTGCAGATCCACCTGATAGTGAGCTCCATGCAGCTTTAGAACAGTATGGGTGAGAGAAGAATGGATGTGGTCTTTCCACTTCAGAGCAGCTGATGAGACTCAATAATGATTTCCCTCAATGTGACATCAAGTTCATCACACATCTAATTCTGTATACATGTTACTTTATTGACAACATGATGCTCGGAATAGTGCTGCCAAAGTTCAGTTCGGTCCAGTTCAGACCCATTTTTTGTGAACCCTGAACTGAACTCGGAGTTCAGTTCAGCTAAGTTTCTAAACTGAACTGCAAAATTCAGTTCAGTTCAGTTCAGCCTAGGCTATGAACCCTGAACTCTTACTATATAAGGCAATAAGTTCAGTTCAGACATGAATTTGACTGAACTGAACTCTTTACAGCGTTTTCGGAAATCCTTGTCGCGCGTGAAAAAAAAAATTAAAATAAATAATCCGGGTGGCTGAAGGTACAGAGTCGGGCAATTGCCGTAGTAGGATAGCACATCATGTGACTTTGAATTATTTTGCTTGAAAAGACTACTGAGATGTACATTGTAAATTCAATGGGAAATATATAAGACATTTGACATGTAGTAAAATTAGAATGACATCCAATGTTTCTGTCAACTCAAATTATTATTTTTAGCTTTTATTCAGGTGATGTGATGTTACAGCAGAAAACCACACCTCCTCCTTGAATAAAGAACTAAAAATAATAATTTGAGTTGACAGAAACGTTTAATGGATGTCATTCTAATTTTACTACATGTCAAATGTCTTATATATTTCCCATTGAATTTACAATGTACATCTCAGTAGTCTTTTCAAGCAAAATAATTCAAAGTCACATGATGTGCTACCCTACTATGGCAATTGCCCGACTCTGTACCTTCAGCCACCTGGATTATTTATTTTAATTTTTTTTTTCACGCACGACAAGGATTTCCAAAAACGCTGTAAGTGGTTCAGTTCAGCCAAGAGGCCTGAACTGAACTTAGGGTTCAGTCCAGTGTTCAAACCAAGTTTAGATCAGTTCAGAACTGAACTTTGGCAGCACTAGCTTGGAATATTGTCAGGAGAAGGAAGTTATTCATGATCAGAAAGAGGCTGAATATCTCCAGTGTGCACAAAAACCTCTTAACACCTGAAGAGTGTGTCCAGGCACTGCTCGATATCAAAGTGCACAATCATGTGGGGAAGTGGGGAGTGGCTCAAGTGCATCAGCGGTTAGCCAACCAAGGAGTGTTCATTTCTCAGTAGCATTTTCATTTGTTTTCTGCTCCACTTACTGACAATAGGGTTCAATTCAGGGATGAGACGTGGCTCCACTTACATGACCATTTTGACGCTGAGTTTGATAAGCACTTTGTTGGGTCGAAGGATGGTATTGACCATGTACCATTGGATTGCCTTGAACCATGGCATCAATTACATTGGGATGGGCATGAGAAACTTGGTGCACAAGCTCTAGATATGGGTGGTCATACCCTTCCAATATATGCTGACAAGGATCAATTCTCAAGCTTTGTACCTGTCATGTGGGTTATTCCCAATGTGCATCTCACAAATACCATTGGCCACTTCTTCCTGGATGCAGTGGAGGAATATTGTTGTGCATATGCTCAATTTCAAAGGCTGGCTGGGTAACTGTTCATTTGAATAGGCATTTTACTACAATTAACAATGGACAAAGGCTCCAAGATTGGGGAGATGATTGGGATGCATGTGAAACTAAGGTAGATTCAATTTATCTCCATTTACTTCTTAATAAAGAGAGATCAGGCTGGAAGTGGCTCCTGAATTTACTATTGAGGAATGGCCCCCAGACATTCAGGTGTAGAGCAAACATAACATGCCAATCGAAGGTTTCTGGCGGTAGAAACGCCAAGGTGAAGGGCACAGTATTTGAGACACTATAATGGTTGGCAAAACAGATGGCTTATTCAACCTGAACAACAAGCTCCACATGTACGTTTGGCTGAAAATCTCTATACATATCTAACACTTTACAACAGGAATGTTTTCCATTGGCTATGGCCACCTCTCGTTCAAGAGCGACTGGCTGAGTTTCATGAGTATTGGAATAACCACCACCTTTCTTCACAGAAACACAGGATCCTACCTATGGAAACTTCTCCTCATCATATGTGGCTTGTTCCTGAGGCTGTGCATGCAACAGCTCATAACTGCTCTGTTTTCATTGACATGAACACTGTTCATCAATTACAAGAGGACTTGGGTGGAGTTGAGGCACGGGAACAGGCAATGCATTTTGTGGATGCTGAATTTGAGGTGCAGGCAAATGAAGCATATGGGGAGCTGAAGTATCCTGCGATAACACTCGCAAGTGCATGGGATGTATTTGTTGCCATAGTTGACATTCTCTCAGGAGATTATGTGTAGATGACTTGAAAAACTTTGGTACTGGATACGCCTAGCAACATGCACATGATGGTGTCATGGGTGTAATGTCATGGGTTTACCATCGGACCACGGACTTAGATATTTAAGTGCAACACTATGGATGCACACCTACACTCATTAGTACCCATTCTATGCCTTTCCACATTGCGCATGCTAGTGAACAGACACAAATAGCATATATGCTTACCTTTATATCATTTATTATGGCTTCACTAGCAATGCCCAGACCTAGCCATTTATGTATGGTGCACAGAGGCACATCCCCCACTCATTAGTATTTATTATATATTTCTCTGCATTGCGCGTGCAAGAAGACAAGCCCAACTAGCATTCTTACCTATATTAGCAGTAATGGATTGATTACAAATCTTGTTTACTTGTATTGATCAAAAGCGGCTCAGCTAGATAATGGGAAATGATTGGATAAGATGTGAACAAGAGGATGATAAGATAATGATAAGATAGGATGCATCAGAGTGATTGTGATGGTCTGCATAAAGACAATGGAGGTCTATTGTTCTGAGCAGTCCTTTGTTCTAAACAGTCCAAATGGAGATAGAGCCCATTGTTCACAGCCTCTTTGATGCCATCCATTGTTCTCATGACTTAGTCCCATTGTTCTCACTTTCCCATTGTTCTCAGTCCCCCATTGTCCTCCAACAGTATAAATAGGGCCCCAAATTCCAGTAGTCAGTAGGATTTTCCCCCCTCACCAATCATTAGTCAGTCTTAGTCTGGGTTCACACAGTGTGATCCCTCATTCTATTAGTACTAGTAGTTACTCATTGTAGTAGCTAGTGCTTGTAATCCAGTCCAGTGCACTCTCATTATAGCATTCTCTGAGTTCCCCTTGTCAATTAAGGAGAATTCACTGAGTTCACTCGGTCCAATCAGTTCATTAGTCAGCTTTAGTCAGCTAGATACATTTCTAAGGTTAAGGTTTAATCCTAAACAAAACAAAGTGTTCAAAAGGTATTAAAGATATCCCTGAACTAGTAGCCAATGTGCGTTTGAAGCTGCAGATTTAAGTCAGATATTATAATACCCAGAGATACTCTTGATTGAATAGGCCCTGTAACCAAAACAATTCATATTAAATTGGTGAATATTGCTATCAGTATTCATTAATCCACGTTTTATATTCCAGTAGTGAATATATTATTTCAGTACATCACACTTATCAACTATCATCCACACCCACTCAAAGTCTCACTTCTTAATTGAAGAGACCTCACTATTACATTCTATTGACTCATACAGTACATATACCTACAAACCCCTTCCTGATAGGTTATTTAGATATTAGAAACCCACGAACAACAAGGAGGTACCTGAACAAAGTCAACTCCGGTAATTCCTGGTGAAACAAACATTCACATAACAACGGTGTTGAGAAGAGTAAATTTGTAATGGACTTGAGTACACTGAGATGCTACACAACCACGGTACAACCAATTACCCTCCCAATAGCCTTCCTCTGTGGACCAACTTACCCTATATTACCCAAGCCATAGCCAGCAGCATAGTCAGCAGCTTGAGCAGCAGTTAGTGATTGAACTGCTATGACATTGGTGAGAGCCAGGAGGTTATGCTGCTTTGCATTGTATCAGTGATATTGAAAAATAACTATGAGCTCAGCTTTTTTCAATCAATTATAAACATGTGGACTTGGTAGAACTTTGAATGCTGAGTTGTGTATCCCATGAGATTACTGTATGTATTTGGATGGTTATAGAGGGAAATTTGTACTATTTCTTAAGGGCTATCCATTGCTGTAATTACATTTGTCAAATATCATTTTGGGTGTCAAAAAGTACTGATTTAGCTGTTATTTCATCCACAGCTCACAATCCACCGAATATTCTCCAAATGTAATTACAGCAATGAATAGCCCTTAAGAAATAGTACAAATTTCCCTCTATAACCATCCAAATACATACAGTATCTCATGAGATACACAGCTCAGCATTCAAATTTCTACCAAGTCCACATGTTTATAATTGATTGAAAAAAGCTGAGCTAGTACCAGTGCCAACAATTAAGAAAACAGCTATAATTGGCTAATTTCTAAAATTCCATGTCTCAAATGCTATTGGGTAAAGAGGCTGACCCACAGGATTGGTCAAGGTCAGCAAAGAACATTTGAATTTCTCCCTTTGGATCCTAAAAGCCGGACTGATCTGCTTTAAACTCTGACAAGATAAAGTGTTAAGCGGCTTGTGCTCGATGCGTTTCAAGACCTGCATTTCAAGATTGATGTTGAGATTGAGATTGATTCTTATTTATTGATGGAGTTGGAAGTGACATACTTGGACAGGTCGGGGAACATTCACTCAATGCCACCAAACTCAGCCTATGCTAGAGGGTCCTTGCTTTGCACAACATAACCTCGTCCTCTCAAATAAACTAAATATATATAGTCTTTGTCTGTGTTTACAACAATGCTCGGCCATCATGTAAATATAAGAAAATAAAGTTGGCCTATGAGAGTATTTAGAAATCACTTACAAAACTAACACAAGATTATATATTAAACTACAACCCTTCTCCACCCACAAAAGCACCGCAAATCACGAGAACTAGGGGAATCAGACTACAAGATAACACAATAGGACGCCAATCACAAAGAACACCACAGCAGAGTGACACCGCATTGGGAAGGACCACACAATTTGTAAAATGACCCTGTGGTTGTGTACAAGAGATTGTTTTTTCTGTTACTTCTCTCAGTCTGACTTGGGTGCCTTATGCGCTAGTGAGAAGGTGGAGGCCTTTATCTTCATTGTTATCTGACACCATGGACAAATCCCAGCTTCATCCCTAACCCTGTCTTCATTGCCCACTGGCGTTGCCATGCGCATCCCTCATTGTTACCAGTAAGGACGTGTTATCGTCGACAACTGTGTGCTGCACCATTCTTACCTTGCAACAGTGCTGCACACGTCAATTGACGTGGCCAGCCTGCTTGGGAGTAGTAGGACTGGGGCACTGGCCCAGGCCCACCAGCACCCTGGCATGTCATACATGTCATATACCCTGCCATTGCATGGGGATCGTGCTGTGCCCTGCCATCCTGCATTGTGGGTTCATCACGTGTGATTGACCCTGCCATTCCCCATTGTGAGCATACTTGACGTGGCGTGAATGAAACGTTTGAGGTTATAACATTTTTGTACCAACACATATCATTAACCCTCCAATGACTTCTGGAAAAAGTCATGACAAATGGTTCGTCATCAGCTTTCCAAAATGATCCTTGTGGGAAAACTGATTATGTAACCAAGCTTTACCACCTTCTTCCATGTTATCCCTATTTGAACTGGATGAAGAACTCTGGGTCAAATCTAAAACACCCATAGACACTACAATCCGTCCTTGGTCCTTCAAAAAAAATTTGTTTTTTGTGGGAGATGTATGCTACGGGCTGAACCCTGTTGGTAATAACCGGGCTTCATTCGAACTAGCCCTACTTGATGTGCATTTTATGTACATCATGTCCACAATAGAGCAAAAAGGACATGAGCAATACAACCAGAATTTCAATTATCATATCCAGCTGAGAACCAGGGTGGAGGACTATTTCCAAGCCAACATCAAGAGAGATGAACTCCATCTGACTCCATCACTGTTAATTCCTTGGTTGTGGCGGACATTTTGCCTGTGCACACACCTCCCATCTGGTTGGAAACAATTCATGGATTTGGCATATAACAACGGTTTGGTGGAGCATGGCATTATATCATCCACTCCGGAAGTTCCTGGTAATATCACCTCATGATTAATTTTCTCAGCATTTGTTCTTAACTTTTTTGATGATCTGTAGCTTGGCGGTCAACATTGAAAAAATCAGGATTTGATGCCTATCTCTGTGAGTGGTTGGCTCAGGTGTCAAAATTTCAGGGGAAGTCGACAAAACCTGATCAGTTGAAGGGTTGGCAGTTTCACATCTTCACTGAGGTTGGCCCCACAGCATATTCACCACCTGGTGAGCTTGTGATTGAAGATAGAAACAACAAGTTCAGATCTAATTGATACATGGAAGAAGCATCGATCTTCGAGGCAAATACCAAAAATCTATTCCTGACAGAACAGGAAACAATTGAGCAGCCATGGAAAACGTTTTTCCAGGATCCTTCCATTGTCATTGAATTTGTCGGTGCCACCATTACAAGTCCCGATTTGCAGCGCCTCGAATCAGGACGTTGGCTGAATGATGAAGTGCTCAATTGTTATGCAGAGATGTGTCTACAAGCAACCAAAGACCTATCCACTGCGGTTGTTTCAACCCAGTTTTGGGCCAAAATTGTGGAGGGTAAAACAGGAACCCACTCAGCTAAGTCCATGTTTTTGGTGAATCGAATCATTTATCTGTTGATGTGCCTTAACTGGAAATGAAGAGGGCCATTGGATCTGAACAGCATGTACCAAACCCCGATGTGCAAAGCATTGTTGAATGGTTAAAGTCTGTCATTTTCCCAATCAATTGGCTCAAGTTGCATTGGTTGATCCTTCAAATGGATCTCCAAACAAAAACCTGGAAATTTCTGGAGAGCATGAAAGACTGTACTGGAATCAAAGGCCGTATCAAGGTTGCTACTGTATGCCGAGTGATCTTGTACCACTTTTAATTGTACTCAAGACCTGATATTCCAGGACATCCGAAAACTTTTAGAAGAAGAATTGGGTCTAAATTTTAAAGGATGGAAGTGTGCGCCTCAGACAAAGGCTCCACAGCAAGATGGAGTTACAGATTGTGGGGTTTTCACCTGCCAATTTATCAAGGCATTGGTTCTCAATTTACCACATTGCCATTGGGAGCCAAATGACCTGAGTCAACTGCGACACATGATGGTTATGGAGATCATGGAAATGCGAATTAGATACAACCAACCCATGTAAAAAAGGACTCCGATCTTATTTGTTTAAATTGATGAAATCAATGTGATGCTGTAATTTTACGATATCATCTTCGATGTTCAAGAAATGTTA
Organism: Hygrocybe punicea; assembly: GCA_963556145.1. NCBI lineage: Eukaryota > Fungi > Basidiomycota > Agaricomycetes > Agaricales > Hygrophoraceae > Hygrocybe > Hygrocybe punicea. The sequence continues at coordinate 5,861,880 of OY744466.1, read as the reverse complement.
GTTTGCCTTTTATTTCTTCCACAACTCTCCCAAACATAAATACAGGAGCAGATATTTACAGCCGTTTGCAGCAAGCTTGACACTAACTCAAATTTTTTGAAGTTTAGAAAAATAAAAGTAATTCAGCTATATCTCATGAAGTACTGCATGGATTGAGATGGTTATAGAGGGAAATTTGTACTATTTCTAAAGAGCTATCTACTCCTGTAATTATATTGGGACAATGTTTAGTGTATGGTGAGTTGTGGATGAAATAGAAGGCAAACCAGTATTTTTGACATCCAAAATGATATTGTCAAATTATGGCATCAAATGAGCTCCTACGAATAAGATTGGTTGAAGGAAATTGTTCAGTTTTGTAAGGGCTAGAAGCTCATATACCGTATTTTTCTTCATCTTTGTCATTTTAGCCTATCATCATGATTCTTGTAGGTTTCAAGCCTCATGCAGACAAGCATAGTATAGATTTAATATTTGTCTCAAAGGACAAAAATAAAGCAAATCAAAGCAAATCACGGTATACGTACTTAGACTCAATCCATGCAGTACTTCATGAGATATAGCTGAATTACTTTTATTTTTCTAAACTTCAAAAAATTTGAGTTAGTGTCAAGCTTGCTGCAAACAGCTGTAATCTGAATGAATATGGCCACGTATCGTTAATTTGTATTGTCAGATATTACAGTCAAACAAGGGGGTAATCAATCACTGATGGGCAAAGCATTTAAAATCTACTATTACCAGCTACTAGAGCTGTCTGAACCCTGTCGTTGGTCAATGATATTGTTACTATAAATATCACTGTCTCCATCATCATCATGCACGCCTTCATCCTCACTCATGCTCCCATTAATTATATGAGTCCTTGACTGCAGGCTTGCAAGGGAGGCCAATGGCCTAGGTGTCTCCCCTGTTCCCTTATAAAACCTTGTGTTTTCTGAAACTTTCTGGAATGGTGGTCTGGTAGGCTTGCATTTTCGACAGGTCTTTGTGGATAGTGGATGCTTTCATGGCCTAAGAACCAGCCCACCCCCATGCTCCTGATGGAGTCGTTGCTTTAGAACAAAAGAAGATGTCTGAGGTCGTTTTGGCCTTTTGAAAGAGGTCACGTCCTCAACAACGCTCTTCCCGACTTCTCTTATTCGATAGTATTTGGAATTGACAACGAAATTGACTTTCCCAGAGGTTGCTGTCCAGATAAGATGGCTTGTTAAGTCGGAAGAAGATATGCTTGGAGGAAGACATTGGAGGTCAGAAAAAATAGCATCCAAATCCTCTTCCAGTTGCAGGACCTCCTCTGCATCCCAGTTCCTGATATATTGGTGATAAATGGATATGTAGCCATATCTTCCAGTGTATGGTTTCCATATTGATTTCTCTGGTACCTCTACGGTAGGGTCGGGGAAGAAGATGCGCCAGTGATCTGAAAATGATAACGGTGTCCTGATGTTTGTAGGTAGTTTTCCTGCAAGTCCATGTGTACTGGCAAGTAAATGGCAGTGTTCTTGTGATAGTACCTCATGTATCTCAGCAACTGTCCAACTTTGCATGGCATCCTTGAGTGTCTTGGGCTTGGGCAACAAACCAGCTGGTGCGAAGGCGTCTGCCAAGCTAAGCCACAAATCACAGGTGAACCTGACAAAGAGTAGTTCACATTGTGGTTGTCGCGGACGTTTCAAATCATCATCGGCCCATCGTCGAAGGAATTCCAGAGGATGGTCACTGACCAGTTGCTTTATTCGGAACCATGATGGACTGGGACCCCAGGGAAATTCCTCCCCATTCCATTCAGTCCTGAGTTCGAAAGGCCTGACAGCAATGGCTGTTTTCTGTCTCTGCAATGGATGCTGATAGATGCTCAAAACTTAAGGCAAGACATGATATCCGATTCTGCCTCCAAATTGACTCCAAAACTCGTAGGAGTGATGGGAAGTTTTGAGAACTGTGTGATAAACCTTCTCGCGCATTGAGTGAGTACAACCCAATTGAGGCTTAACAGGATGGCCGTTAATGTCCCTTGAAATTGTCCAACCATGCTCGAGGACATATTGTGCCATGAGAACCAACCATGATCTGCAGTCTGGTTTAAACTGTCTCCAAAATCGAGTCAAATTCTGCCACCGTTCTGACCAAGATGAGAACACATACCCGGTCCCAATTGGGTGCGACAATATTTTGTGCAGACCTATCCATAGTCCAGCCAAAAGCATGCAAGATGGACATCCAATAGTGTTCACCCCTCCACATGTCCCAGTCGGCATGCATGTTTGGTCCAATGTCCAAGTTCATGCTGCCAAATATAAATGCATCTTGTTTGTTATAGTCAAAAACCACCAGGAGACAGTCAGCACCAATTTCCACAAGGAATATGATGGGCAGCTTGTCGATGGTGTGCCCACCAGGAAGCAAAATCTGGAATCCTCTGATTTGTGTTGCGTCAAATTGTCAACAGTCAGACGGTCCAAATAATATGCATGGTGAACTGGTTCCGTTTGTTCGACTAATCGAAACCACTCCTGGGTTAAGTAGAAATCAATGAGGGGCAGTCCGAGTCGAAAACCCGGTGTGGCAGTATCGAGGGCTTCATATGCATCACACCAGAGCAACGGATGCCCCAAAACTGAATCTTCAATTGATTTTAGCCAGGTGAATCTAGGTGGTTGGTTATCAATGTCCTACCAATGGAAAAGCCCCTCTCTGATTGGTTTGTGTCATTTAGTTGTTCAGCTTGCATGACTGGGATGCTCTCCACATCATCAGATGCAAGATAATCAGAATCCCCGAGGGACCTTGCCATCGAGCAAGAAGAAGACGAGGAAATGTCTGACACAGTTGGTTTGAAATGTACATGTCGCCTCCTCAAATGCTTCATATGATGATCAGCAGCTGCGGATTGAATGAAGCAAATTTTGTGCACCTGGATTTCCTCACCTGTCCTGGAATCGGAATGATTCCAATTGTTAACGACAGCTGTCTTTGAGGATGCACCTAATGTAACCACTTTAGGTTTCTTCTAGAGGCATCAATGCATATGCATGTGGAGTATTTGCAGAAGCACATACTGCATATAGTCACATTGCCCTGGAATCCATCAGTGTCGTGCAGAGTGGGTGCATGGGCTAATTTTCGCTCACCTCAATTGTCGCATCTGTCCCGGAATCCGAATCATTCCAATTGTTAATGGCTTTCTTTAAAAATGCACCCATTGTAGCCTTTTTTGCCTGGACGATTTTCTGCCATGGATTTGTAAACATCTAAGGAGTTGTAGTACTCTTCACAAACCTGATTGTCGCTCTGTATTCAAAGTTAACACCCTGTGTTGATTGCATGGTTATCAAACTGCGCACCAAGTTTTCCATGCCACTTGCAGAATCAGAATCATGCCAGTATTGCATCTTTCGAAGCACCAGACATACGAGCTTTGCTTCGCAACTTGAAGTGATTCTGCTAGCTGTGCTAATTAGTCACGTGCTACATCAATTGAATGTACATTTTTGGTAACTACTGTGTCTTATCCGGAAATGGGTCAGTTGTCCAGAAGTAGGTTGCAGTTCCCGGTCAGGTGGCCTTGGGGAATCAAACCACATAACATGACAAATATCACTTGAAGCTTGAAGCTTGAAGCTTGGAGCTTGCAGGGCAGGAATGGTCAAATGTTCGCAAGACTTATTCCCGAAATGGAAAACATTGTAGGTGAAAGAGAAAGATGGTGTGGTCTCATTTCTGCATCAATGCAAGGGGTTGTCTGATGCAAGGGTTGTATTGAAAGTGCTGACTCTATTGACTCAAGGCTTGTGGTGAATTAATAGAATACAAAACAGTTACATGCACAAGTGTTTTTACTTATTTTAGGAAATAAATGTTCACCGAGTGGAGTGAAATCTGATCATCCAAACACAAGACATTAAAATGTGAACGTCTTTCTTTGAACTTTGGTTGGAGAGGTCTTTGGATACAGGAGCAATCTTGTCTACACATTTCTCGACAATCTTACCATCCAATCTACAAAGATAAGACATGAGGATGACAGCAGACGCACCTGTGGATTGAGACCAAATGGGTTCCAAATCTCCCAGCTGAGAATTTGAGAAACCTAACAATGTCCGAGTGCAGATACTTTACCATATGCAATGCTGTAACTAGTGATGGGGAAGTTCGGTTCGGTCCGGTTTTCGGCTTTTTTGCCCCAAACCAAAACCGAACGGTTCGGTTCCTACCAAAAAATCCCAAACCGAAACCGAAACCGACGTAAACGGTTTACATCGGTTTGGTTTCGGTCCAGACGCGGTCTGAACCGCGAACCGCGTGGGCTGGGGGCCCTCCCTCCCATCTGACCTCGCAAGAGCGCTGCACACGTCAATCGACGTGGCTAGCCTCATTACGAGGTGGGATTGGGGGTTGGTGGGCTGCACGGCCCTGTCCTAGCGAAACACACGCGTCAAACGCGTGTGTTCCGCCTCGGCTGTTGTCGATTGGGTGTGGTGGTGGTGGTGGTGATGCCCCGACGCGTCAGACGCGTTGTGCACGCGACGACGGGCGTGCTGGCCCCGCGTTGGTCCTGCGTTGGTTGTTTTCGGCGAGCGCGTGGTGGTGGCGTACGGGCCTCTCCGCGTGGGTGTCCCGACGCGTCATGCGTGTTGTACACGCGCGGCGGGTGGGTTGACCCCGCGTTGGCCGCATTGGTGTTGCATGGTGGTGGTGGTGGTGGTGGTGTTGCATGGTGGTGGTGGTGGTGGTGGTGTTGCATGGTGGTGGTGGTGTTGTGCCGCGTTCCGTTATATACAAATAAAATCAATAAAAGAAAGAATAAAAATAACATACCACGAAGGAGCGGGGGTGGATGCACCACCCCCCGCCGCTCGTTCCACCTCTCTGACTCCCACTCCACCCTGTTCACGTTCGTTTGTGTGCGCGCGCGTCTTGGACACGTTGTTGTTGGCGTCCGACGTGGCGGTCCTGGTGGTTGTAGCGGTCCTGGTGGTTGCGGCCGTCGTGGTGGCAATCGTCATCGTCGTCGTAGTGGTGGTGGTGGTGGCCGTGGTGGTAGTGGTGGTGATGGCCGTGGTGGCCGTTGACTGTAACTTGCTACTGTTGGTGTCGAATAAAAAAAATAAAAAAATAAACAGAGCATAGGTGGGCGGCAGGGAGTACCCTGCCACGTTTGGTCCACCTCGGGTGCTCCGTCGTCCTCGTTTGGCGTACGTTGTGGGCGTTCTTGGTGGTTGCAGAAGTGTCTTGGTGACTTTGGAAGTCAGCCAAGTGGCCGACTTGCGAATATCGGTTTGCGGTTCAAACTCAGTTTGAAACCGTTTCGGCCCGCGGCCAAATCTCCAAACCGGAGACCGAACCGTTCGGTCTCAGCCGAAATTTCCCAAACCGAAACCGAAACCGGCGGTTTTGGTTCGGTCTAAACCGGGTTTGGGTCGGTCTGAGACCGAACTTCCCCAACACTAGCTGTAACAATGTGCTGAAAAAGCAAAAGAATTATGATGAGCTTAGGCGGACAGGAATTGGAGGGAGAAGTGGATGGGGTGAGTGACGAGGGTGACATACTTGCAAAGCTGGTTTGCTGAATGAGGCGGTTTTGACACAGAGGTCAATGAAAATGATCCTGAGAGCAATTCTTTTGAGGATATCAACCAGTACAGCATAAAGGGACACCGGAACATGGGCTGCGGAATGAAGAGGAGGTTAGTGAGATAAATGGAAGAAGCAAGGAATGTGACTCACCAATGCAGCTTGAGTGTAATCACCAAGAAAATGTAGAAGTGTGATCTAAATCGGTGACTAGATCTCAGATCTCAGATCTCAGACCCCGTTAATTAAACTTGAGTCTTTCTTCTGTACCCAGTGTCCACACCCTTTCAAATTTGTTGTGATGGTGCTTTCAACAGTGGAGATTAGCTCTTTTACCACCAAAAATGAATTCGCGCAAGATGTCCTCAATGCCATATTGAAAGCGAATCGAATCGTTGTTATCTGTGGTAACACCGCATAATTTCTAGAATTTATCTGTTCTGATCTCAAACGTAGGTGCGGGAATATCAGTCGCTGCAGGAATTCCACCATTCGGAGGCAAAGAGGGATTGTACAGTACAGGAGTACCAGAGTTGCCAAATGTCAAGGTTGAGGAGCTGTTTAACTGTTCGGCATTAAAGGTTTGTTGTTTAATCTTTTCGGCCGAGTTATGCTTGACCTTCTCTTCAACGAAAAGACACCCCAACAGTTGTTGTTGCACTGTCAACTAATGGCTATTCTCACCAAGAAATCGCTCATCGCCCAGCCTACACAATTTCACCAGATCCTTCGTGCATTTGAGGAACGGAAATCGCTACTCAGGGTATACACACAAAACATAGACAGCCTCGAACTTAAGGCTGGCCTTCCCATGCATCAAGAACATGACCCCGAAAACCGTCCAGCAAGATGTGTACCTTTACATGGGACCCTAGAGCATCTACATTGTGATAGCTGTTGCTCGCTTGTTTTCCTTGAAGTATACTATACCAGTATGCAAGCCGGAAACCTGCTGGAATGCCCTCAGTGCATGTCAAGAATTAAAATGCGAGGAAAATCAGGAAAACGAATTACACCCATGCCACGAATGCGACCCAATATTGTCTTGTATGGAGAACAACATCCCCAGGCCCAGGAGGAAGAGATTGTGGATTTCCGGGAGAGTGACTTCGGGCGTACTACCAGCTCCCACTTTGAAGGTCAAGCAGACCTGTTGTTGGTTGTGGGGACCAGTTTAAAGATTCCTGGTGCTTCCAAGACCGTTCGAATGTTTTCCGATATGCTGCACCAACAACAGCAATTAACAATTGAATCGTCTCTCCAATCAATATATCTCAATGATGAATTTCCTTCACGACATGGGTGGGAGGGTGTGTTTGATGTGTGGATCAAAGGTGACTGCCAAGAGTTTGCTATGATACTCCAAGACCAGATGGACAAGGTTTCTGCATCGAAAATGCAAGGGAGGTTCAAAGATCTCCCAAATGATGCCAATTGTTATGTATGGCAGAGGTTGGACCTCCGACCATCATGGAGATGGTGATTGTAATTAAATGCATATTCCGGTAACACAAGGTGCACAAAATGATGATTCAATATTTTTAACAGACCATTACCAATAATGGGTGGCTTCCTGCAGGAAATAATATGTTTTCAACATACATTGGGTGCGGCTGGAACCCCGAGCAAATTGGGAGTGCCAGGTGAGGTTACATGCCGAGGATTGGCAAATGCACAATCGGTTAGTTTTGAGTGTCAAAATTAGTTCAGTAATATATTTTATCTAATCGGGGGGCGGTTTACTATGACTGTATTCAGCTGTTTTACAGCGGATTCGGAAAAGCTTGTCGCAAAACAAACAGAATTTTATTATTTTATTTTGAATGACCAACGGATAGTAACCGACTTGCAACTTAGAATGCATTGTATTGAATCTCACAAAATACTGTAGCAATTTACATGATGTGTGAGAGAGTGTTTAACGATTTTATGAGGGTTGGTGTCTGCTATATTTACTTCCTGAAAATATTCGGTATTTTCAGGTTATAGGCAAAATATCAAATACTAACCACTCAACTTGCATGGTCAATAGTTCCACAAGGAATGCTCAGGTCAACATGGCTTTATGGGCAAATCTGTTCCATTTCTCAATGACTGGAAGATCTCATACCAGGATTTCATGCATTTTTGTCTCAGGGGGTATGTTGTAACATTTACTAAACTATTAACTATCAGTAAATATCAATTATAGATGTATTCTTCCTTCAAAACCATTTTATGAATGTATTCTTGAGATATATCTTAGTGTTTCATACCTCCTTCTACCCCCTGGTTTGCACTATGGATTATATGATCACTCTGAACCATCCCACCATACCAGATTTGCTCTAATCTATTGCTACCAAATGGGTTCTAATGATAGGTCCAAATGTATGAAGAGTGGACTGTAAGTTTCCTGTGATATTACCAATGCATATATCTCAAATGGTCTCACGTTGTTTGTATTAAAAGTTGGATTGTAAATGAACATGAGAAAGCTTTTTGTGCTCACAATTCAGAGCCAGTAAGGATGTGAGACAGGATGTGAGTGGCTTGGACACTTTCTATTTGTGCTAAAGAAGCAATGTACTACCATACAAGCCTAGGATTCAATATTTCTTGTAGCTAAGTGTTGAATGAAGATAATGTCATAACACAAGATGACTTAGTAGGCACTAGATGGTACCCGAGCGTTGCTTCGGTGTTAGTTAGTTTTATTTTATTTTATTTTATGATAAATTTATTTGAATTTATTTGAATTTATTGAATTTATGTGAATTTATTTGAATTTATTGAATTTCTGTGAATTTGTTGGAATTTATTGGGATTTACTTGAATTTATTTGAATTTATTGTACATTTACTTATGTGATTTTCTTTCACATTTTATGGTAATTTATTGTAAATTTGTTTCCTACAGTGTGACTTCATTTCGTTGCAGTTCATTTTATTTTACTTTATTTTGTTTTGAATTTCTTTCCTACAGTGTCAATGATTTTTATTTTATTTTATTTTATCTCCAATGTATATTCTGGGTTTTCTTTGTCAGTATTTATCAGAATAGCTATCTCAAATTCACAGTTTTTGTGTCACTTATGTATGTGAATGAAGGAAATGTCCACCTGCAACACCCGTGCTGCAGTGGTTACTCACAGCAGAGTTACATGCTTTTGGTGCCACTGATGTTTGTTCGCTTCGCTCACAAACACCCGTAGCACCCGTTCTCCAGTGGTTACTCATAGCCAAGTTACATGCTTTTGTGCCACTGATGTTTGTTCGCTTCGCTCACAACCACCCATAGCACCCGTTTTGCAGTGGCTGCTCATAGCAGATTTACACACATTTGGTAGCACCTTGCTCCATAATTGTGCATTTGGTTATTGATAATAATAATTTTTTCCATGTCAAAGTTAGCCAAACCAATTTCTTATAATAATAAATATATTCATAATACAATTCTATGGTACAGTGGTATGAGGTGGAGGTGGGTCAGCCAGTGGAAGCAGAGCATCCAGAATAATCAAAATAATAACTACTTGGAGGTGGGGATGGCAATCTGAAAGCTGGGGGTAGAGATCTGGAGGAGGGGGTATTAGGAGAGGTGGGGGCAGCGCGAGGCAATGGGACCGAACGGAGGCGCAATCTCTTGCTCAAACGACCCCAGTTGGTCCCATCCGTGTGTATGTGGCGGGGTTTGGGGATCCGAGGTCCGGGGGTAGAGATCTGGGAGGGGGGGGGGTATGAGGAGAGGTGGGGCCAGAGTGGGCCAACGGGGTGGAACTCACTCACAATGGCATGTTCAAACGACCCCAGAGGGTCATAACCGTCCGCGTGCAGGGGGATTTGGCCATCCGATGTCCGGGGGTAGAGATCTGGTAGGGGGGGGGGTATCAGGGGAGGTGGGGCCAGCGTGGGTCAACGGGGTCGAACGAATGCGCGGTTTCGCGCTCGTCCGACCCCATTGGGTCCCATCCAACTGTGTATGGCGGGGATTGGCCGTCCAAGGTCCCGGGGTAGAGATCTGGTATGGGGGGTATGGGGAAAGAGGGGGTCAGTGCGGGCCAACGGCGATGAACCAACGCACGATTTTGCGCTCAATCACTTCCAGTGGGTGCCTTCTGCATGTGTGTGGCGGGGATTGGCCATCCGAGGTGCCGGGGGAGAGATCTGGTATGGGGTGTATGGGGAAAGGTGGGGTCAGCATAGGCAAACGGAGTCGCGGGCACGCACCATTTTGCTGTCAGTCAACCCCATTTGTTCCTATCCAACTGTGTGGGGGGGGGGTTGATGATCCGAGGTCCCGGGGTAGAGATTTGGCATGGGGGGCATGAGGAGAGGTGGGGTCAGCGTGGGCAAACGGGGCCACGGGAACTCACCATGTTGGGCCCAACTGACCCCAATGGGTCCCCTCTCGTCGTCTGTGGTGGGGATTGGCAGTCCGGGGTCCGGGGATGAACATCTGGCATGGGGGATGTTGGGCTCCGCTTCGCGTCGCACCCAAAATGGCTTGCGCCCAACACGGCTCGGCTTCGCCTCGCAAGGAGACAGAGGCCTCACGTGGCAAAACGTGGCTTACGCACGCGAGGTAAGCGAAATAAGCGAGAAAACATGGCTCCCACGTGCGCGCCACCTGGCAAACACATGGCTCTGACCCCCCCTCCTCCCCTTCCTTTTAGATGATGATGTAAATGAAATCAAATTCTGTAAGGTGGTTACCTCTAACAGTCCAAGTATCCAACTGGAAAAGCCAGACAAGAGATTTTAAAAGTCACATTCTTGGATGTCCAAATAGTGTATTTAGTATATTTAATGTATGGGAGCAAAATGTTTTAGAGTGCTGTGAGTGATGTGGGGTTCAGTTCCCCAAGTGCTGAAAATGTCAGACACCAAATGGTCTAAAAATAGAATATTGGGCTGTCCCGATGGTGTATACAGTATGTCTAATGAAAGGGACCAAAAGTCTGATTTTTAGAGGTCTGTGAGTGTCTTGGGACCAAGTTCACCCCCTGACCCCCAAATACTCAAAATCACAGACACCAAAGTCTCTAAAAATCGGGTATAAGGCTGTCCCAATAGTGTATATGGTATATCTAATGAATGGGACCAAAATTCTGATTTTTAAAGGCCTGTGAGTGTTATGGGGTCAAGGTCACCTGGTAACCACCATTTTAGACATAACTCTAGAATGCGACCGCCAAATTTGTTCATATGAGGTTCAAAATGCTTGTAATGATATGCTCTACCAATCCTGAGACTCTCTATATCAAAATTTTGATGCCAAAATTGGGGTGTTTTACCAAGTATGGGTCCCTGAAGCATACGGAATTCATTTCTAACGGCTTAAAAAATCTACTATACTACTACGAGAAAAAAGCGTATGGAATTCATTTCTAATGGCTTCAAAAATCTACTATAGTTAATAGAAAAATGTGACAAAATGCTTGCCCAGACATTTGTTTTCTCATCATATTCATGATTGTCAGATCATATCACAAAACTCAATCTTGTCCTCTCAATAATCATCATTTCCTGTGCCTTTTGGAAGCAATAAACCCCAATTCAGCTGTCTTGCTGCTTTTATCTATGACAATGAGTGTGAAACACTTGCAATATGCTGGAGAAACTTGTCAATGCTGCCAATCCTGTGCTTACATAATCCAGCACACATAGTCATGACATTCATGTTACTTGTCTTAATGATACTTATGATTATCTACGCTCCGACAGTTGCGACAGTCATATAATGTTGGGTCATGATGTGATGCCCCACAGGAGAACATCTGCTGGGAGTTACCTACAGGTTGAGCATCCTCCCTCCATGGCAACATGGTCTTCCCTCGGGTATATTTCTTCAGATGACTCACATGTCCATATAGTTGTCCTCATCCACCTGCACTTTCACCCTTCTTGAGTAACCAGCAAACCATCTTGCTAACTACTACTGCCATTCAAGCATGCTTGACCTGCAGCCAGCCAATTCTCCATCCAGATAACCTAGAGTTCATTTGGCCAATCAATATAAGGGACTGCGCTATCTGAGCATGCTCGACTCATGGACGTACACATTGGTCACTGCAGACATGAAGCTGCTACTCGACCATGCTTGACTTGTGGACCAAAAGGCCGCGACTCGAGCATGCTTGACCTGCGGACGTATGCATTGGTTGCATGCTCAACCTGCAGACATAAATATGTCCACTACAATGCCCCTCCATCCATGCATGGCTCTGTGTCAGTTTATATAATATAGACTTCATCAACTCTCAGTGTCCACAGGTAGGTATGCTCAAAACACTAGAGCACAAGTGTTTTGTGCATATCTCATTCAATACTTGTCCGTTTTGCATGATCCTCGGCTTAAAATAACCGCGAGAATCACATCCACCGATCCACCAGGGTGCCGCGGGTCGAGCACGCTCGGGTCGCGGCATGTTTGTCTGTGAATCAAGCTTGCTCAAGTCATGGCTTGTATGTCCATGGGTCGAGCACACTCAAGTCATGGCTTGTATGTCAATGGGTCGAGCATGCTCAAGTCATGGCTTATCTGTCCACGGGTCGAGCATGCTCAAGTCGCGCCTTGTATGTCCATGGGTTGAGCATGCTTAAGTCATGGCTTGTCTGTCCATGGGTCAAGCACACTCGAGTCATGGCTTGTTGGTCCACGGGTCAAGCATGCTCAACCTGTATGACGTGACAAATGCACTTTTATTATTTGCGCGATTGAGGCTGCGCAGCCGCACGAATTGGAACCGCGCGGTTTCACAACTTCCTTTTTTAGCAATGCTGTTATATTTACTTGCAGTTTGGGGAGATTACAAGGTTCATTTTATATTCTACCTGCATACTTAGATACTTTTAGTCAACTATTAACTACATTTCAGTAAGGAGCAGTCTCACTCTCAGCACAAGAGAGAAATCAACGACCTGCCTTTTTTGGTTGCGAGGCTCATGTGATATCCAATTTGATTTGCTGCCATCGTGATGGCCTGGACCCAATGATCAGATCATGCGATCAAATCTCTCCATCACGAAGCTTGCCCAAAATGAGAAAACCAAACAAGGCGGCCACTGAGTTCTCCTTCTCACTGAGGCTCCTTTATGCTCTACAAGCCTTGCTGAAATGTAGTTAATAGTTGACTAAAAGTATCTAAGTATGCAGGTAGAATATAAATGAACCTTGTAATCTCCCCAAACTGCAAGTAAATATAACAGCATTGCTAAAATAGGAAGTTGTGAAACCGCGCGGTTCCAATTCGCGTGGCTGCACAGCCTCAATCGCGCAAATAATAAAAGTGTATTTGTCACGTCATAAACCTGCGGCTTCATGTCTGCAGCGACCAATGTGTACGTCTGCAGGTTGAGCATGCTCGGGTCATGGCTTATTGGTCCGCGAGTCAAGCATGCTCAACCTGCAGATGCCATGTTCGCCAGGTAAGCATCCTAGGTTTGTTGGAATCTTAGATGTATCATACAAAGACATGCTTAATATATTTCTATTCATTGAGTGTGTTCGATGCACCAAATGCAGATGCCTGCAATCCAAGTATGGGCAAATTGCAGAATGCGATAGCTTGATTCCACAGGTCGAGTAAGCTTGACCCGCGCATATGTTTCCACCATGTACAACACAGCATTCACACACATTGTCTGAAGTTGTGATCCCATGAGTTCAGGTTTTTGCCATGTTCTTCAGAGCTTATTAATAATGATTGCTTCCTGTTGAGTGGTGCATAGTGACATTGCAAACTCTGTAACACATTAAGTAGAACCACAGTAGGATCGCCATTGTTTTCATGGCTGGGCAAACTATATAGCTTCTGGACGCCTCTGTTACAGCAGTGAAACGAAGCGATGAAGCATCTCCTTGCCAAAAATGATGGGGTTCCGGTCAACATTGGAACAACAGCACTGCCAAGTATTATGGATCCCAATTTTGACCATTAAGAATGGGTCTGTCAACATCACAGAAGAAGAAATTTAACATTGCCATTGTGGTAAGACAGATCAAAACATACTGAGATAGAAAACATATCCCTTGAATGTGTTGTCATGATCCAAAGTGGTTTTGGATCAAACATGGTATCAAGCTGACAGCAAGGACACCTGAGTTTATCAGCCTGAAGGAACAGTAGCCAATAACAAGAATAAAGTTCAAGTTAAGCTACCTTACCTCCACTGATAAGAAAAGACAAGGACACTACCCCAGGACACTGTCCCAGGTTGAGAGACACTTATCAGTTAAAGGATTAGTTATTAGATAAATTATCCTTAACTTAACTGCTAAGGATAAGACATTAGCTAAAAGCAGGACCATATCAGGCATCAAGATCAAAAAGATCAAAGAAGCTGCACAGCCACAATCTTATCTCAGTTGAACCAAAACAAGATAAGAAGCACCATCTTACATCATCCATCAAGATCTATTGATCAAGAGAAGCATTGTCAGGGAATGACGTGGGTTTTGGTAACCCGCACGGGTTACGGGTACGGGTGTCAAGGGGTACGGGTATGGGTACGGATTCCCATACCCGTCAGCTTTAATTCGAGCCCGGGATCATCCAAATCGGCCAAGTATTGACTGAGATATGATTAAAACACTGAAATATAGTGTTTTGATCATATCTTACTCAATACTTGACCGTTTAGGATGATCCCAGGCTCAAAATGACGGGTAAACCCGCCGGATCACGGGTACGGGTAGCTGCGGGTACGGGTACGGGTAGGGCCTTGAATACCCATGGGTATACCTGCAGCATTGCCTAAGCATTGTCTGAAGAATTGATCTATCAATCACAATTTGAAATAGCATGACTCAGCCTTGATCCATGATTCCTGGAGAATCATAGAATACCCCCCCAGATCACAGATTAGATCAGCCCTTGACTCATCTCCTGTGATGACTCAGTTGATCCACCCTCAACATCTTATGACTACTATGACCATATATAGACCACTAAGACCATCTATGGCTCATCATGACCAAATTATGACCTTATGACCAATTATGCCAGCATTCCCATCACGTCTACCCTAGGAATCTCAGTAATTGACTCCACATGAGTCACCAACCTGTGCACTATTTCCAATACCTGCACAGCATTATGCCCCATTCTTTTATATGACTCACCAACCTGTGCACTATTTCCAATACTTGCACAGCATTATGCCCCATTGTCCTTTTATGTTTACAGACCTATGCCTCTTTACTCATCACCCTACTTTTCATTTCATATTACTCTTTAATGACTCAGTAGTTAGCACTTTTATTTCATATTATGCTTACAAACCCCCTTCCCCATTTCATAATTACTCCCTTTTGATTCATACCCTACCCACTTATTTCAGATTCTTTCTATGACTCACAGTGACTCCTGCAGCAGCCAAAGGTATAAATAGGGCCCAGTTTCTGCAGGAGACAGTCAGTCATTCCTTTGATTCAACCCCCCTTCTTCTTTGTACATACCTACTTTTGGTAGTAGTCAGTACATCAATTCAGTCACAGTCACAGTCACAGTCACAGTTCCATTCTCAGTCAGCTTATTAGTCTCAGACATTAAGTTTAATTGAGTTATCAATATCAGATATATATTGATAGTCTTTTATTACTTGTTTGAGAATATTCTTGACATAGTACCATCACTATTGTCAACTTCTTCTGGCAAGAAACTATTGATCTTCATAAAGATATCCCAGTACTTTATTCTGCACTAGTAGCCAATGTGCGTTTGAAGCTTCGGAATATTGTCCAATATCTTGAACATCAACTGCTCTTGTTACTTTTATTTTATCCACGTATCCATTATCATCACATCCTTTGTTGATAGTCTATTGTCATATCCCTCATTGACTTTCACTATCCTCTTGCTCATTGTTCATCATTGCCACTTACACTCATCACCTACCCTTGCTTGAGTGTCTATCATCTCAAAGTCTTACCTTGATTGGAAGACCTCACTATACTTGCATCCTTCAAGTCATATACTCCGACTTACATCTATTATAAGGTAACTGTTCATTGTTATCTAACATCAACTAATCTTTGATAGGTATTGTATATTGTTATCAAGTATCAACTACTCTTGATAGGTAACTGTATACTGCTATCTCATATCCTTAACCACTACTATTAGATAACTGCCTTGCTATCTAATAACAACTGACATAAGATAACTGTATTGTTATCTCATATAACTATCATCACTAGGTTCAACCTATAACCCCACTAGCAAGTGAGTAAGTACATTGAGTTGAAACAAGGACAAATCCACCCTTGCCGAACAACAAGGTAATTTCCCGATCAAAGTCGCACTCCGGAAACCCTTGGTGAGGAACTGTTTTTCTAAGAAACACTCCCCACGAACAACAGCGTCCCAATCAACATTGTTGAGGTCGAGATCAGTCCTCTGTGAGCTGTTTGGGGCTGGCAGTGAGGGAAATGGGAGGGGCATGGAAGATGTAGCCAAGCATGCACTGGCTTAGCGTGCTCCAGTGCTTGGTAATGTCACCATGGAAGTCATTCATGTCCAACATCTTCTGCCTTGCACTTGCCTGGTAGTCCTCTCACACTCTAGTTCTCCTGGCCTTCCCACCCTCAATGGCCTCCCCCAAATTATCAAGCTCCCTCTGGTGCATCCTGACAAAGATGAGCTTGCACCCGATTTCGACCATCATGCCCTCAAGGGTGTCGGTGTATGCTTTGCTGCTGAGGATGACAATATCTACATGACACTGGCTGGGGTTCTTGCGAGAATAGAGCTGTTTAGAGTGTGCAGGCTGCAGGAGAGCGACGTGGTGGGCGGTAGTGATGGGGTATTTGGAGAGGTTGTGTTCAAGAAGCTGCAAGCCACTAGACTGGATGTAGAGAGACTCCCTGAAGGCGATCTTGATGCCGGGGAAGTCAGGGTTGGCTAGGAACTTCTTGCAGCTGACAGTTGCAGCCTAGATGTCCTCAAGGGACAGAGACCTAGGTACAACACCAATCCAGAGCTAGACCGGACCAGCATCCCCCTTTCCCTCCTTGGCAAAGTGGAGAGGGTCTATGGTTTACCAGATGACTCCAATGGAATTGAGGAATTGGTAGACTTCTATGTGCAGCATGGGCCACACATCTTGGAGAGGGTGGTTAAAAACTGGCCACCCTTGGGCACCTTGGCCTAGGGCCTGGCCACTCATCACCGGTTCGGTAAATGCAGATGGTTAGTAGAAAGGCTGTAGAAGTCAGAGACAACCCTGGGGTAGGACTGAGAGGGGATGTCTCTCAGGATGTACTTGGCAAGATGGAGGTTGCCCAAAGTGGTGGAGAGACAAGACAGGTTCCAGTTGTGTTTGTTATCAGATGAAGCCAAGTATCAAGCCAGTTTAGAAGCTCTGTGATAATAAAAGTGCACTCAGATGATATTACAGATCTAACTATATACCAGCCAACGGTGACGGCAAGGGATCACCTACACAATCTTGCAGAAACTACAGCATCTGGCTCAGATTTGAGCAAGTGTTCTTATTGGTCTGTGAAGGACATAAGTGAAGGACCCCCGGTACGCTTATCAACCAAACAACTTCTCTTGTGACTAGTAAAGGTAATACTTGAGCAAAGGTCGGCAGAGGACTCAAAAGTACTTACAAGGGGAGTAAGTTGAGAGTGAAATCCAGCGAAGTTGAAGTCAAATAGTTCCCCTTCTGTTGAAATTTTACCTCCAACCCAGGCCTCTGCAATTCCCCAGGAACGATGCGAGCATGGGTACGCAAACCCTTCCTCCGAGACGACAGTTACGACACGGGGATCCTCGAGTCCAAGATTTCTCCCATCCCCAACAAACTCCCCTTCATACTGCGGCGGTATCTCAATGGACGATGAGTGATCTCCTTCCACATCGTGGCAGTCAATTTGAAAAGCGAGGAGAAGGATTTCCAACTTGGATCTCATGATCTGTTTCAAGTTCGTGGAGTTGGCTTGAAACCAGGACATCTTGAAGGGGAAGAAGGGCGAGAGCTCGAAGTCAAGTCTCATATGCGTCAAAGATGGGAAATTCGGTTGTTGCAAGGCCGTAGCGGGGTTAACAAAGATCGTGAGATGGGTAAGCCAAGGGAAATCGGAATTTCGAAGGGAGACGCCCGCCAGTACAGACAGCTCCACTACTGTCCTCAATTCTGGGTGATATAAACAAGATGATTCGGGGACATGAGCTCGTAGTCGAGAATGACAGGTACCGCAGGACTGCATTTGGGTTAACTCGTCGCCAGACAAGTTGTCTTCAGGAGAACATTCGCATTTGTCCCACTATTCAGAGGTCAATGCAAGGAGCATGATGACTGGGAGATCTACGTACGTTCAGACCATCGCTATGGGACAAGAACGAGTGAGTCATTGTAAGGCTTACAATGTAAGCCGTTATCCAAGAACGAATACAACCGCACCGCCACGCCCAGCGCTCATCAATATTAATGCCGTCAAACAATCCAACCCGCACAGTCACTCTCTTCTGTTGGATTTTCGATGTGTCTAATCAGTCGTTCTCCATTTCCATCGAGGATACTCGGACGGTGGATGACCTGAAGAACGCGATCTTGAAGAAGAACCCAGCTGCCTTTGCCAATGTCGATGCCTTTGAACTCACACTCTGGCAGGTATTTAGTTTCTTCCGTTTTGATCGAGTTCATAGCTACATTCCCGCTTTTGCAAGGAATCTATCACGATCGACAAAAGCCTCAAGAAGAAAGTGACCCAACGCCAGTTTCTCGACAATGACGCGCTGATGGAGGCAGATACATTGTTGGACATTTTCCATCCTGAACCCACGAAGAAAACTCTCCACATCATTGCACGATCTCCGCGCGTTGGTGAGCCACCTTCTATTCCATAGCTCATCGTGATTCATTCGGTTTCTCATGCAGGCTCGTCTGTGCCACAATCAAGCATCTTCACACTGAATTGCTGGGTACTCCTTGATGGGGCGGATCGCGTATTTCCTGTCGAAATCGCCAAGGAAAAGTCTGTTGGCACACTCAAAAAAGCAATCAAGGTGGAGAAACAACAAAGGCTGCACGATATTGATGCCGACGCGCTTACTCTTTGGAAGGTGAGTTTATGAATAGTGTCTCAGATGTCGCGGCTCATATCGTTGGGTAGGTTTCCATCCCTCCGGAGGATCGTCGGACGGTACTCGAAGGATGTGAAGACCCTGACAAGATAAACGGTGCTCAGCAACTGGACCCTATGATGAAATTGTCGAAGGTCTTCACAGAACTCATTGATGAACATCTTCACATCGTAGTCAAGTGCCCAGCTATTGGTGAGCGCAAATGATTGCCTGACTTTGGTGAACCTAACGCCTGCCACTTAGAGTCGCCCTCATCATGACTCAGGGGTGTCCCGCCTTCGGCTTATGCTATCGCCAAAGGCCGCGAGGAATGGGCTGCAAAATTTCCACGAAAGGCGCCTTCGGACAAGGGGAAGCCGAAAAATTTGCAGCTGACCAGAGGAGGGCAGTGCCTGCATTTTGTTTCAATCGCCCGCCATCGATGGACGCGACAACACCTATTACATTGTATAATTCCATATTCGGCCAGTTTCAAGACGACTGCAAATCGTACATACCATCGAAGCAAGATCATGACTTCGCATTACAGTTATCACTTTCGATGTCAAAATTTTACGACACCGAGAAGGGGAGGGCAGAGCGAGCTCGAGATGATTTTGGGACATACGGACTCGATTTTCTGGCCGCTCAAATTGATGGGTATACGACTGATGGAGATCTGCGATGGAAAAAGTTTTGCCTGGGACTCATCGAATTCAAGCCGGAGCTTTGTTTGGGTAGTGCTGAGCCTCTCTTTCAAGCGGCCTGGTACTACGTTGCCTTTACGAGGGATCAGCTTCAGGCTAATCTCGGTTCCCACCTTCCTTGTTTTATTCTCTACGCTGCGGGTAAGTGTCCATGTGTATTTAAACACATGTGCCATGCTCTAAAAGGCGTGGACCAGGTGCTCATATTGGCTTTGCGGGTGCCATTTGGACAGATCGCCCTCATCTACAAGTCCTTGCGTCCACCTTGCCGCTCTTTTATCACACATCCAACGTCGATATGCGGATGCGAACTGTACGTTATTTGGGTGCGACAAAGAAGGCAATTCTTGCATTGGGGGACTACTACAAAAATGAACTTCCGTTGATAACTTCCTTATCTCCTGCCCAGCGACCTAACCTGGCATTCCCACACCCCAACCAGTATACTTCTCTGGACAACAACATGCCCCATACATTTCGATACTTATCTCAGCTTCACCAAGACAAGCTTGTATTTCGTGGCATCACGGGCAATGACAACATATGCATCAAGTTTGTCCATCGATACTCAAAGGACGCACATCTCAAATGTTCTTCACTGGGATTCGCACCGGCTTTGAGAGGTTTTGAAATCATTCCCGGTGGATGGTGCACGGTCATCATGGATTTCATTGATGATGAGTATCATGACCTGGAGGATTCACCTGTTAAAGCGGTGTTTGAAACTGAAGTCCATGAGAAGGTGACCCGTCTCCACCAAGAAAGGTTTGTGCATGGTGATATTCGAACTACCAACATCATGGTGAAGAAAGATGGTTCGTCCGGAATCATGCTAATTGACTGGGACTGGGCAAGTGAAATTGGAGAAGTAAGATATCCCATTAATGTGAATAATGTGGACATCAAACGCCCTGATGAAGCATGCGATAACGAGCTCATTATATATAGTGTTTTGTAGAACAGTTAGGCTAAGACTAGCGTTTGGCTTGTGAGAAATGGCAATTACCACATACCACATGTATGTTTTTGGCCCTGAGCTGTATTTCATTGAGTATGAATGCCATGTTTCTCTGTACCCCCAATACAAGACACAGCAGTATGTCTACAAAAAGACAGTCAGTGATGACAGTGCCCCACGAGTTCCAAAGGTTTACAACTACTTCACCCCTGAACACAAGATGACGTACCTTGTCATGGAATACATCGATACTGATCCCAGCCCAGCCAGGAGTGCCCCCCAAAAAGTAGCTGAGGCTCTTCAGTGGCTTCATTGTCTTCCCGTTCCTCCCGATATCATGATGATCAGCCCTGTGGGAGGCGGTTTGCGCCCACCATAAATTATTCCAACATGTTTAGGCACCTCTGCCTTTCTCGAGTATGGCAGCTCTGGAAAGGTATGTGAACAAGGTGTGTTTATATGCTTTTGTACTTTCCCAGCACAATCACTGACCACTTTACATATGTGGCTTGAAACTTAGGCTCTTGAATTCATTCCGGAGGTTGGCAGACTAAAGATCAGTTTTGGCTGTGAGCCGCTTGTCTTCACCCAGTCCAACATGGACAAGAGCAACTTCTTCGTTGACACAAATAGGGAGATGTGCCTCATTGACTTTGTGGACATTGGACTACTGCCAGAGTCCTTCATCAGCTACACAGTACATTTGAGCTACAAACCTTTCTTCAAGGATGTTGCCAAGTACTTAGATTAGTCGCACTCTTCCAACCTGTATTCGATGGCAAGTGCTTGTGCAATTTTGCAAATGGTGAGTGACGTGAAACTTGGTATGTCTACCTTTTACTTGTCAAAAGATTTTTATAATCAATGGTGACAGACTTGGACAAGGACGGTTGGCTTGGAACTCACCATTAGATCTTCATACATGCTCTTGCGATCTCCAAGCAGATATAAATTTGGTATGTTGACCTGTGCAGTAAAGTATTAACTATTAACTAATGATAGATGAATGGGACCCCAACATTTTTTGAAACAGAGCAAGTAGGTGAACGTAAAAGGATGGGTTACCAGGCATACTCACAGTGGTACATAAATCCTATTCTTTGTCCACATCAGTAGATTTACACTTGTCTTATTTCGGCTTTGTGTGGCTTTCACAGGAGATGGATGAGGTGCTAATTATAACATTACATACAGAATATCAAATTTGATGCTCCGACCCAGACATCTCAGTCCGACCTCATAGTCTGCTTGTGAGACTATGGTTGAGTGCAACAAGTGGAAGAAAAATTCAACTATTTAATAATTGTATTAGACTTCTGTCTCAAAATTGTTCGCTGAGAAAGAAGTAGAAGTAGATGGATCAAGTGAGACACCATTTCACTCCCTGGTAACCTTTCCCTGTGCAGCGAATTTGATTGTGGTCATGTTATATATAGTAGTATTGATGGCCCTTCCCAATCCAACACGGAGAAGGATGATGGTTGGCACGATACCCTGTCAAGCTCAACGGTCATAATCGAATTTGTAAGGAGAGACAAAGTACACGAATATAAACTTGGGTGGCTGTGGAGAACAAAATATTTTGTGTGGGGTGACCATTCAAGACCAAGACAGAGAGAATGTCCTGAGTGGCGGTGACCAATGCTCCAGATTCAATGATCATTGCAACAGCATCATGCATCCTATCCGAAAGGCAGTGTTCGGATGATCGGCAAGAGATGTACCAGATGCAACTGCTGATCAGACCCATCAGTAGAATATTGGTACCAATGTGCACTCCAATGGCAAGATAGACCAAATGCATTATAGTTTGGCCTTGGCCACCATCGGTGGATAAGGCGTTGGGGATTTTAAGGGCTAGAGCAAGGGCTGATATACCACACACTAAGGGAAGATTGAGCAATAATGTGATGACCTCAATTATGATGTGCAACATACATAACAAAATTAGTGACAAAAGGAGAGGGAGTAAAATGATGCTAAAGCATTTATACCAGACAAACCAACAGCAATATATCTACAAGCAGCGGTGAATGCTGCAGACACCAACAAATATATGGTGTATCTTACCAGTATCAATTGGCCAAGCCAGTCAATAATGAAATTCAGTAAAGCAGCGCCAACAAGCATGTGGTCTTCGTTGCCAATCCCGAAGTGTTTCATCGTCTGCAAGATAAAACCTTAGACTATTATTGATCAAAGCCAAAATGAGGGACCTCACCAAGCCTTGGTAAACATAAGTGAAAATGACTGCATAGTGTGTAGTACAAAGCACGAAGAGGGCTATCATTGCCGCAACAAGAATCTTGTTGCACTGTCAAGGTCTAAATAAGATCTGGACTGTGGTGAAAAACACCAAACAATAGCTGCCTGTGAGGTACACATTTAGCTATGACAGGCAGAACAGGAGCGAGAGCGAGTTCACTAACCCCACAACATAGCCTCCATGGCAAAAGCTATGAAGTATGCTTGGTCAACATTGAATGCCACGATATCATGGGGGGAGTACCTCTGGCAAAACTCTCAGGTTTACATTTAATCATAGTTCTTTAAAAGATGTTTGTTCAGCATGGCAACAGTAAAAAGGTACCTGTCATAATATACAGGCTTTGCTAATTCAGTCGTAGAAGCATCTGGTGTAAAGAAAAACATTGTTGGAGATGATGGCCTTACCCAAACAGGCAACTACATGTCGATTACATGCTCAACATCATCAACATCCACTTATTCCCAAAGTTGTGGCCATCCATAATGAGAAGTGAGAGTCAATTTCAGAGCTCGAACTTTGTGTAGGTTGAGGTTGAGTCGAAAAATTTGAATGGCAGAGTTGCTGACTCAAGATGAGAGAATTGCAGCAATATCAAGTTTAAACTCTGATTACCCAATCATGGGTGCCGAATCTTCAAAGCCAACCATGGGTGATACATCCTATATGTTGCGTTGTTTTATTGAAGGTGATCATGGCCCTATCAAAGTCATTATCAATCGTAATAATGATGTGGATGACTTGAAGAATGCAATAGTACAATGGACTCAATATGGAAGCCTCAAGAAGGTGGACACCAAAGACCTCATCTTATGAAAGGTGCAAACCAATATGCTACTTGAATGACGAAATATTCAAGTCTCTTGGTAGTTGCAACAGACTGTACACATTACCCCTCCCCAAGACCTCATGCGCCGATTATAAACCTTGGGTAGCGTCATGCAATTTGCTACTCAGCTTGACAATCCAACATCCACTATCTCTTATCATTTCTCTGAAGTTCCTTCAAGTGATAAACTCCACATATTAGTGCAGCATCCGAACAGGAGTCCTGTAGCACCTGTGTCATATAAGGTCGAAGGTGGGGGATTCATCCTCAAATTACACATTCTGACTGACTGCATGACTTCGAGGGTTGGAGTCAATGCCAAATTACAATTGAAATATTGTACAGGAAGTTAAGAGACCACAATCTCATCCAAGTATGTCAATGCTATAATCAGCGGTGAGATGTGAATAACCATTTTCAGGTTTGAGGCACACCAGGCAGTGAAAAGACACTAATGTCTCTGCTACATAGGCACATTATCATGGAGGATAATATGGCAACTGTGCATTGTATTGAATCATGGCCTAGCAAGGGTGTTCCTCACCTTTATATGGATTGAGTCCAATATTGGTGCCCAACATATGAGGAAACCTCTCAAGGATCAGTATACCTGCTATTTGATAATGGGCAAGAGACTTACTGGGATGGAGGATTATGCGAGAACTTCTTTAAGTCGAAAGCCCAGCAGGGCACAGGAATATATGTGGTCTTGTTCTGCAGCTATGGTAGTCCATCAATGGGTCCAGTAGAGCATGAGAATGGCACTCCGTTGTCTCTTTTACAGTGTGCCCATGTCTCTCTCCTTGATCAAGGTGACTACAAGGAGGAACATGGACAAATTGGACTCCTCTTTACCTGGGATGAGTTCCAGGAGGCAGTTTCTTGGTACCAGGGACGCGATCACCAACACATGCAATTAGACATGGAATTTCAAGAGTTGATTTTTAATTTGACTGCTGGGCATCCAGGTGCAGTCTCTGATATTCTGCATAGATTGTCAACATTGGTGAGTCTGTTTGGCCCCATGTCTAATACACATTCAAATTGTTGCAGAGGTGGAAAGAGATGAAAGAGGGTGGAATTTGGATAACCAACAAATTTTTTCAGGACAATCATATCGGAGATATGTAATTCAATGATAACCTTTCAAGGAGTGGCACATGGGTTGCTCTCGACCACCCAGATCCAAGATCCCCCTTTCGCTATAATTTTTCGAATGCTTCTCTTTGAAGGTGTCATACAGGGTACAAGCAAAGAACTGCAAACATGTTTCAGAAATGGCTGGGTCCACTCTGACATTACAAGATCAAGTCTACTATGCTTACCCATCTCCCCTCCATGCAAGTTACATGGCTTGGAAAATGCTGCCATTGCAGCCCAACTACCTATTCTTATCCATCCTTTAATTGGTTTTGGCTACAGTCAGATGTTTCAAGCCTTCCCAGCTCTGTTCACCTCACCCCATCGGCACAGCATTCAGTCAGCAACCACTAGAGGCACAATATCAAGATGAATTTTATCGCAGAGCTTTTCAGGTCACCCAGGGCAGTATCATTATCACTCCATCATATACTTCCCTGCTTGGTTCCTGCTGAGGTCGGATTGACTTTTTCATTCCAATCAAGCATTGGGGCATAGAAATCTTATGAGAGGGCAATAACATCATTGAACATTACCTTCATTTCAGCACACAAGGTCATTATGGTCGTTGGTTGCTTCATGGTGATATAGTAGATTTTGTTGTTCTTGATTTCCAAACTACCATGCTGCAGAAATCCCACCCTTGTAAGTGCTTCTGCCACAGCTAATCCTTCACACTGGCATATTGATTTTTTGAACCAGCTCTCCATAAGTTGATTCATGTTGTGTTTCAAGATGATTTCTCAAATGAGTCGTCCTCGATAATGAGCTGAATCAAGTCGACACATTTGCATTGGTGGAGGCATTTGTATTGTTGGAGAATTAGCTTGGGATCCTCTTCTTTCTCCTGTTTCATTCACTATGATGTCTTTGACAACTTGGTATCTCATTGTACTGGAGGTGTTTGCATTGTAGCAACAGCAATACAATAACATTTGCATTGCTAATTTGCTGGAAGGGTTTTCCAAACTGAGAAAACCGACCTATTTTCCCATGATGCCATAGCCTGAGCCATGTGGGGACATTGATTCTGAGTTGAAAAATATGGCCTCCTCACAGACGGATGCTTGTTATTGGTATTGGTATTGATGTACCTAGACTATGGTTATTCATACATGGGTGTATACATGGGCATGACAACATTTACAGTGCTCCAAGGTTTAAACTACCCATTTCCCTCAACTCCATGTATGCTGCCAATACTTCATATATGCCTAACATACCTCGTGCATGCCTCCACCCAATGAACTTCCAATAAGTTGGCAATATAGTCGGGGAGGGATGACCAAGGTGAGCAAAAATCGCATCTCTGATCACCTTGTTGTGATATATCACATATGTCAACTCTTTTAGCACGTCGGGGTAGTTGCAGAACTCGCTGTTGTATTGTGGGTGGGTGGCCAGTTCTTCACAATTGAAAGGTGGTCCATAGAGCCCAAAGCAGAGGAAGCATACCATCTCAGGGGGGAAATGGATACTCACTTTGAACAACTTTCATGCATTATATATAGTGTTTTGTAGAACAGTTAGGCTAAGACTAGCGTTGGGCTTGTGAGAAATGGAAATTACCACCTACCACATGTATGTTTTTGGCCCTGTGAATGCCATGTTGTACAGTTGTGGAAACATATGTATGGGTTGAGCTTACTCGACCCACGGAATCAAGCTATAACGTTCCCAAATTTGCCTGTACTTGGATTGCAGGCATCTGCATTCAGTGCATCAAACACACTCGATGCATGGAAATATATCAAGTATGTATTCGTATGATGCATCTAAGATTCCAACAACTCTAGGATGCTATCCTGGTGGACATAGCAGCCATGACTTGAGCATGCTCAACTCATGGATAAGCAAATGCAAGGATATAACCTTTGGTGTAACTACTAATTTCAAGGATTTCACTTTTACAGTCCTAGATTTGAGATAATTGAGATTTTGTATCTATAGCTAATGGGATTACATCTATCCCTTCCAGGATCCTCAATGTTTTGGGTTACATTAACATTTTAATATGCTTTAATTCTTAGTGTAAAATGTCAAGGATACAGATTTACATACATGTATCCTTAACTCCAAGTTTTTACAGATATGATGTATCCTTGACCCCTTGGATACAGAATGAGACCAGAATAAAATGATGAATTCAGCTAAAAAATGAAGGATCCTAGTAGTGGTCAATCTGATCTTGTTGATCCTACCAAAAAAATAACAATTATCTCAAATCTGAGACTGTAAAAGCAATATCCTGGATAATCCATGTTTACACTGAGGATATATCCTTGCATTTTCCTAGTGACAATGTGAATCATCTGACAGCCCATGACATGACATATCCCATGTCTGACCAGGCAACTAAGGTTGACAATGTTATGTTTGAGATGGGCCAGCCGATCTGGGCTGAGAAAAGCTTATTGTTAGGTACTTGACGGCGCAACTCAGGAATGTCATAGTTATGGTGTTAGGTGGGTGGGCCGAGGTTTGAGCCAGAATATTGTTACCCATGTCAGACCATTGGGCCGATGTTCTTTGGAAGCATTGTTACCTGTCTCAGACCGTTGGGCCGAAGTTCAATGGGGGTATCATTACCCATCTCAGACTGTTGGGCCAAGGTTCTATGGGGGTATTGTTACTCATGTAATCCACTCCAGCCAATGCAATATCATTGATACCCTTCATTGCAGTTGGAATTGGCATCAGTGTTTGCATCAGCATTGGTGTTTGCATTGGCATTGGTGTTCACTGCAGCATCGGCATTTGCATTGGCATCGGTGTTCCCATTGGCTTCGGTGGTCACATCAGCTTTGGTGGTCACATCGGCTTTGGTGGTCACATTGGCTTCAGTGCTCACATCAGCTTCAGTGCTCACATTGGCTTCGGTGTTCACATCGGTGTGTGCATCGGCATCAGTGTTCACTGCAGCATCGGCATTGGTGTTCACTGCAGCATCAGCGTTGGTGTTCACTGCAGCATCAGCATTGGTGTTCACTGCAGCATCAGCATTTCCATCGGCATCGGTGTTTGCATCAGCATCGGTGTTTGCATCGGTGACGGCGTTCACTGCAGCATCAGCATTTGCATCGGCGTCGGTGTTCCCATCAGCATCAGTATTCACATCGGCATCGGTGTTCACATTGGCATTGGCATTTTCATTAGCATCAGTGTTCACATCAGCATCAGTGTCAGCATGAGGTTCAACTGAAGAGCTAATGCCGATGTTGATGCCGAAGTTTTTTTGGCATTTGTTTCTAACATGTAAAATACTGCCGAAATGCTCATGGAACTGTTGCTAGACATAGAATACATCGTCTACTAACTATCTCTCAGTCAATGTAAGCTGGCTGGACTCCTGGTACAAATGCACAGCTAATGCTGATGTTGATGCCGAAGTTTTTTTGGCATTCGTTTCTAACATGTAAAATACCGCCGAAATGCTCATGGAACTGTTGCTAGACATAGAATACATCGTCTACTAACTATCTCTCAGCCAATGTAAGCCGGCCGGACCCATGGTTCAACTGCAAAACTAACACCGAGGTTGATGCCGATTTTTTTTGGCATTTGTTTGCAACATGTAAAATACCACCTGAATGCTCATATAACTGTTGATATTGGCATTGAGATCAACTGAAACAGTGTTTTACATATTTTTAACAGGAACATTGAGATCAATGTGGACCTTCATGTTGATCTTGGCGTTGACTTCAGCTTTGACCTCAGCTTTGACATCGGCGTTGACATCAGCGTTGACATCGGCGCTGACATTGGTGCTGACCTTGGCATTGAACTCAATGTTTTCTCAGCCTACATATCCAATAAATCACTACAGTCATGAAGTTTGTACATCCAATTCCAATCCAAATTCCAGATCTGCTCCATTTGAGCACCACTGGAACCAGTTCCGGTTCCAGAAAGCCACACGCTACTCCAGAACCTGTTCCTCCTTCACTTCTCACTGAAATGACAGAATTGAGCATTTAAAATTGAACAAGTCATCATAGCGACAAAGCAATTTGTATTGCACTCGTATTTGAGTACACTAAGTACCAGTACAATATCACCAAATCGCAAAGTGTTGATACATACCATGAACTATGGTACTTCCCCAGAACTCACAAACCCCCTACCCTCAACAGACACATTGGTGGGTCCTGTATTGGCTGGTATTGAGACATTTGAATCACTGCAAATCATAAGACAAGCAAAAAAGGTATAGAATTTATTTACACGGTAACCAGGAAGATTAAAAATAATTTCCTGGGGCCAGAGCATGGATATAATGTCTGAGAACTGAAATTTAAATTGTCTATGTAATAGGTGCAAGCGTGGCCAAGATATGACAGTATGAGTGCTAGAATCAACACGGAATAGTCCAAAGTCACTTGACTGCTTTTTCATCCAGATTGGGCAAGAACTGACCCCATGCTGAGGGTCTTCCTGAAATGGACCTGTTGCACATTCGCTTATTAAAGAGGATCCATGGGAACAATGGTTACTATAATGGTCCATGCATCGAGCACACTTGGTCTGCACATCGAGCTCACTCGGTCTGCGCATCAAGCTCACTTGATCTGTGCATTGAGCAAACATGGTCCATGCATCGAGCACACTCGGTCTGCACATCGAGCTCACTTGATCTGTGCATTGAGCAAACATGGTCCATGAATCGAGCACACTTGCTCCGCACATCGAGCTCACTCAGTCTGCGCATCAAGCTCACTTGATCTGTGCATTTAGCAAACATGGTCCGCACATCGAGCTCACTCGGTCTGCGAATCAATCTCATTTGAGCTGTGCATTGAGCAAACATGGTCCATGCATCGAGCACACTTCGTCCGCACATCGAGCTCACTCGGTCTGCGCATCAAGCTCACTTGATCTGTGCATTGAGCAAACATGGTCCATGCATCAAGCACACTCGGTCTGCACATCGAGCTCACTCGGTCTGCGCATCAAGCTCACTTGATCTGTGCATTGAGCAAACATGGTCCATGAATCGATCACACTTGCTCCGCACATCGAGCTCACTCGGTCTGCGAATCAAGCTCACTTGATCTGTGCATTGAGAAAACATGGTCCATGCATTGAGCACACTTGGTCCGCACATCGAGCTCACTCGGTCTGCGCATCAAGCTCACTTGATCTGTGCATTTAGCAAACATGGTCCGCACATCGAGCTCACTCGGTCTGCGAATCAATCTCACTTGATCTGTGCATTGAGCAAACATGGTCCATGCATTGAGCACACTTGCTCCGCACATCGAGCTCATTCGGTCTGCGAATCAATCTCACTTGATCTGTGCATTGAGCAAACATGGTCCATGCATCGAGCACACTTGGTCCGCACATCGAGCTCACTCGGTCTGCGCATCAAGCTCACTTGATCTGTGCATTGAGCAAACATGGTCCATGCATCAAGCACACTCGGTCTGCACATCGAGCTCACTCGGTCTGCGCATCAAGCTCACTTGATCTGTGCATTGAGCAAACATGGTCCATGAATCGATCACACTTGCTCCGCACATCGAGCTCACTCGGTCTGCGAATCAAGCTCACTTGATCTGTGCATTGAGAAAACATGGTCCATGCATTGAGCACACTTGGTCCGCACATCGAGCTCACTTGGTCTGCGCATCAAGCTCACTTGATCTGTGCATTTAGCAAACATGGTCCGCACATCGAGCTCACTCGGTCTGCGAATCAATCTCACTTGATCTGTGCATTGAGCAAACATGGTCCATGCATTGAGCACACTTGCTCCGCACATCGAGCTCATTCGGTCTGCGAATCAATCTCACTTGATCTGTGCATTGAGCAAACATGGTCCATGCATTGAGCACACTTGCTCCGCACATCGAGCTCATTCGGTCTGCGAATCAATCTCACTTGATCTGTGCATTGAGCAAACAAGGTCCATGCATCGAGCACACTTCGTCTGCACATCGAGCTCACTTGATCTGTGCATTGAGCAAACATGGTCCATGCATCAAGCACACTGGGTCCGCACATTGAGATCACTCGGTCCGCGTATCGATACACTGATAGGTGTAATGCCCAACATCAGTGATGGTAATACATAAGTCCGCGCATCGAGCAAGCTCTATCCGCGCAACCCTCTAAGCACACCCATTGGATACCTGCAGGTTTACCCATCATTTTAAGCCCCGGATCATCCAAAACGGTCAAGTATTGAGCTAGATATGCTCAATACATGAAACGACATTGTTTTGAGCATATCTAGCTCAATACCTGACCGTTTTGGATGATCCGGGGCTTAAAATGATGGGTAAACCTGCAGGTATCCAATGGGCGTGCTTAGGGGGTTGCGTGGATCGACCTTGCTTGATGCGCGGACTTGGTCTCTGATCATAGGAAGAGATGATAGACTGTATAGGTATGGATTGAGCATCCAAACCTTTCATGAGCATGCTTGGTCTATGCATATGTTGTCTCATCATGCAATCATGCACCAAGTCCACACACCAAGCATGCTCACTTCACACATAGATTCTTCATCACCAATGTCATGTATGTATCTCATAGGTGCTTTGCACTCTCGCCATGCTCAACTGGAGGTAATTGATATATATTGAGCATGTTCAATGTACCAGCTACAATGAACATGGAAGAAGTTGAGCATGCTCAATGTGCCACTCTTGATCAATTTATAATCCCTTGTTTCCTTACTACAAACAATGCTGGATGGGTAATTCAATGCCTGGGAACACAATGAGGTCATCCAGGAACACATTGGTCGTGAGGTGGTGATGCAAGATGCCAGTGTGGGTCCAGAAATGGTGGGGGTGGTTCTTTCAGGGTATTGGAGGGTGTTGGGGGAAAGTAGGTGTTGAACACAGGTGGTTAATGTGCCCAGTTGTTGAAACAAATGGGGCCATGCGTGCGTGATGTGGGTGACGTGTTGTGGTCGTTGGCTCACCAAGAAGGGTGTGGCAGTCTCATTTGGGGTAACAGAGTACAACGGGTGGCTCTGGCATGTGGAATGTGGGTGCAGGGGTTGGATGAGCATAGGTTGGGGTGGGGATCCACAGGAAATGGTGTCGTGGAATGCTGACGTGGCATGGCGCGTGTTGGGTGTTGGGTGTGTACAAAACGCCAGGAATGGCTCTTTCAGGATGTTGACAGTGAATGAGTGGCCTCTACGGCATCAGATGGGGTTCCAGGGCTCAAATGAATGCCCCTGGGGATGGGGTACACAGAAGAACGGGGGTCCAATGGGGAGGATGTGGCATATCCATGAGGTGACCAAAAAGGTCTGCAACTGTGGATTTGAGGTGGTGTAGGTGAGCCTGGAGCTCCGGTACATTGAACCTGGGTCCATGGGGTTGGATGAGCCTGCCTGGGGCTGGGAATAATGAAAGAAAACAAAAAAGAAACAACAAAAAATATGGGGGTCGAAAGTGTGATGTGGCAAAATGCCAGTGGATCATTGTGTGTAAAAATGGGCATCAATGGTGTTTCTAAAGTGATGTGGGATGAGGTGGCACTGTAAAATGTTGAACAAAGCCTGTGGGGGGTCATCTTGGGTCTTTGAAGGGTGGACAATGGGACACGAACAAGATGATGCAGTCTGGGCTGCTTGTTCGAAACAGATCATGCCTGTGTCTTTGGAGCGACGTGGGGCGTTTGTGGGTTGAACAAGAGTGCTGGGGGGGTAACTCAAGTACGGTATGACTGAGAATAAGGGGAAAAATCTGTGGTTGCACAGCAGTGGTTGGTGAAGCCGAAAAAGGTTGTCTCACGAAAAAAGAATTGTAAGGAGTGGGAAACTGAGAGAAAAGAGATGGGTGGGTTGAAAAAGACTCTCATCACAATGTTGGAGAGGTCCCTTGGGACCTCTCAGGGCTCACACAGGACTTGAAGGGAAAGGTGGATCTGGATATGATGGATCGACTGTCTAATACATCCGGAAGAGCTACTGACTAAGGGACTAGTCATGTGATCTGTCAGGCACAACCACTACAACGGGGACAAGGGTGAGGATGCAGAGGGGTGTGGACACCAGGGGAACACCAGTATGTAATTTTGTTGGTCCCTCTCTTTTCCTCCTTTCCCCTCCCCATCCTCCCTCCTCCCTCCTCCTTTCCCTTGTCCCCCTGATTGTTTCTTACCCCTTGTCCCCCTTCCTAACCTGCCTTCTCTCCCTAGCTATTTGCTGTCCATTCACCAACCCCATCTCCCATCCACATTCTCTTCCCATCTCCCCCTTCCCACCTGTAATTTCCCCTGCAATTTCCCCCTCTCCTGTCCTGTCCTCCCCCTCCACCTCCCTGCCTCTCTCCTGATAAAGTAGAATACCATGTATTTAGGTAAAAGAATTATTTAATTTGCTATATCTATTTTAAGTAGTTACTCAATGTAAATTATTTAAAATTATGTAACATATGGATTGTGAATCATTAAACAGGCAGTCCCACTAGCCTGTAGATCAATATCTCACAAACTTACTGTGGGACCTCCCAAAAGCTGACAGGGATGTCCGACCAAGACTGTGGGATGTCCCATAAGCTGACAGAGATGTCTCAGACAAGCTTGTTGGAGATTCCACAAGCCAGCAGGCATGTCTCAGACATGACTGTGGGATGTCCCACAAGCTGGCAGGGATGTCCCAACCAAGCTTCTATGAGATGTCTTCTTCCTTTAAGCCTAAGTCCACTTTCCTCAAGAAGCACTCCAATCTTAACATAGATATATAACTAAAAAATTAGATCTCTCCTCTGCATCTGCATCCCAGTCAGCCATTATATGCACAGCCAATAATGTAATAACCACTGATATCCTAATCAAATCCTCTTCATAATACACCTGTCTAATTTTCAGTTCAGCCTCTCCTCTGCATATGTAGCCCTTCTTCTCTTTGTCTATTATATATGCTCTGCTCACTCACTCCCCTATAAGCTTCAGCTTGCCATATGAATAAGAGATTGGTTTACTAGAAGCACACACCCCTCTTTTCCATCTCATTACCCAACATCTCCAGCACTTTTTCCCCCCACTCCTTCCATCTTTATATATGAAAACAACTACTTTATCTTCACTCCTTATAACTGACCCCAAAGGACAATCAGCTCCCTGACACTTGATAGATATCTTCATGATTCTTGGCTATAAGGTATATTTGATCAACTGTTGTCCTACTTGGATTGCTATGATTTCTTATATTACAATCTTATACTATGTTATTGTGCCCATGGTACCTATAGTGGCCATGACAAGGCCTTAAAATTTACAACTAGACACCATCATCACTCTGAGTTTTCCATTCAATACCTAGGGATGGGACATCTCAAATGCCCCCAGACACCTCCTCTGCCAGGGATGTCCCACATATTGTCCCAGGGACAATGGAACCTCCCAAACTATTGTTCCAGGGACAATGGTTTATCCCAGGGTGGACCAGTGCTTTTACCAACATGTAGATGGTTCAGTACTAGGGTAGAGATGTAACTAGTTGTTCAGGATCAGTGTTAGCCTGAAGTGTGGAATTCCAAACATTGTTAGTTGGTTACATACTGGCCTCATGCAGATCAGGAACTACCTCTATAAAATGGTCACCTTGGTCAATTTGATCCTACAGTAGCTTCCCAGTATTACACTACATCATACCTATGGCACCTTTCATGCCATGGCCAACTTCACCACTCATGGTTGAATTTGAACCACTGCATCATTATTGGATTTGCAAGGAAAATCTCACTGGTCACATCCAGGACAGATTTCTTAATGCGCTCATGGAACATTGTCAGGAAATAGATGGCACGATATATTGACTATGGAAGGTACAGAGGGTGAAAAACAGCTGCATTTTTATCAACTATCCACACTACCCTGAGCACAATGACTTGCTAGATATTTCAGGCAAACTATCATGGAAAGATGCTGTGGACAAAATGATGCAGGTTCAAAGAGGCATAAAGGAGAAATTAGCCTGAGTGTCCATAGCTCACAGAATAGACAGTGATGATTGGCCTCCCAATCTGGAATCTCTATGCATGACCTCCATACCACTAATGAATCCTTTATGGGTGTTTGGTTCAATGGCTTGGAATTGGTTGAAAAAATGTCACTTTGGCTGCTCATGACTGGCTGAGTGCCAGGCTTCATTGTTTATGAATATGTCCCTGACGTGGACTTCTTATATTTAGAGTCATCAAAGGGTGAAGATCACTGATGTGCCTCTGCTCTTCCCAATTTCATTGCAACATCAGAACTTGAATAGTATGTGATACCTGGTAAAATTATTATGATGTCTGTGCCTGGAGAGCAAGCCTGACTTGCACAGTGCAATTCTATGATTTGGATGAAGACCACAGTATTCAGTCAACCAAACACTCTGGGAATTTGTCTTCGTCATGGAGTCAAGAATAGGACCTACAGGGGGGGTTACACTCTAATGAGAAAAAGTGGGGTTTCCACCAGGTATATGGTGCAGTCATGAACACTGTGCCTTCCATTTTAACCAAGTAATAACTGAATGCTAACTGAATGTCTTTCCAGATACACAGCATCAACCACTATGGCAACAATTCCTGTTTCAATGGACACTGGTATTTTGCTACAGTTATCTAAGTCAACCCAAAGTGAGCCCAAGGCACCATGCCTCAATCTGATTC
Source organism: Hygrocybe punicea (assembly GCA_963556145.1). Classification (NCBI taxonomy): domain Eukaryota; kingdom Fungi; phylum Basidiomycota; class Agaricomycetes; order Agaricales; family Hygrophoraceae; genus Hygrocybe; species Hygrocybe punicea. The sequence goes on along the minus strand of OY744466.1, from coordinate 5,826,718 downwards.
ACCTTTCACCTGAAAGGGAACCTTGTGTTTGTCCTCCCACAATTCAAGCTGTGCCAACTGAAAAGTAGTCCCACTGGATTGAGGATACAAATGAAACTGCTGTATCTGCATTGGGTCTCAAAAGTGAGTGCTTTTGAATTAGCATGTGTTTTATATCCACTAATCCTGTGCCACAATGGATATAAAGTCAGTGCCCTTGCTAAAAGATGTCGAAGTAGCCTACTTTGATGGCAAAAACCTTCAGAATCAGTATGTCATGGACATACCAGGACCTGTTCATGGAAGATGTACTGGGAGTTTTTGTGATATGGTCAAAGTGTTTTTCCCTGAATGCAGTAAGGTATTCAGGCTCAACACCATGGCCATGGATGTCAGAAAATGGTTTATTTGGTTTACAAGATGATGAGTGAATGACAAGTTTGTTTGGTTCAGAAGATGGAACAGCAGATGAGAGGAGAAGCAGAGGATCATTTATGACCCATGAGTAGGGACATGAACAAAATCAAACCCACAAAGCAACAAATGACTAGTGATTGGCACAGGTAACCTGTGGGTATTGGCACTGTACCCATATCCGTACCTGCAGCTACCTGTACCTGTGATCCCGCGGGTATACCTGTCATTTTGAGCCTCGGATCATCCAAAACGGTCCAGTATTGGGTGAGTTATGATAAAAACAATCAGTCCTCATTGTTTTGATCATAACTCAACCAATACTGGACCATTTTGGACAATCCGGTGCTTAAAATAAAGCTCACGGGTAGGAGAATTGTATCCAGACCTGTACCCATTACCTGTGCCGGTTGTTGTACCCATTCCAATCACTACAAATGATCCATGAAGGTCTGCAAGAAGTGAAAATGAAAATGGATGAGGTTCAAAAGAGCAATAACTATGGTAATGTTATTCCTGGTTAGTTCTCTTAGGTTCTAACCTAATGTGATATAATTCATTATCTAGGAAGTTTTACTAGTGCATCTAAGATAAAAATGCAGAAAGAAATTCATAAGCATGGGGCAAAAGAACAGAAGGAGGAAGAGGAAGAAGAAGAGGAAGAGGAAGAGGAAGAGAAGGAGAAGGAGAAGAAGGAGAAGAAGGAGCAGGAGAAGTGGGAGCAGGAACAGGAGCAGGAGGGGGGAGATGAACACGAGGTATGATAAATTTTACTAAGGGAGAGCTGTTAGTAACAGCCAAATATACAGAGAAACAAACTTGGGTTATGACAAGAGAAGTGCTAATGCTAATAATAGAGGGACGAGTTGGAGTTATTTGGCCCAGAAGGAGGAGGAGGAGGAGTAGAAGGGGAAGTGTACACAACAAACCTATTAAGAAGATATGCTGGAAGAAAAGAAATGTATAAGAGTCACTGAATACAGAAAGATAAGATTGATTGTAGGACAAGGTGATGTTGCCTAAGTGACTTAAGATCTTTCTAGTTTTCAGGAGAAGTTTTAATTTGCTGAATGAACTAAAAAGGTAGGGCAAAACATTTGAAGGCATGCCTTGGCGGCAGCCTTCAAATGTTTTGCCCTACCTTTTTATTTCATTCAGCAAATTAAAACTTTTCCTGAAAACTAGAAAGATCTTAACCCTAAGCTGTGTTCTGGGCATTGTCATGGGGATTGGGTTGCAAGAAGAAGTTAGGGTTTAAATATAGGGTTAGGGTTTAACCTCCATGCCTCAAGAGTGGCTTGACAGAATTTCAAAATTTCAATACCACAACTGTTGTGAATTATTTCATGAATGATGATGAATGTCTCAGAATTTTTGGCAGTAGTGTTTTGATATAAATATCAGTAAATGGAGCGATAATGTATAGATGAAGGATGCACCCATGAACACAATTACACAGACTGTCAGGAATGATCACATTTTTCAGATACTCTTTGTTCTTCATCCCGCCACTGGCATTACAAGTACAGCTGCTGCAATGAATGATCTTGCATTTGTCAATGTTACACTCTTCCTATGATCAGAGACCAAGTCCGCGCATCAAGCAAGGTCGATCCACGCAACCCCCTAAGCACGCCCATTGGATACCTGCAGGTTTACCCATCATTTTAAGCCCCGGATCATCCAAAACGGTCAGGTATTGAGCTAGATATGCTCAAAACAATGTCATTTCATGTATTGAGCATATCTAGCTCAATACTTGACCGTTTTGGATGATCCGGGGCTTAAAATGATGGGTAAACCTGCAGGTATCCAATGGGTGTGCTTAGAGGGTTGCGCGGATAGAGCTTGCTCGATGCGCGGACTTATGTATTACCATCACTGATGTTGGGCATTACGCCTATCAGTGTATCGATGCGCGGACCGAGTGATCTCGATGTGCGGACCCAGTGTGCTTGATGCATGGACCATGTTTGCTCAATGCATGGACAGAGTGAGCTCAATGCATGGACCGAGTGTGATCGATGCGCGGACCATGTTTGCTCGATGCGCAGATCAAGTGTGCTCGATGCGCGGACCAATTGTAGAAATTGACATTGATTGCTAGTCCAACACTAGCCTAGCCCAACTTATTTAGCAAACAGTATGTATAATAGTTATTATTTAGTGTGGTTGGATGGAGCAACAAATTAAATGACATACGAATAGTGCCACCGCAAATCCGTCAGCGCCAGCGTCCCCCCTGGGGGGAGATATAAAATTTTTTCTGTGCCTATTAAAAATAAGTTTGTAAAATAATTTGGTGAGAAACTTGGAACTCACATATTATGGATCCCCCTGGGATCCAGTCACAATTCCCCCCTGCCATCAGAGCCCTTGGGTGGGTACCCAAGTGCTGCTGAAACCTAGAAGAAGGTAAGGTTTATTTATTATTCTGGTTTTTTGTTTGATGCAAAGAAAACTCACATGTCCTCATCCACCAGATCCTCTACCTCCATCCAGAACCAAAACACAAGTACCTGGACATTCTGGTTACACAAGTTAGTTATGCAAAATTTCTTAGGTTAGCTAGTGGTTACCTCAATTTTTACTCTCTTGGCTTTCTCAGCCACTCTCATATCAATAATCATAGCTTTGAAATGTGACAACTCATCCTCCTCCTCTCCACCTCTGACTCTGATGCTGTAAAAATATGATTTATTGAAACTTCAGAGAGATTGTTTGACACTTACCAAGTGCCTGGTTTGATAAGGACAGCTGCCTGTCCTTCTGGCTTCACTAAAATACTATTCAATCCTCTGATGGGAGTAAATTGATTTGTCTTCACTTACAATTCACCCTGCTAACTCTCTTATATCCCTCTTTGTATTTGTTGGAGAGGGTGTCCAAGGCTTGAGGCCACATGCGCGGGGCTTGCGCCACTGGGGCCGGGGTCGACTGGGCGCTGCTGAGGGGCGAGAGAGACATATTATTAACTAACTTTGGGTTGAGAGGGTTGTGGTGAGAGTTGGAATTGGGGCATTTGATATCAATCCATAGCTCTTTATATAAGTTTAGTATTGTCACATGTTTGGCCATGTATCACACTTTGATGGACTTATTGTTGTCATCTGCCTATTGTCCGGACTTGTCCCGATTTGGTAAATTTCCCGATTTGGTAATTGTCCCGATGTGGTGCATGAGATTGTCCTCTGGCCACAGTCTATGCATCCGGGTGGTTTATGCCAATTTCTCCGTGGTTTTTATAACTTTATGGAATGTCTAATAGCCATCATCCACCTCTTCTTCTTCAGGACTAAGTGGCTCATCTTCACTCATATTCTCACTCTCTACCTCATCACTCTCACTCTCAACCTTCACCTCCTCTGCCTCCTCCTCCTCCTCCTCCTCCTCCTCCTCCTCCTCCTCCTCTTCACTCTGAATTCGTACTTTTCTGGGTGGAACCCGGCGATTCTTAGCTTTACCTGTTCGACGTTGTTTCAATTTTCTGGACCAATTGACAGCTCTCTTTGCAACATCCTGAGACACCCCACTTTGCTTTAGCAAGGTCACTTGGAGTTTTTTCACCGCCATATGAGTTGGTGCACGTCTGATTGTCGTTTTCTTTCTACCATCTCCAATTTTGGCCAGCTTGTAGTAGTCTGGATTGGTCAGCATGTGCACTGATTCATGGTGGACTTCCCATATGGCAGTGCGACCTCCACTCTCTGAATGGCTGCTCTGGCTGCTGGGCAAGCATTGACATTTTGAGAGCAGCAGCTCCAAGGCTGTATGCAACATGTCGACATCCATCGCTGACAGCTGCTTGCAAGCTGTGTGATATTCAGAGATGTAGCCAGGTGGTTCCGCCAGGATCTTCCAGGTTCCTGTTAGACTCTGAGTTGACTTGGGGAAATAAATCGTCAACCGCTCCTGAAAGCTCTTCACCCGTCTGCCTGGAATGGATCCTAATAGGCCAGCGTTGCAAGCAATGTACCTTGCAGAGGTGAGCGTCCTGTGCGTCTCCCTTAGAGTCCAGCACTCCAATGCCTCCCGCAATGACCCAGGTAGGACAGTCTTCGTGCACCATTTCTCATTCAGACTGGCCCAGATATGAGTGGTGAATAGTTTGAACAGTCTCTCAGCGACACCCTCGATATCTTCCAAGTCAGGTGTCCAGATGAGGGGCCTCATCAATCTCCATGGAGTCTCCTTCAGGCAGTGTTCCACCTCCTTCCACGTGGGAGTCTGTCCAATGGGATATCGCTCTTCATCCTCAACCTCGGGGCTCGGAACTCTGATTCGCTTTCTCTTCTGCTTAACACCCAACGTCCGGAGGATATCCATGTCATCTCGATCCAACACTTCCGGAAGACAATTGTCTTTGGACAGGTCGAGGTTGTGGAGAAACAACATGCCAAAGCGGTCGACAACCTGCCTGTAACGAAGCAAGCCCAATGTTTCCCGCACACATGAGCTGACCATGCTGGGGCTGAACAACACAGACTGCAGCATGTATGTCAAAAGGCCTGTCATGACCCCATAGTTTCCTGGGACAGTCTCGGCCAACAACTGTTGTGTGTTGCGGATCGCAGCCATTCGCTGGGCAAGGAATGTGAACCAGGTATGAGATGGCAGCCATAGGATGGGCTGTGAAGCTACCATGTCCTCAACCTGAGCCAATGTCAGTGATATGAGGACATCATGAAATGGAAAACCTCACCATGCTATCAGCACCCTCCATGAAAGCTTCCAAGATCTGGCCTCCCACTCGAAACTCGTCCCTCACACCATAAGACCTTTTGCCTGCATCAGTGGTGTAGATTTGCATGACCTGATCGATTTCAGAGAGAAAGTTTGGGTCCAGATTGTAAGCTTCCTTCTCACTGAACAAGTCTCTGCCATTGTCCAGCTTGCGGGTCACTTCGTAGGCTTGATTATATGATGAGCGAAACATGATGTGGTTCCTCCGACATCTCACTCCACCCATCTCAGCCTGTAGGCCACCATAGCGGCTCAACGTGTTCAGATGGTGAATGGTCCCCATGGTGTAACCTCCAAGTTCATATGAAGCCTCTAAGGAATCCAATTTCCAAAGTCCCACAAGAGGTTCTGGGTTTTTGGCATTGTAGGTGATGCCCAGGTCCATGTAGAGTTCTCCATGAGACCGATCCAGTGTGTAATCCCAGTCCAGACCAGGAAACTCCATCCAAAAATCCTCAAAACAGGTTTTCAAGCATTCCTGGTTGCCTGTGGCGATTTCTTTGGTGTAGAGTTTGGAACCTTTAATTTCCAGCACAAAGAAGAATGAGCCAAACATCCCCAAGGCATCTGGCGACTCATCAATCTGCCAGCAGAGTGAGACATCATGAAAACCAACCATCATTGGGGAATGGCTCACCAGTCTTCTCATGTGTTGAAGCAAAAGTCGGAAAGAGGCCCGTTTGAATGGAAACGTTGGAGACTTTCCAGATTCCACCTTGAATTTCCCCTTGGCAGATGCCTTGAACCTCATCTGCTTACTGCTGAGAGCCATGTATGGATAGAACGCATCATCCATCGCCAAAAGCATTGCTGGGCTGACCACCTTGTTCCAAAACTGTCCCTGAATATCCCAAGGCACCATGCTCATCCATCGTCCTGTGTATTCATGCCGATGTGAGATGCGAGGAAATACCAGATACAAGTTCATCAAGCTGGATCCATCTCCCAACTTGCCAAAGGCAACATGTGGCAGCCTGCTGAGGCGGAAAGTTTTGGTTTCGAATTCCGTTCTTGGGCCCAGAGACTCCTTATCTTCTTGAGACTGAGGCAAGAGTAGTTCCACGTAAACATGGTTGTGCTTGGAAATTGGAGCCTTGTGACGGATTTGCGGCAAAGTAAAGATGTTGATCGCGTGTTTGAACTCAGGCTCCGTTGTCACCCAAATCAAGCTGTCGATGTCCCAGGACACAACAATTTCCTCCGGCTTGACAGCATCTCTCCCCAAGTCCAACCGCACATGTAAGCCCTCTGAAGTTAGACCCGTCAGGAAGACATCCAGGTTCCCTGCATGCTGAGCCTCCTCAATCATCTCAGCTGCACCCATGATGCAGCTGTCATCACACTCCATATCGTCCTCGTGGTCATTCAGAGGTGGTGTGGCAAGGCCAACAGGCATCAAATGTTCCTTGACCAGAACAGGAGGGCGATTGAAAAACCGATGAGAATATGATGGCAATAACCGCCAACCATAGTCTTTGTACATGGTCCATGGACTTTTGACAATCCGATTTGCAAGGTACACCAAAGACTGCGAGGCAAGCTGAATGATGGTGTCTGGAATGGAATCCAGTGTCTCCAGTGTCGGTCCACCCTCGTAGTCATCAAATTCATCACTGAATCGTGGCCATAGGTTGCGAAGGCTCTGAAGAGGTGGAAGTTCTGGTGGATTTGCTGGTCGAGGGAACCGTCCTAATCAAGCAATGGTCCAGTCCTGCACATGTTTTCCCTTGTTTACAACAGCAGGTGGTGGACTCTATGTAATAATACAATTTGTAAGCATTGTCTCACTGCTGAGGTGGTGGCTACTGACCTTGGAGTTATGACCATCAGATCCACTGTCAGAGTCCTGGGTTTCATTGATGGTCTTCTTTCTCTGGTCTCCTCCTCGCGCCGACAACCCATGAAGCTGGGGCTTGGCTGGCCAGCTCGCATGGTTCCTGGTTAACAGCTGTCTGCATAGAGCACATCGCTTCATTGCCCTCTGAAGGTTTTCCACTACCTCCCTCACTCTCCTTCCTGTATGGTTCTCCAGCTCATCCACCACTGCTTCCTCTGGTGCAGGAAAATTGTGATGTGCCGCATCCAAGCCGAGATAGTCGTGGTAGGCGGCAACTGCATGAACGTGGACTTCATTTGCGATACGAATCCTCATGCTGTGGCAACATGCTAGGTTGGGCTTCTGCCACAGGCCTTCTTGGGTGCGAAAGCCACGAGTCCAGATCTCTTCAAGCACCTGACCTGTCGTGGGTCCACAGTCACGGCCATTCTGCAACCAGTTCACCTTGGAAACTGTCATCTCCGTGCACTCCCAACCATGAAGCTTCGCTAGCTTCTCCCAGATCTGTGGCCCACCCCATGCATCCCAGTCTGTGGCAACCAGCTCTGAGCCGTATGCCATGTAATTCATCCCCAGAACATGGACCCTTTGCTCTTCTGGTTGCCAGTATACCACACAGTAGTGATTACCTCCTCGGTACTCCCCTTTCTCATTCAGACTTCGCCCCGTGTTTAACATCCCAACAAGTGGAGCCAGCTCACATGGTTCTTCCAGTGGCAAGTGGTAGGTTTCACGGAATTGCCGAATTTCAACATCCGTTATGGTTTCCAGCATCCACCAGTTGAATGAAATGTATCGTCCCACCGGGCATCCGAGCTCAAGCCAAAGGTGAGACAACCAGAAGTCCAGCAGTAACCCATCTAGCCATGTGCGATCTTTGAGTGTCGACAACTGAAGCAGAGCTCCACCCCATTTAAGGGGATGTAGCAACTCCAATGCTGAATAATGAACACATTGTGATAAGATGATTGAGGTTTTCAGAGTGGATGACTGACCAAGAACTGATGGACCTACAACCTCCTGATCAGGTGGGTCATTCCCTTCTGCAGCTGGTACAGCTGGTGCAGGTTCATATGAACTGTTGGACCCAGTCCCATCTTCACTCTCAGGGATTGACTGTGAAGCCTCGTCAGATGAAACATAAATGGGGACAGGTGGTGTTGACTGCGATGGAACTGCAGGGCGTTGACTAGGGGAGTTGCACCCAGATGCAACAGATACATCTTCTGGTGTTGATGGCTGAAGGTTTCAGTTTGAGCATGGAAAATCTGAAACAAGATCAAGCTACCAACAGGACTGTCAAACCATCGTGCTTGACCTTCATCTTCACATGTCTATGATAATGAGAAAATGAGCGAGAGCAATCACCGGACAATTCTGAAACAACACTCCACCGGAAATGTAACCCCTACAAAGGTCGACTGTAAGCTTGCCATGTTCATTTGTAAACTTGCCAAGTCGGCCTCCAACTCATTTGTTTCGGGCTGGGATTCTTCATCCAGCAACTGTTCAAGGGTTGCAAGACTATTTTGAAGTTCGGTGAGATCTGTTAACATGGTACTCGAGCTGTCTGTGGTTTTAATTTGTTGTGTCAATTGTCAATTGGAAGGCTATATATTGGCTGGGCCATGAGGCTCAGGCACCAGATTAGGGCATGAGGCTAAGCATGAGATTAGGGCATGAGGCTAGGCACCATCATCACCTGTCCATTCAATTTCATATTTGATCAGACTGGTGCCTGAATTTGATATTGGTGAAAATCCCCTATAAAAGACCCATCTATCCGGGATATAATTATCAATGGCCTCCCAAAGCAACCTTGCGGTTTTCCACCAAAGACGTCTGGCTCCTGCTGGAAAGCCTCCAACACATGCTCAGTATGCTAAGATGAAAACTTGGGCCTCATATCGTGGCAAGTTGAGATTCACATTTATTTGGAAAACCTTACATGACAATGTTTCAACCTTAGTTGTAGATGAAGGTGATGAGACAGTGAACTTTGTTCGAAAAGACACGTAAGAACGTCATGCGCAATGGTTATACATTGATCTGAGCTCATCCTTTCCCCAAGTGTGGCAATCATCCCACCAGAGACAGAGTATGCTACTCTTCCTCCTCGACGGCCGGATGGACATCTTCATCCAGATTGCTATTGGTATGGGACCATTGAGGATCTCAGAGCCTCACCTGAGAGTGATGATGGTGAACCCCCTGAGCTGTGGGCAAAGGTGTCCTGGTTTTACACCCAACAGCACATTCAGGATGTGAAGTTAAGTAAAAGGCTGAAAAGGAAGCTGCTTGCCTTGCTGTAAGATTTATTCATCTGCCATCATAGTCTTGGATTGAATCATCCATTCTCTTCAGTCCATTTGAGCAGATGAGCTCTACTGAGCTCATCAAGAGCAATCATGATCAAATCATTCCTGCTCTAAGTATTGAATGTGAGCTTACCTTGATGGTTGTATTTCTTCACATTGAACACATGGATTATCCTTGCCAGCCCCCATGAAAATTCCTTACTTTGATGACAGGCGATCCAACAGTCGGGAAGTTGGTGTTGGTGCATGGTTTTGGCGGTTTGAGGTCAACTTCCTAAACAAGAATCTTGAGGTGATGGTGAGTGGCTAAACATGGCAGTGAAAGCTGTTATTAACTGAAGGACTTGCTGCTCAGAGGATTCAGAAAGGCTGTTGCAAGAGAGTCTACAGTCCAAGCAAGGATCTCCAACGTTTTTGCGTTTACTGTGAAGAATGGCTTCATGAGGGATGCCTCACAGGGCCCATTGAAGTGACACTTCGGGAGCTGAATGATTTGGATAAGTTGACACAGAGCGTGCCAATTTTCAGGGGTTCAAATGGCCAAGGTCGGGATCAGCAGAAGGACTGGCATGTGGCTGGTACTGGACGAAAGATTGAGAAGGCTCGTGACTGGGCTGATAAAGAGGTGGCTCCAAATGATTGGAGACAGTTGCTGGGTGCAGAGTTTGTGGATGAGATGATCCAGACACAGTGGGACTGTTATGAATGTCCTACATGTCTTAACCAGATGTGAACTATTGCCAGTACACTTGTAATTCATTCATGATCAACACCATTGTGATGAAATTTAGATTTACAAATATCTCATACAGACAATCATGACCAGTGGAGTGGAATTAGGCACTGTTGAAGACTCCATGGCCACAAGTACACTTTAGATGGTGACCAGAGTTGAATACATGTATCAATAAAAGAGTCTATAGAGGCACATAAAGTGCAGAATGACCACAGTACAGTTATGAGAATTGAGGCCAGAAGGAGTCTCATAACCCATATCAGACAAGTAAACATGACCAAACAACTTGATTATGAATCATAATTGATGCCATCATCACATGATAATTAGAAGCCAAACTCGGACTAATTTCCCACATTAACACAGATTCCCCCCCAACTTGCATGGACTCTTTCTCCATAACCGGTCCGCCGATTTCTTAGATAATTGGTACAGAGCACCTCAGTAGTGTACCCAATGGATTGCCAACTTAAATCTGCAACAATTTCATGTCCCAGACTTGTATATATATACATAGAAGACCGGTATAATCAAGCATGCTCAAGTCACGGCCTGTCTGTGCGCGGGTCGAGCATGCTCGAGTTGCGGCTTGTATGTCCATGGGTTGAGCACCCTCAAATCACAGCTTGTCTGTCCGCGGGTCGAGCATGCTCGACTTGCGGCTTGTATGTCCACGGGATGAGCACACTCAAGTCATGGCTTGTATGTCAACGGGTCAAGCATACTCAAGTCATGGCTTGTCTGTCCGCAGGTTTAGCACGCTCAAGTCAAGGCTTGTCTGTCCACATATCAAGCATGCTTGAGTGGTGGCTTGTATGTCTGTTGGTTGAGCACGCACATGTCCCGGCTTGTCTGTCTGTGGGTCAAGCATGCTCAAGTCGCCGCATGAGCATGCTTGAGTTGCAGCTTGTATGTCTATGAGTCGAGTATGCTTGAGTCAAAGCTTGTCTGTCTACCAGTTGAACACACTGGAGTCGTGGCTTATTGGTCTGTGGGTCGAGCATGCTCAACCTGTGGCTTCATGTCTGCAGCATCCAATGTGTGCTTCTGTGGGTCGAGCATGCTGGAGTGGCAGCTTATTAGTCCGCAAGTCGAGCATGCTCGACCCACGGCTGCCATGTCTGTCGGGTCAGCATCCTCGAGTTGTTGGAATCTTAGATGTATCATACAAAGACATACTTAATATATTTCTATTCATTGAGTGTGTTTGATGCACCGAATGCAGATGCCTGCAATCCAAGTACAGGCAAATTGCAGAATGCTATAGCTTGATTCCGCGGGTCGAGTAAGCTCGACCCGCGCATATGTTTCCACCGCTGTACCACACAGCATTCACAGGGCCAAAAACATACGCGTAGTGGGTGACATTTTCCATTTCTCACAAGCCCAACGCTAGTCTTAGCCTAACTCTTTTACAAAACACTATATATAATACAAGCATCCTCAACGCGCGCACCATATTCTGCACAATGTCAATCCATCGCAGGCATGTGAATACAAACTGTTTGAGGGTCAAAATCTACATTGGTGGCTAGTCCACCACTAGCCTAGCCCAACTTATTTAGAAAACAGTATATATAATACCGTGAAGCTGGCTTTGTTAACGAATTTCAGTAATACAAGTTTCACTGAATTACATGCAGCATAAGAGAGGGCGGATATGGATGGGAACATACATACATTGCAGGGTAAAGGTCTAGTGGTCGTCACCAGGAAATTATAAAAGTGAAAAAAAAAAAAAAAAAAAAAGAAAACTAACTTGGGAAGGTGTCTATATGGCTAAATGGAACCGGAACTGGTTCCAGAGGTGCAGTCGGCAGTAAAAAAGAGTGCAATGAAAGAACTAAGAGTCTACGTTGTGAAAATTTGATGGTGTGTACTGTAAATGGTAAGTAGACTATATTAAAAAACAAGCTGTGTGAGATGAAATGTTAAGAAAGAGTGAAACAAGGAAAGGTTGTGCAGATTCAGTGTCTGATGCAGCCCCAAGACCGAATTGCCAAGAATGGCAAGTGTTGGTCATGCAACCCTAGACTGGGGTCAACCCTAACCCTGTGGCTGGGCTTGGCCGCCACCGCAACTTCTCAGCCACATTTCTCCACAACCGCTCCGCCAATTTCAACCAATGGGGCACCGTTGGAAAGCTGTCGACTGGGAGATTCTTTTGGGGCCTTAAATCCCACAAAGTTTTGGTGCTCAAAATTTCGACTCTGCACTCACTATCCCTATAAAGCCGCTACTCAATCATGCTTGACTTGTGGACCAAAAGGCCGCAACTCGAGCATGCTCGACCTGTGGACGTATGCATTGGTTGCATGCTCAACCTGCAGACATAAATATGTCCACTACAATGCCCCTCCATCCATGCATGGCTCTGTGTCAGTTTATATAATATAGACTTCATCAACTCTCAGTGTCCACAGGTAGGTATTCTCAAAACACTAGACACAAGTGTTTTGTGCATATCTCATTCAATACTTGTCCATTTTGCATGATCCGCAGCTTAAAATGACCACGAGAATCACATCCACCAATCCACCAGGGTGCCGCGGGTCAAGCATGCTCGGGTCACGGCGTGTTTATCTGTGAAACAAGCTTGCTCAAGTCATGGCTTGTTGCTCCGTGGGTCGAGCATGCTCGAGTCATGGCTTGTATGTCCGCGGGTTGAGCAGGCTCAAGTCATGGCTTGTATGTCCATGGGTCAAGCACACTCAAGTCATGGCTTGTATGTCAATGGGTTGAGCATGCTCAAGTCATGGCTTGTCTGTCCACGGGTTGAGCATGCTCAAGTCGTGGCTTGTTGCTCCGATGCTCAAGTCATGGCTTGTTGCTCCACGGGTTGAGCATGCTTGAGTCGTGGCTTGTCTGTCTACAGGTCGAGCATGCTCAAGTCGCAGCTTGTCTGTCCATGGGTCGAGCATGCTCAAGTCGCGGCTTGTATGTCCATGGGTTGAGCATGCTTAAGTCATGGCTTGGATGTCAACCGGTCAAGCATGCTCAAGTCATGGCTTGTCTGTCCGTGGGTCAAGCACACTCGAGTCATGGCTTGTATGTCTGTGGGTCAAGCATGCTTGAGTCACAGCTTGTATGTCCACGAGTGTTGTATGTCCATGGGTTGAGCATGCTCGAGTCACAGCTTGTTGGTCCACGAGTCATGTATGCTCAAGTTGCAGCTTGTCTCTCCACCAGTTGAGCCCGCTTGAGTCATGGCTTGTTGGTCCACGGGTCAAGCATGCTCAACCTGTGGCTTCATGTCTGCAGCGACCAATGTGTACGTCTGCAGGTCGAGCATGCTCGAGTCATGGCTTACTGGTCCACAAGTCGAGCATGCTCGACCTGCGGCTGCCATGTTCACCAGGTAAGCATCCTAGGTTTGTTGGAATCTCAGATGTATCATACAAAGACATACTTAATATATTTCTATTCATTGAGTGTGTTCGATGCACCAAATGCAGATGCCTGCAATCCAAGTATGGGCAAATAATTCCAGAATGCTATAGCTTGATTCTGCAGGTCGAGTAAGCTCGACCTGCGCATATGTTTCCACCGTGTACAACACAGCATTCACAGGGCCAAAAACATACATGTGGTATGTGGTAATTTCCATTTCTCACAAGCCAAACACTAGTCTTAGCCTAACTGTTCTACAAAACACTATATATAATTCCATACAAAATGCCAACTGCCCACCAGCTGTTGAAGGAGAGGTTGATAGAAGAGGAACTTTTTTGATGTTAAATTATTCAACCATACACTTCTGTAAGATCATTGGGTCAACTACTGAACAAGTTTAAACCAGAAGACGAGGGCAATCAATAACACCAAGACAACAGCGATGCCGGCTATTACGACATGCTGATGATACATGCTTATGATTTGCATCAGAACTCGCCATCGAAAAGGATCAAATAATGCAAACATACTGTCGAAACATCGTCTTGAGCATACCAGAAGCACTGTCAATTGACGTATCTGCAGTGCGGAGCTGTCAAGGGTTCAATTTCCGGTAAGTAATATTTGTTTGATAATGATGTCCGTACCGTATCCCGTGCATTCACAATCTCTTCCCTTTGCTCTCTTAAAGATCTCAGTATGTCCGCCGCTCCTTGTTCCTCTGTTGCCAAAGAGATTCTCTGTGAATCCATCAGCCTTCGTGACATATGCAAGGAAGTCCATTCCGTTCAGCAAACGAACCCGATCACCACTGGACCCGTAAGGTTCATCCGAGCTGGGTGAGCCGTCCAGCCTAGTGTCTGAAGCGAGCAAAACGGAGCGAGCAAGTTGTGAATGCAAGTCTGTCGAGAAGTTCTTGCACCGTAGCAGTTCAGCCTTGATGGCTTTCAAACGTGCTTGATACTTGCGTTTGATGGACCGAGGTATGGCCTGAATTGTAATTTCCATTTCTGAGACCTGCGCAATCCCAGACACATTCAGAGCTTTAGCTTGCACTGATGAAATATGACAACCAACCCATTCATCAGCTTCGTCTAGTTCCATCTCGATTCTTCTTAGCGAAGTCTTCCTCCGTTCTAAATCACCCAGGTTATTGATTGGGGAGTATGAATATTTAATGACACAAGGACCAACCTCTACGTTCATCTTTTCCTTTGCCATGAAGCTTGTCTTGAACGCTTTGCAAAACGTCTTGAAAAAACTATAACAGCATCAATAACTAAAGGATTTCAGAGGCAGGTGACCAGTAAGACACCTTGTCGTATGAATCAAACAGCTTGTCAGGTGAATTATCCATCTCGGAATTGGGAACACGAGAAAGCTGCGGAAGTTGAGCAGACAGGCCGTGATGAGGGAAGGATGGGCACCACGATGAAGAGAAGGTGGAAGGCGTCGGCGTTGGGCGTTGAACTCGAAGGGGACTTGAGCTTGAACGTCCGGTGGCTACGCAGGAAACGTCATTTTTCTCCTGCAAAACGACTTCCTTCGTCTTGCCCAAGATCACGTGGCATCAACTATCATGGATCCAACGACTTTTCACGCTTGTCTGTTGGCGATGTACATGCCTCCGCCGAACCTTCCGCCCTTAGAAAGGTATCGCAGGAGCGCGATGGCTTCACCGATGACGATCACAAGCTACTCGATGCGAAGATCGAGAAAGCATTTCGCGCATTCCGGAAATTCCATGAGGAACCTGATTTGCCTACAATTCTCGTCAACATCACCGCCGCGGACAACAGACTAATAACGTTCTCAACGGACGAAGCAGAGCAACTGCTTCATCGGGAACCATCCATCGCAAGGGTACTAAGGAACGCGTGGCAAGCAGGGTCGTTCAAGGAAGTACGACGAATAGGTGTGTTTGCCGTACCATAACTTGCTAACGTTGAGCTCCTAGGCTCAACACTACACAGACCTTCTCTGGCCGGATGCTCCCAGTGTCTCTCGTAGGAGTCTGCCACCCACCGTAGACAGAGAGGTCACAAGTGAGCATTGACATACTTTTGAACATTCCTTGATGATAAGATTATTCTGGTCTAGAACAAGGTATTGGAATCCCTCTTGGGAGAAGTCGAGTTGCCTAACATATCTGTGCGATGCAGTGCTCGGCAGAGCGTGGGATAACCTCTATATCGGCGATCTTCACGTCCTGATGCTCAACAACATTTGTGCCTTGAATAAAGCGGAACTCTACGGAAATCAAATTTCCATCATACAGAGCTCCGGCTATGGCAAGTCACGTATGGTGCACGAACAAGCAAAATTAGTTTTCACTATTCCATTCAACCTTCGACCCGCCCTTGATGATCGAGGTGAGTTGTTCATTGACTCAATTTCGTTTTGCGAGTCTGAATCTTCCAATAGATCTCGCCTTTCCACCGGCTGACGATACCATCCGCAACTGTCTCACTCGCGTTCTTGACCTGAACGGGGTCACCAATATGTACCTTCGATTTTTCATATCCTTGTTTGAAGGTATTCGAAGCGAACTGGAGAAACATAAACCAACGTTTGCGAATTCCCGTATGTTCGCGGCTTGGTGGTCGACGCAACTAGTTGAGATTCGTCAGGAACTTTATTCTCGTGTGGCCAACGACACTGGGAAAGACATGTTTACAAAGGTGCGTGAAGAAGCATGTCATAGAAACGGGTCTCATGATCGGTGCAGACCGATAACCCCCGTCAATCTACTAGTAGAGATCAAAATATATATGAGGTCGAGCAAACTGCCTTGGAAAATCGAGCCAGGGGTGAATTGGGAAGACTTTTGAGGCAGCTGCGAGCGTCGTATAGCGGAAAACCCGAATACGCAATTGAAATGGTCATATATTTCGACGAAGCTCATTCATTGACGCCACACAAACCACAAAACGAAACCCAGAAGACGTTATATGATGTCTTATGCTCCGTCATAAATGTTTTTTTGAAGTTCCCTGTGTTTGCCATATTCCTCTCCACATATAGTGATTTGGCCGAATTTGCCACGCCTCGAAACCTCGCCAGGTCGGCTCGCATCCGCGAAGGTCAAGCAACGATTCATGCTCCGATTACCGAGACGCCCTTTGACTGCTACCCTGATATGCTGATCAGGCCGGAAACAATGTCTCTCGCAGAGACTACTAGCGTAGAGTACTTAGCTCGATTTGGGAGGCCGTTGTGAGTGTAACTGTACCTTCCTTCCCAAAGTTTTTCCTTCTGTCTGACTCCCATGTAGGTTTTGGACAATGATACAGGCTGCCGGATTGAAAAAAGATTCTGTTTGCCTTCAGGTTATGGAACTCGCGCAGGCGAAGCTTTTGGGCACGCACGATATCAAAATCCAGTTTCCTGCGGTGTCACCCAAGGCGAAATTGGCTGTGGTGGACTGCATTTTGATGCTAGATTTCGAAGTCCGGCGAGAAAATGTTCAATTGACTGAGGCCTCCTTGGTTGCAAGCCATATGCGGACTGCCTTTTCCGTTCCGAAAGACCTTGTGTACCTGCGATCGGGGTATCCGTCGGAGCCTATCATAGCAGAAGCTGCTTGTAGACAACTTGCGTCCCGGACCGAGCAAAAGCCGAACGCGTTCCTCGAGATTGTCAACGAGAATATCACATCCGGGCTGCTGAATTATGGCGAGATGGGTGAACTCGCAGGGCGTGCACTCATATGGGATGCCTACCGGCGCGCCGTACGACATGAGCACCTTACTGCTCAGGACAGTATCAACTATAGCGCTGGATGTCTCTTGACCACCTTCATAGAAATGCTGTTTGCCGAACCCCACGCGACGATCATCCTTGATTCCCGACCCGACAATCGTAACCAAGGCCCAAACGTTGATCTCCAACCTCAGAAACTTCGGGAGGCCTTTCAGGGTGCGAAAATACGCTTCACACACTTCAGGAAAATGGCGGATGACAGTGGTACGACGACGTACTCCGCCTGGGCAGCGTTCATGAGGAGCATGGTTATTACATGCCGCAGTGGGCAACCAACGCTTGATTGTGTGATTCCCGTACTTCTTTGGGACAAAAAACTCTGCGAGTGGGTTATGTCGGGTATTCTTGTGCAATTTAAGCGGCGCAAGCACGGAGGAAAATACTTCATCGACGAGAAAGACGTTGGCTTCTTCCCCAAGGCAAACTGCTCAGGCTGTCCAAATCATAAGCCCGAACCTCACCCGGATTCACGTCCCTACATCACTCTAATTATGGAGGTTGGTGTGCAAACCTCAATACCGGAAAATGCAGTCACGAAAACCAAAAGCTCATCCTCGCAGAGGAAGCCTGCTACTACGCAAAATATCGCATCCAAAAAACCTGCTCACAGCCCAGCGGCACAACTCACGACGCCTGTGAAAAGATTCACTCAAACTATAATCAGTACCCCGTCTAAAGTTGTCATCCCGAAATCAGGTACTCATCATCACCCTCGTCCTGACCATCCACGTTACAGCATCAAAGCCTATGGTTGTTCCCCGACTGTGTACCGAGGAATCCTCGAAGAGCAAAGGGCAAGTTTTGCGCTTTTACTGCGCTCTCGTGATTTTCTGGGAGAACATGCTCGGGGAGATGATGCTTCCATCGCCGCTCTCCGAAAAATGAAACCGTTCTGGAGTCGAGGCGCAAATTGCTATCATTGGATTGATTGTCCTGAACTCAGCGGTGTACAAGTCCAGTCTGAGGCTCAGGAAGGAGTCTTCCTGTCAGACGTGGAAGACGAGGAAGATGGTTTTTCTTAGCGAAGCCGAAAGAGGGCACCTTATCTTGGGCAACCATCAAAAACTTGTATTTTTAGTTTGATTAAGGCAGCGAACGTCGAAATAAATAATTTATTGCAATTTTCATAAATAATGACACCTAGTAACGTTGTCAGCTATAGATACGAGGGCATGAGACAGGAGGAATAGATGAACCTAGATCGCGTCGAAGTGGAGGTTGGCGCCTGGGAACTCGGGCTTGATGACGCTGTCCCAGAGCCAGAACATTGGGGTGCAGTAAGTGACGTCGGACGATTCGGTAGGACCAGCACCACTGGTAAGTTGGAGACCGAACTCGTTATCGGCACCGGCGACTTCGGCCCCAGAGTCCCCGCCTTTGGAGAAAGAACCGGAGTCGTTATCGTACGGATAGACAGCTGCTTCGATGGCGTCGAAGCTGCCGAGGATGCCGTAGTGGCGCACGTGAGACTCGAACCCGTTAAGACGACCAATCGTCGTGCCGGTAGTGTGACCGTTCTTGATGACGTATCGCACTGGATAGCCGTTCAAGTCCTGACTGTTGGGCTGCTTGATCTGAGCGGCGGTGAGAATGCGTTGGAGCTTGTAAAGACGATCGTCGGGGTAGTCGAACTCGGAAGGCGCGTCATCTCGAGGGTACATTCTCGACATGAACTCGCCGGCCTCGATTTTGGTGCCTAGAATATGAACAGTTAGATTGTGCACCTTTAGTTAGGCCAGGTCAGCACGCTCCTAAATCAATCACATCCCCTTTGAAATTCGCCGCAAACTTCCTGTCGTCGAGCTTGATGACGCAGACATCTTTGGTGTAGCCGTAGGGGGCATTGCTGCCAGTGATCGGAGGGGCCCAGACGACGTGGCCAATGACCCGGTTGTTCACATCCGACCACTCGTCCTTCTTCATCGTGGTAAAGAACGCCTTGAGGGCCTCGATCGCCTCGATCGTGCTCTCGATGTTGGCTTCGGTGGCCGCCAGACCAGGATCGGCCTTCTTCCTCTGTGCCGTAGCGCGCTTCTTCAGGAAGGTGACGGTGTTGTTCAGGTTGCCGATTTTGGCCTTGATGGATGCCAGGAAGTCCTCAAAGGCTCGGGTGCCCATCAGGACGACCTTTTTCTTGCGCGCAGCGGCTAGGTAGGTGTAGTTAGAACTGCGCTCATCTTTGGCGAGAAAACGAACGTACAGACGTGTTTGTAAGGTTTGTTGCCTTCCTCCGCCGGGAACAGAACATGGCGTGCCGTAACGCCGTAGAGGTCGTTACCGATTCGGAAGTAGAATCCCAGGGTCCCCTGCCTGTGCATAGTCTTCAGGCCTGCGATGGGCAGGCTGAGGGACGTGGTGACGCAATCCATGACGTCCTTGAGTTGATGGTCATTGTCCACGGGTGCGAACAGCTCAGAGCCGGCGAGCGGATGGACTACCGATTCGCGATACGCCACTTCGAGGCCGTCAACCTTGTGCTGCTTGAGGAGTTCGAGGATGTCCTGAGAGGAGTTGAACGCGGCCTCGCCGGTGGTGGTGTCTGGCAGCACTCCAACCCAGATAGTAACGCGAGTGGTAACTGGCTTTCTGCCGCCATCCTCGTTCTGCTCATCCCACCCAAAGCGGGCGAGTTCGACGGAGGTGTGCTGGATTTGTTGCTTGTCGAGAAGTTTCACATCCTTGGAACGAGTGTCAGTCCGCAGAATGCTACGCTCCGAGAAGATCACGTACCTCCTCACGAATCGTGTTCCAAAGGTTGTCCTTGCTAAGTTTGCTGTGATCATAGACAGGGAGAAACTGCATAACGCGAAGGTTGTACTCTGGCCCTGTAGGAGGCGTGAAGACATCCGTAGACGTCCTGTAGACGAGCTTAGGGCCAGGTCGTCCGTTGCCGCTGAGACCAAAGTAATAAAGGAGCCTCTCGAGCTTTGAGACTTCGTGTACGGAGTCGTAGGTAGTGTCGGCGACCTGGAAGATCTTGGCACGCTTGGATTCGCCGGACTCAGAACCGGACGAGAGACGCTTGTAACCTCATCGCATTCGTCGTCGAAGGCTTGGGAATGGACATGGCCGTACCATTTATCGACTAGAAGGGTATACGAGCAGGTCAGTACAGAAGAAAGCCAATCAAACATAAAAGAACTCGCTTGATTCGAAAATTTGATCATACGAAGGGTTTTCCTCATCGGGAAAACCCTTCATATGGCGAAGTTGCCAATTGGAGGTGCGGTCCTTTGTTTGATTCCATTGTTTCTCTCCGCATACAAGCTGTCGCCACCTCCACAGGTCGCAGCAGGCAATGCTCTGCCTTTGGCGCAATCAGCTATTCCACTCGTCGGTCACGCCTTTGAAGCCCGTATCTATGCCGAGAACCCCCACAACAACTTCCTCCCTGACTCTGGGCCGCTTCTCTACCTCTCCACGCCCACCCCCACGCAAATATTCGCTCCCTCCTTTCCTTCACTCCCGTCAGCCTCTTCACTCATCCCAAGTCAGACCTCAGACCCTCCCACGACACCGCCCTGACAATATCACCTTTGCGGCTCGAACAAGGCTGCACGGAAGGTTCACAGATCGGCGTATTTTATGACCCTATGATTGCAAAGCTCGTTGTGCATGCCAGGGATCGCACTGAAGCATTGCGAATGCTGCGCAAGGCATTAGATGAGTATAGAGTTGTGGGTGTTGCTACCAACGTAGAATTCCTGAGGACCTTGGCGGGTAATCAGGCGTTCATTGATGGGGAGGTCGAGACAGGGTTTATTACGGTACGTCATCCGTTCTCTATACAGTCTCCTCAGAGATAGCTGGAAATAGGTCAGCAGTGTGATTCTGCGCATATATACGTATGAGTTGAAAGACGGCGTCCCTTGAAGTTCTTGCACAAGCTGCAATATTCGTAGTCCTCCGGGACCAAACGACGACATCTCCCTCACCTTGGTCTTCCCCCCTTTCCCGTCGCTTTGGTGGAGACATACACGAATGAGTCATCACTCTACAAGACGAAGCCTCTGGAGAACTTATCACCGTCCTCATTAAATCTACCACATCTCATACTTTTGACGTCACAGTGCGCACGCCAACATCAAATACTTCGTTTCCATGTGTACTCGCGCAGCCCACCTCCCGACAACCGTGGCAGTAACCCTCAATAGCGAGCATCGGCGGACTACCATCGTTTCGCAACTGCCACAACTTAGCGTACCCTCTTCATCTCCCAGCACTATGGAGCGTCTCCATGTGTTTACTGGCGGTGTGAAGATGACCTTCCTATTGCCATCCCCTAAATGGCTGCTCTCTATAGGCGGGGACGTGCTTGCCGCAGGTAAAGGTGTGCTCAAAGCCCCTATGCCAAGTCTAATCGTGGACGTATGGGTGAAGGTCGGTGACAGGGTCGAGAAGGGTCAAGCCATTGTGGTATTTGGAGAGCATGAAGACAGAGACCGTGTTGAGGGCTGATGTGGTTGGCGTGGTGATGGCTGTTGGCTGCACGAAGGGAGATATGGTAGAGGAAGGTAGGGAGCTTGTCAACGTCAAGGAAGATGCAGAATCGTAGGATCACTTGTCTATTTACAGAGTTAATTAAATGCGCTATCGGGCCTCCACGTGCCAAACGGAGTGGTCCTGAAGACATTGTTCAGAACATGCCGTCTCTTGGGCACGGCGACTGGAGGCGGTCGATGCGCGCTCCCAGGTCTATTGGTAGACCGTGGAGGGGGTGCAGGGCTGCTGGCGCGCGGAGCCGAACTACCTGACGGAGGTCTGGGTGGGCGACTTATCGAGCCCGGTGTCACACTGCGCAGTGCATAGGCACTGGGCGGCGGCGACCGCGTGCGCCTCGGGATGGGTGATACGACTTGGGAAATGGGCGATGTGGGTGGTGACGGCGGTGGGAATGCTGACATTGGGGTGCGCAGCGCGGAGCAAAGTGGCGCGGAAGGAAGTGCGAAGGCGGAAGGAATGTCCGAGTCGCCAGTGGCGGGCGTGGCCAGGGTGGGAAGTGGAGATCGGAAGCGTGAGGTAAAGGGTCCAGGCGTGGCCGCAGAAGAGAAGACGAACATTGGGTACAGCGGACATTGGGGTGCCGAGACGAGCGGAATTGGGGACCGGCGACATAAATGATTCCGTTGATGGAGTTTGAAGAAGTATCGGCTCGGGATTCTGATACGCGCGAAGGCTAAATGCTGGCGGTGATGCCACAGCTTCTGGTGAGGAGGTCATCCAAGAAGAAGCGGAAGTCGGGCCCATATTCTTGCAAGAGCTGCGTGACGGAGAATGAGATGAGGTAATTATTTAAAACAGTTACAGACCTTTTTACTCTGACTATGAGTAATCTTGAGAGCTTCATCCACGGTATTTGTGTCCACACCCGAGCTATACACTTGTTTCCTGAACATCTCGGCGTAATCTTCTAGCTGCTTTTTTGTCCATTCAATAAACGCTAGCCGGGAAAGTTTTTGAGTAAGTCAAAAGCTTGCCACCGGATTCAAGATGAGCCAACGCACAACTGGCCACTTCATTCTCCTTGAAGCTCGCCAAAAAACAATCCGCCGTATGCTTTATCCCTGTGAACACCACAATCGCTAAATCACCGATGTACATGCCAATATGGCCATCAAACCTGATCGCGCGTATGTTTATGAATGGCCTTCGAACGGGCGTTGAGGAAGGTACTTCGAGCCGCAGGACCCGCTTGCAGCCGCACCAGCCAAGATATGAGACTAACAACTTCTGATTAACGATTCGTAAGGGAAGAAAGTGATTGCAAAAGGGAGGTGGTCAACAGCGGTGAGAGTGGAGAGTTTGGATGCAAGTGGAGGGGTTGTGGAGAGTTTTGCTTTTCCTATGAAATATGTGGGCACCGGAAACACAAGGGGGAAAACGGGTACGAACGAACCTTGTTCAACAAGCACAACCGCCTTTTCCCACTCCCTCAGTGCGACCGCAACCGTCAGCTCGTCACTCCATTCACCCACCCACCGAGCATCCCGCTCCGCCTTCTCCTTGGCACCAGAGTCATCACCGCCTGCCCTGTGGTTCAGATCAGCCATCCAATCAGGAACTGGAGGGACACTATCGGCTGAGACGGTGTTGCGCTAATAAAGGGCATGAATTGGCACTTGCAACAATCATGAAGGAAAGAGCAATGGGGAAAAATATGCAAATGCTTACATCGCCACTCCACAGACTCTTTCGTCGCTCATACTCGCCTTCCTCTCCCCTTGCGTTTCTTTGCAGCCAATTCCTCTGCGACTTGGCGGACATTTGTGAGCAAAGCTTTTTTGTCTGCCGCAACTTCGGTGCGATAGACGTGCGTCTCCTTTGCATGGTGGATTTTAAATACATTCGTCATACCTGAAGACTGAAAATGGGAACAAAAACCGGCAGGAACGGAGAGGATGACGCACTTGCGGAATCCTTTGTATCCAGGACTAACATCTCATTGAGCGGCCAACACTTTTCTGCAATCAACTTCCCTTGTTCCGTCCTCCCAGCCGCGCTTGTACGCTCTCCGACCGTATTCGTCCTCCGTCTTCTTGCCACGAGTACCGCATCATCCAGCACGACGAATCGTACAGCATGATCAACTTTGTATGTGGCGGTGTTAAGCGCGACGATTCCATCCATCTCAATCACGACGTGTCATCCAGGAGTTGTAGGCGCAAATTTGGATGAACCCTCGATCTGAGCGTGCAATGTCTGCGTTTGGTTGGCATAGAGGACCCGGAGATCTGCAACTGAAGGATTATTATTTATTATAATAATAATTTTTCTCCCTGTCATAGAACACGAGGCATACCGGTAGTAACTTAGACGCTGGAATCTGAGTCTGAGTCAGGCTCAGGCAGGTGCAAATGGGGAAGAGGAGAGGCGGAGTAGGGGAATGGGAGTTAGAAAAGAAAACACTTGCATTGCAGCGGAGATTTGGCGTAAGTTCCCATAATCATCACCAGCGACCTTTGCGGGTGGTGGTCTGATTCTTAGCCAAAGCGCCCGCGAAGGAGACAGGGTACCTTCGCGGGGGTTGATTGGCCCATCCATTCCCAGACTTCGAGTATGCCCACCCTCGCACCTCCTTTCATAGCGGAAGCCGATCACATTGACTCGGTAGCGCATGCTCGCGAGGTGGAAAAAGAGTGGTGGAAGAAGGTTGTGACGACTACTGCAAGCGCCGTTGAGGGCAGTATCAGTAGTTGTGTTTGGAATAAGAAAACGAAGTGTAGTATAGGATACCTGTTGATTGAAATCGGGGGATGGCCCTGACTGGCCATGGACTGTGTGTACCATCGTCGCCATGGCAGCAAATATGAGTGGTTTGCCGTGAACGGGCGTCATTCGATGGTACTGGTTGTTAGTCGATCTTGTACTGGACGCCTTGCGAGGCTGCAGAGGCAATACTGGCTGGAATACCGACTCTGGGTTTCTGGAGATGCGATCGTCGTTGGTTTTCTTCAGGGCCAGGTTGCGAGATGGGTGCTCGAGATTTTCCAGAATTGGAACGGGGTGTTGGAGGGGAAGAAACTGGGTTTGGGGACGAGAGTGAGCTGGTGCTGTTGCCCATGTTGGAATGGCCTAGAGACACGTTGGTTTGTGAAGGGTTGCTGTTCTGGGTTACTGGAGAAGGATTGGAGTGGGGGTGAAAGGCGTCTGTGTGCAGAGCAAGCCAGGCCTGAGAGTAAGGGGATTGAGCAACTGGTGGACGAACTGACGGTCTGGTCTGAGCGTGTGCGGGTTGTCGAGGGACGAGTGAATATTAATATTAATGTCGTCATAATCCTGCAAATAGATCGCCATTAAGATAATTTGAACAAAGGGAAAAAAACAAAAACAAAAACAAGGTAAATTAAGAGACTCTGGTCAAAGAACCACCGAACGTTGATCGGAACACAACCTTGACGTCCCAATCCGGAGATTGAGCGCAACTTCCGGGACCAAAACAAGAAACATTAACATTACCTGGCTCAGTGGGGACATGACAGGACCAGCTAGCCACGGCACGGGTCGCGAGGAGACTGTCCTGTAGTACGGCTTAGTGCACCCTCCGCGACTACTGGCCGTATCGATACGGGCCATGTCTTGCGGTTGTTCAACAGAATTTGGCTCAACACCAGCGGGCTGTCTGCGGTGTGTGAAGGTGTGCTGGGCGTAGGCTGAGTAGGTTGTGAGTATGGAGAAGGATTTCTCTGGCTGGTTTGTTGTATGGTTTATCGGAATTGGCGTTGGATGTATTTCTTTGTCTGGCTGGAGTGGCACGCTAGCTGGTGGAATCGGTTGCTTTTGTTGTGATAAGGGAATAAGCTGGGCCGTGTCTAATCGGGACAGATGGGAACGCAACGTCGTCTGTGCGCCCGATAACATGAACATTTCACGGCGGAAACCCGTTTTCTGTATCTGCTCTGCTTCTCGCTGGGCCGAATGCAGTTTGGTGGGCGGCACTGACTCTGATGGCTGGGGAAGTGGCTTATCTGCGTAACTCGACGCTGGCAATGCCTCGTGGTTGTGGTTGTGGTTGGGGGTTGGGGTGGACGGTGCCGGTTGGAAGATAGTGGTGGGAGTGAATTGTAATTGTCATTCTTGACATGGGGCAGCGGTTTATCCAGCGAAGGACGAGATGTCGGTCTCGTAAGAGAGTTCGCGAGTCGATCGTGTTTGGGGTGTGCGGTGGAGTTGGAGCTTCGTGGTTGACGTTGATTTGAATTGCCGTTTGGCGAAGGCACTAACCCTGGCGTCGGAACGACGAGGATTCCTGATGACGAAGCTCCAAGTCGTCCCCTTGCATCGCTGTCTTTGTCCTTCTCCGCCCGACCTCCCGCATCGCCAGACCCATGCGCTCGGGAGCGATACTCGAATGTTGCAGAGCAGGCTCCGGCCTCCTCCTTGAATTATTGGATAGCAGCATAGGGGACGCAACCAACCTGGGGGAAGTAGAATTTGTCTGTGACGGTTTCCCTTGGTGGTAAGTGGTCGCGAATTTTGCAAATAACGGGGTTGGCATTGATTGGTCGGATGTCGGATCTGGTTTGGGTAGACCAGCATTAGGTAAGCAAGCGACAACATGGCGGCAGGCGTCAGCGCGATCGTATTACTAGTCCGAACACCGTGAGTCACTGGGCTACGGCAACTTTCAGGTTCATAACCCAGGTACCTTAGACCCCGAGGTTATCATAGCCTCCAACAATGCAGGAAACATCAACATCCGCATGAAGATCGACAACCGAGTCGACACAGAAGTCAAGTATCACAAACACCCACCGTGAGTTTTTTCTTTATTATTACAAGGGCGCCAGACACAATGGCCAGTCCAGCGAAATTTCTTCCTAATTTCAGATGAGTTCATTGCCACGGTGGTCGAAGGCGAGGGACTCGGACTCGGAAAATCACCGTCGTACCGCTGACCACGGTCACCATGCACGCTTGGACAGATGAGAGCGTGAACTGGATGACCAGGACTTGGCCAAAATTGCACAAGATCTCAGCAAAAGATACAGGAAAGCCGCAGTTCGATGCACTGGCAACATGAATGAAGTCCCACAAAGGTTGCTCACGCCGTCTGTTCATGATGCAAGTTTATAGCAGGTCCGAGTAAAAGTACGTATCATTTAACCTTCCTTGGTGTTAATTTTGACTCTTTGGCGGCAGCTCGGCCAAGAACGCGATATTGTATTCAGTCATGCGCAAAGTCATGCGCAAAGTCATGCGCAAAGTCATGGATCTCGAGTACACAGCCCGCCCCCTCCAGATTCGGTCCGCTTGCCCCTGCCAAGCATGATACATGATCTACGATCACCCGCTTCACCAGACAAGGCGGTGCGGAAAATGAAAATAACGTGGATTTTTCGATCATCGCGGAAGCTTCTTGCAAAGCTGCCATTTCTGTATTGCAACCAAGGAGGTCATGTCGGAGTATTTGAAGGTGAACAATCCGGCGTCCACGGCGTCGTCATGGGGGTTGTGCAAGGTGTTGTGACCTGGTGTGGACATCAATGGGTAGAAGGTTGATCTGCCTGCCTGGAACGTCCGGGAGAGGTTCAAACCGGGAGATCACGTCAACGACAGACTTGTCTCTGTCGCCAAACAATCGGTTTATGGTGTATGTTTTCAACCTTATTGTCGAACTCAACTCTCTCAGGCTGGGACTACCCCGATGGGCAATGCTGGGTACATTTTTGCACCGCCCTCCGGTGAAAGGTGGTCAAAATGTCATCTCAAAGATTGTCCACGACCACCACGACCACCCTGTTTCGGCCTCGTTCGCCTTCCTGGTCACTACCTTTTCCAACGGGTGGCAGGTACTTACCCGCACAAATTGCTTACTGCTGTCCACACGCTTTCTCCCCTCTCGCTCCAACTGACACCTCCCCAGGCCGCCTTTGGACTCACTGACGATGGCCACGTTGCCTCCGGATCCTCCGCAACACCTACACCACCTTTGGACCCAGAAATGAGAATGCAGGGGTACGCCGTGGACCAATGACAACGAGGAAATAAGAACAACGTCCCCGCTGCCCCTTGGACCCAGCAGCGGCGAAACCGCCAACAACACCCACATTGCCCCTTGGACGTCAATAGCCACGGCCACATGGCTGAGCCAACGCTGCCGACACTAATATGGCCTCCCAATTACCTCGCGAGCTCAGGGACGATACGCCCACGTCCAGGCGTTTGCGAAGGGAAGAGGCCGGGGAAGTGGCACTTCCATTACAGATGCAATGATTTCACCTGCCCTCTACCGCTACCACTGCCAAGGATGAGGATCGTCCCACATCCAATGCCACCTTCGGGAACGACGCATCTAAGAGAGTGGGAATGGCAATGAGGTGTATGAACAACTTCGACATGCCAAAAATTACAAGGGACGTCGTCCACATGCCCACGGACAATGGAATCGCGTCCAGGGACCTCGAAGATGAGACGCCGGCATCCAAGCTAGACGCGATGTGTATCTAGAGAGGAGGGGAGAGAACGAGGTTGGGGAAGTGGTGCTCTCACTCCCCAGCCCACAAGTGCGTCGATGTCACCCACGCTGCAACTCGCCTTGCCACTCGCGAAGATACGGGACAAGTCAAGAGGCCCAAACTTGGCCACATACTCAGCCAACATTCACTGGCACCCTCACAAACCAGGCTTCCATTTTCTCTCCATCTGAATCCTCACGGGACCACCTGTTCAACGAGATTGACGGAATGCTGGTGCCTAGAGACACCCGTCAAAGGGGCCAAGCCACCATCCACCCCACCACCGAGCAGGGAGTGACCGAGTTGGTACTAAACGCGACATTGGACTAGCAGTCGCTTTCAGAGGACCTCCACGACCTCCCATGCACAAGTCCACTACTTGCTGCGTGGGCGGCCTTTGTACTGATGAAAGATTCATGTTTCTTAAGCAGAAGTTCTCATCGGTGTGGGCGCTATGGTTGAGCGCAAAAAAGTGGAAGACAATTTAACAATTCTATTAGACTTCTGTCTTAAAATTGCTCGCTGAGAGAGAAGTAGATGGCTCAAGCGAGATATTGACAGCACCATGTTGCTCCCCGGCAACTTTCCCCTGTGTAGCGAATTTGATTGTGGTCACGCTAAATATCGTGGTATCGATAGCTTTTCCCAATCCAACACGGAGAAGGATGACGGTTGGCGCGATACCCTGCCAAGCTCAACGGTCATGAATGAATTCGCAAGGAGAGAAAAAGTGCACGAACGTAAACTTGTGCGGCCGTGGAGAACAAAATATTTTGTGCGGATTGACCAGTTAAGACTAAGATTGAAAGAATGAGCTGAGTGGCGGTGACCAATGCTCCGGATTCAAAGACCACCGCAATAGCGTTGGAAATCTCATCCGAAAGGCGGTATTGGACTGATCGGCGAGAGATGTACCAGATGCGACCGACGATCAGACCCGTCAGCAGAATATTGGTACCAATGGGCATTCCAGTCGCAAGACGGACCAAAAGCCCTATAGTTTGGCCTTGGCCATCGCCATCGGTGGGTAAGACATTGGGGAATTTAAGGATTAGAACAAGGGTAGAGATAGCACACGCTAAGGGAAGATTGAGCAATGACGTGATGACCTGAATTACGATGTGCGACATACACAACGAAGTGAATGACAAAAGGAGAGGGAGTAAAATGACGCTAAAGCGGTTATTCCAGACAAACCAACAGCGATATATCTACAAGCGGCCATGAATATTGTGGACACCAAAAAATATATGATGTATCTTACCAGTATCGATTGGCCAAGCCAGTCAATAATGAAATTCAACATATCAGCGCCGACAAGCATGTGGTCTTCGTCGCCAATCGCAAAGTGTTTCACCATCTGCAAGATAAAACTTTATTAATAAAACGATATTGATCGAAGTCAAAACGAGGGACCCTACCAAGCCTCAGTAAACATTAGTGAAAACTACTGCATAGTGCGTAGTGCAAAGCATGAAGAGGGCTATCATCGCCGCAACAAGAATCTTGTTGCACTTTTTATATCTAAATAAGATCCTGACTGTGGTGAAAAACAGCAAACAATAACTGCCTGTGAGGTACACGTTTAGTTGTGACGGGCAGGACAGGAGCGGGAGCGAGAGCGCTAACCCCACAACATAGCCTCCACGGCGAAGGCTACGAAGTACGCTTGGTCATCGTTGAATGCCATGGTATCGCTGGGAGGAGTCCTTCTCGCGGGACTTTCAGGTTTATATGCATCACGAGCTTTAGGTAAAGGATGTTCAGCTTGGCGACAAAAAAGGTACCCGTGATAACGCACTGGTTTCGCTAATTCAGTACTATTCAGTCGTGAAAAGTTCTGGCGTAAAAAAAAAACGTTATCGGAGACAATGGCCATGAAAACAATTCTAAGAAAAACCTCGCGTGCGCCACATTGGAGCCGCCGGGTTTGCGCCATTCCGCACCATTTTATGCCATGCCATGCAACAATGCACAAAAGGTGCTGTTGTTACAACAGGCAGCATCAAATTTGCTCCTTCAGCTCAACATAGCGCATCTATCGTGCAGTGACGGCTGAAGGAAAAAATGTGTGGCCATATGTGGGACCCACATCGCAGGGACGAAGATAAGAAGACTGATTGCAGGGTCACTGGCAGTTTCATTGTCCGTCATTCTAACCACAACGGGGCGGCTCAGGCTATGGTGCGCTCACCTCTACTTTTTACAACCAAAACCACTCATGTATTTCTCCTTAGTTTTCTTGTTCCTTTGGCAAAATACTAGTGCTTGTTTCAACAATAGCAGGACTGCTAAGCACTAGAGGGATTTCTTGACAATGACAGAGACATTATTTTTTTGATTCGTTGCTTACATCATCATAACTGTACAAAACATAAGTACGCGTAAGTTAACGTGTGGAGGCAACGTCTTGTCGCTCCCTCTCCAATCTTGGGCATCTTCAATCGCCTCCTTGAATTTGTCTTTCCTCTAAAACATCCACTCGTCATCCCGGTTTACTTTCCAGATGACAGGCCTACAAGCTCCAGTTTCTTCATCATGACCGGTAGTGTTGCCACGGCTCGGTCCGGCTCGGCTCGGCTATGGCTAACAACGGCTAACCCATATATGGGTTGTTAGCCGGACCGGACTGTTGTGGCAACGGCTAAACCGCGGCTAGCCGTCCAAAAAAGGAAATAAATAGCAGAGTGCCTAGCGACCACTGTCAAGGTCGAACCTCACCACCAATCTCACACACCAGCTCGCGACAACGCCGGCGGACCCCAAACAAAGGCCACACTGCCACAGCACCCCAACGGCGACCAGCAGAGGGGCGAATGAAGCGGCAACGGAAGCAGCGGACACTCCCGTTATGTCTGTTTTTTTTATATTACTACCAACTTATTTTGGATTACAGCACAAATGATCTCGAGGCAACAGCAGCCCGGACAGCAGCAGCAACGACCAATGACCCCGGTTACGGCAACAGAACAGCAGCAGTGGCAACGACGGCAACAGCAGTGCCAGCAGCGACGACAAGCCACGCGTGCCAGTCCCAGATGTAGCGGAGGGTCGTGCACCCATCTCTGCTGCATCGGTAAGGTTTTTTTTCTTTACTTTTACTAACAAAGATCTGTCTAGCTACGTCTTTTTTCCCCAGATACCTGCCGATGTATCTCTCCAGAGCACTCGAAACCTAACGGCGT
Organism: Hygrocybe punicea; assembly: GCA_963556145.1. Classification (NCBI taxonomy): domain Eukaryota; kingdom Fungi; phylum Basidiomycota; class Agaricomycetes; order Agaricales; family Hygrophoraceae; genus Hygrocybe; species Hygrocybe punicea. The sequence continues at coordinate 5,795,396 of OY744466.1, read as the reverse complement.
CACATTGGATGCCACTGGACTCGAAAAGACAACTTCCGCCGCCATGTTGAACGGTGGGCTCAATAATGGCATCCATGAACCCACTGGCGAGGATCTCGAGCGTGAACTTCCTATGGTTTATGATGGTCAGGTGCCGCTCGGTGACGTGCTTTCACCAGTTGTGCAGGCTATATATGCAGAGCTGTGCGAGCTGGCGGAAACGTTCGTTTTTATGGTGTGTGTACTGATAATTTGCACAATCTGATGTACATGGATCCTTCACAGCATGCCAAATATGTCGGACAGTACTCGCAAATGTACTTTAGCTGACTGGGTGGTCAAGACGAAAAAACAAGTTGTCAAGTTGTACGCAGTGGCGAAGTGGGCGCAGGACGCGGACACTGTTCAAAAATGCATGGTGCATTCATCAGCAGGACTCTATGTGTACTTTATCGTGAACTCATGGGTTCAGCACAGAACATAACCACGTTTCTTATGAATCAAAATCAACAATTTGAGGATGCCATCACCGCCCTTTCTTTCACAAAGCAAAGTTTGGATCCATCCAGGTAGGTTGTTGCTACCTTGTTTGACGCCCCTTCACACCATGACCAATATACTTAGACTCCGCAACCACAACTTACTGACGTCTTTGGATGTCTTAACAACTGGTTCATATCGGAGACTGCCTACCAGGATCAAGGTATCATTCCCTCGTTGGATTCCATTTCATGAGCTCATCCATATTCACTAGAAATTGATCATATCCCCAGCACCATTGACAAACAAAGAGGTGGACCAGACCTTAAAGGACATGGAGGGCGTTATCCGATACCGACTTTGCATGTCAGAGATTATCCCCGTTGAAATGTCTCGGCATCGGATTGGTAATCGCACACTTCTGTAGTCTCCCGACAGCATTGACATTAAGGATATAGCAAACGGTCGAGTTTACTTCACCGTCTCAAAGTTATTTGAAGTTTCGCTGTGTCTTCGAGGTGCATGGAAGGACGATGGTTGGTTTTTTGTTCATGTCGAATTTTTCATCAGTATCGGAGGGGATATGACTGGCATGCAGGGTACGCACGAAGTCACAGGTTGTTGTCACCCATAGGCCAATTGACGCAGTAGAATTTCCTCGGGAGCCAACAAGCCTCATGAAACGTCATATCACTGATGAAGCGGACGCAAGGCTTGCGTTTTACCTTCCATTACCGCCAGACGATGTGCCTCCCCCTGGAATTGAGATCCCGCCAAGACCACAGTTACCTGATAGCCTGGTAGATACACCTCTTGTTCGGCTATACAACTTTCTTCGTACGTGCCCTCTATCAAGTGACTGCAATGCTTCTAACATACAACAGAAATAATGTGTTTATCTTATCAATTGGAGATCTTGTGGTACCAAGTATGTGTAACCCGACTCGGACGTTGCATGGTGCCAATAATCTTCCTACAGGCTCAGAGAATGCGCTCCCTTGGGTGGGCAGATTATCTGAAAATTGAAATGACCAACAACCGCAAAACGCTAACAGCCTCGTATTGGATGTCCGTGCTGTTTCGGTACATCATCATCCGCCTACTGACGTTCGACCATCAATTTAGTCGTCAACCGCCCCCAACTGTACCCGGGCGCCCACAACCACCATCTAGCAGATTGAAGTTACCCACACTGGGCGGGATGCTCACAATATCCATCATCGAAGCGCAGGCGCCACCTCAAGCAGGCGGCGGACCGGCGCGGTCTTCAAAAGCACGTATTCTTGCTGAACTGCAGCAAAAGGCTAAGCTCGGGACGGGACGACCGTCCGACGAAGTCAAGGGGCTGAAGTTCGAGGTTCAATGGGAACCTACAAAAGGTGCATTGGGTGTTGTCTTCTCTGCCGAGGATTCTGCGATGGCTCCCGGCGAGTTAATTATAGTGAGCTATGCGTGATGTCGCCACTTTGTATGCTAACGATCCAAACAGGATGCAAACGACCTAGATTTTGATTCACTGTTGCGCAAAGTCATTGAGAAGCATACAACAGCTATCTTGAAGGTGTTTCAGTACCAGCTCCAGCGTGGTGCCAAACGTACAGTTTTTTCAATACCAGGCGAGGTTGCTTTGGTCGTAGACGGTCCGTCGTGGTTTTTTTTCCACCTGAATACCGGGATATTCAGCTCACTGTCTTGGCAGAGCGGATGCCTGCACTTCGGGTGCATTTATGTGGCGATGAGCTAGTGATTGTCACCGTCGACCCCAGAACCGGTCGTCTCAACTTGAGAGACACGGGTGACCTCGCAGCAGCGGGACGGGGGCCATGTTTTGCCGCAATATCTGAGAAGCTCGTCGAAAATCCTGCAGTGTTGTTAGATGCGCTCGTGGGACTGCGACCGAACGTGGGTCAACCACTATTTTACCCGTGGTTGCTTCTTTTTTACGTTGGTTGCAGACTATTGCGGGCCTTGTGCAACAAAAGGCTCACTACCTCAGTCTACGAAGCTTCCGACATCGTAACTTTTCCAAAGAACGTTCGTGCTGTTCACTGTCTTCGAGGCTCTGTTAATGTCATGTATCCCTTCTTATAGAACTGATGCAGCTGGGACCGACGGCACGTGGAACTGTGTACATCCAGCTCACTAACTTTCTCAAACACTACTTGGTGCTCGTGATCACAGATGATGAGTTCCGATATGCACTCATCTCGGTCAGCATTGTTCCCAAAAGCATGTACAACAATATGGTCATGGAAGATATTGCGTGGCTGGATTTGGGACATATCCATGGTGAAGACATTTCTTTTGTGGCTCGAACGGACCTAGGCGAACCTCTGGTGCCTGGTGCCGGGTTGAAGAGGAAGAAGGAGGGTGAGCATGATGGGGCAACGGAAATGGGGCGAATGTTACGGATCGCTTCTGCAGCGGGCTCCGGCAACAATCAACTTAACAGGGGATCGGCTTCCAGAGGAGAGAACAGCAGCTTTCATTGTTGCTTACAGCTAAGACAACACTGCTAAGAAGGGGGGGTCAAGGTCTAATGTCATTGTGAGCCGTGGGGGTTACCCAAAACAAGATGAGTCTGCCCCAAGAACCAGACTAAACGTAAAGAAAGGAAAAGAAGAAAAAGTCCGAACCAACAACAAGAACAGTATATATAGTGACTGGTCTTGAGGGGAGGTAAATAGAAATACAACCATGAAGCCATAACATGTCCAACTCTATCATGTGTTCACCATGAGGCGCACATGAGGCGTCCTCATGTCGATGTTCTCGCGATCCAACTGGAGGCCCGGGTGTCATTGAGGGAGAGGTGAGGTCCAGATGACTCGGATGATTTGTCATCGGATCATGTGATGTGCAGAATTGCCTATTCGGGGTCTACACTTGCTGTAACAAGCAAGTGTGCAATCTGGCAAGTGCATTGCACGGTCGGGTCGAAGATGGGTATCATCCAGTGTGGGATTGGTGATGAGAATGTCTTGAGGTGGTGTGGATGTAGTGGCAAGGTTTGCATGAAAGAAAACAAAGGAATGTGTGGAAGGAAAACCAACTAGGACGGTGGGCTAGTCGAGGTCAGACATGTGAACAGCACAAGCTGTACCGGATGACGATGTCTGTGTTGATGACGTATCGAGGAGCGATGTCTTGTCCTGTTTGTGGAACAAGAAGGTCCACTTGATGTCGGTATTCGTCCAAGAAAGGGTATCATTGTAAACGAGTGTGGGAGATATCAAGGTTATAGATGGAAAAGGTTAAATGAATGTGGGTCCAGGTTTCGAGTCATGGCACGAGTGACAAGCTGTGGGAACAAGTCGTCGGGTACTGCATTGAAGCGGTGTCGTGCGAACAATATGCGATAGGGGTTGGTTCACTGTTTGGGAAGTCGTATGGTCTGTGGTCGAAGTCCAAAAGAATGTGCTTCGGCAATGGTCGGATTAGAGAGAACAGTGAAATGTCCCGTGATCGAGGATTGTCCAGGGCATGCGTGCAGGTGAGGAATGTCATCGGATCGTCAGGGAGGATAATGGTAGGCACAGAATACGAAAGTGGAAACCATATATCCGGGAATGGCAATTGTCAATTACGTGTCGAGATATTGTTGAGGTGGAAGTCAGAAGTATCAATGGCGGAAGGGTTTCGATGCCGATGCCAAAGATAGATCATAACAAAGTAGAAACCGATCAGGAAGGTGATGGCAATGCTGCCAATAACAATTACGGTAATGAGCTGTGTCGGGAGTACAGCCATTGTGAATCGGTTTGTCGTGGGATAGCGTAAACAAGATATCGAAGGGAAAAGACAATGTTGGTGACGTCCATCGGCAAGGAGACTATTCGGGTACAACAAGGTCACGTGGGATATGTCCATGGTCGGTCTGGATTGTTCTAGAAGAAGGGACAAAAAGAGAATAAGAATAAGAAAATACAAGGATGTCCGAATGAAGAAACAATGACGTTGAAAGGAAGACAAAGGACAAAAAGAAATGAAAAAGGAAGGTGTGCAGTGCAGAATCGTCATGGTGGGTATCGGAATGGGCATCGGGGTTGGAAGCGGAGTTGGAATCGTAACAGCGAAAGATGTTTAATCCGGGCAGGTGTGTACATAGGGTGCATTTTGCGACTGATGACTGAGCGACGACTAGTTTTAATCTGGAGACTCAAGTCTTGCGGGAGCTGTATGCATACTGTTGGTGAGTCTAGCCTTATCTTTATCTCCAGACACCACGTGCCTTACCTCTCCAGCGCACGTGTTGCGTACAGGCAGCAATGTCCAACATCCGTGTCATCCCGCTAAATTGGTGATCTGACAAGAAGGCGAAGGTAGGTATTATTCCATGGATTTCTGTGCTGGTGGCTCACTAAGTGCTTCTGTAGGTGGTGACCTATGCGAAATTGAAGTATGTGCAGCAGCCGATGGGGAAGATGGCAGGAACAAGTGCCATTATACGGCCATCGAAGCGGATAATATACGACACGACCGAGGCTGTTGTCTCGTTCCTTTCGGAAGAAGTGGACATGTGCGTTGACGAGTTCTTGGAGGAGTGGGCGCGAGTGTCGAAGGTGGTCGTAATCGCTCGGGAGGGTGGGTATTTTTGTGGTCGTGACAAACTTGATTAGGTTCTGATATCCAGTTCGCAGTTGCTCAAATGGGGAAAGATAAGGAATGAGGTGACGTTTGGCTCCTTTCTTTTGATTTGCAGACTGTGGAATTTGCTTATGCTGCTGTATGCACGCTTTCTTGTCACGCCTTGTCTTTCTCACCGATTCTGTGGTTGCAGGACTACATGGTGTCCATAACCTGCACAGACCAGTTGTCTCCATCCGGTGGCTCTTTCGACCTGCGTTTTTCACGTGCTGTTCTGCCTACAGACTCCCCGACTGCGCCGCAAGGGGAGCAAGACCGATTCAATCCGCACGACGATGCAGAGCCATTTCTGCGGGGTGTCTTGCGGCATTGGCATGGACGACTCGCTCCGTCGCTGCACCGCCTAGTGGGGCTTCTACGGCAACTGTGCCCTGGTGAGATCCAGTGCGACGACAGGTGAGTGCCCAGTCCATCACCATCCGACTTGTACTAACAGCAACCACGACTATGACCGGGCGGGCAACAATGATGGCGACATCGACGTCAACGGGAAATGGCGACAACCCAGGATGGATGGGGCAAGAGCAACAGTGAGGGGGAACGAAGACGAGAAGTCCCCACCCTCTACCTGTAGCCCTGCCCCACTGCCTCCCCGAGCCAACCACCACCTCGCGAATGGGTACGGCCGTGTCAATTGACATGTGCACGGCATTCGCAAGGTGAACACAAGGACCATAACGATGACGACAGCTGACGAGGCCAATGACGACGGACAGGGCAGGAGCAACTGAGGACGAGTCTGCCCCTCTCCCTGCTGCCCAGCCCACCTTGCGAATATATATGGCCACGTCAATTGACGTGTGCGCGGCATTCACGGGGTGTTCCCCTTTCACAGGAGCCTCGGAAGGTGCATATGTAAGTAGGTATATTTCATTTTTTTCACATGCATGTACATAGGTGGTTTACATGGAGATATGCAAAAAGAAGTGCACATACTGGTTATCAACACTTGAAAACCTCGCGAAATGCGTCCATACATGTTCGTGAGGTGTGGGAGGCAGCAGAGGGGTTATTTGAAGCCAGCAAACAGGCTGGAAACCTAAATTTCCTAATTTGGATATTTGGTAACGGCTAATAATGGCTAGCCGTTGCTAAGCCGAGGTTTAACCGTTAGCCGAGTGAACGGCTCGGCTCGGCTAATTATCGGTCCGGCTCCAACGGCTAACGGTTTCGGACCGAGCCATGGCAACACTAATGACCGGCGCATACTCCAGGTGAGTGGACCTCCGACAGAGATCCACTGTCATTCCTCAATGATTTTACCACCAGATAATCTGCAGCAATCCCCCAACATCCTGACCAAAACCTATGTTTGATGTCCAACCGTGACAGCACCCGCACCTGACATTCATCCCTCCGTCTCAAGATCGATATATTATGCGACCTCATTGTGCACCCAGAACCAGCCTCCCTCATCGATTGGATCCTCTCTTCATATCCTCCCGAACTTCTTGCAGAACTCAGAGAATGGCAGCAGGTGCATTTTTAATCCCTACTCCCTCTTACTGAACCTTTTGGCTCAAATCCCTGCTTGCCAGGTTGCTCACATCATATGTAAGAAAGGTTGTTCTTTCCCATCAGAGCGCAGCAACAACTCTCTTTCATTAGCATGTATTGATTCCGCCGTAGCTTACTTCCCGCAGGTCCAACAAGCACCAGATCGAAGGCAAGGACAGTAGATAGCATCGCATCCCAGATGGCCACCTCCACAGGCGTCAGAGCCCGAACCAGCCGTGCCACGGCTTGATGATCGCCAGCTCGCCATGCAGTGCCGGGTCTTCTTTGACGAGCCCCAGATACAGGACCTCATCCGTTCGCTCAACCAGAAGAACCATCTCGCCATGGAAACAGCCACAGAAAAGGAGCGTTCGTGGCTCCTGATATTTCCAGGGCACCTACGTCTGTGGGACGGGGGAAAGGTTGCGATTAAGGAACACTAGCTATGGACAAATGTTTCGTCGATGAGAGATATCATTGCAAACTTCTGCTCCACTGTTCCATTTTGTTTTTTCCTCGTGAGAAGCACAGCGCGGGACGACTGCTGATAGAGCCTCGTGTCGAACCTGAACGTTAACCTGTCAGTCAATCTGTTGGACAGCCGCCACTGCGTGCAAGGTTCAAACTCTCTCACAGATCTGTACGTCGGATTTCTACTGATCATTCATTACCAAGGATTCTTCGTAGGCCCAGCTAGGTATTTTCCTCATCCTTTTCTGATGTTGGGCTCCTATTAATTTCGTGCCACCTCCTTCTAGCTAATAGATCACTGCCAGCTGCTGGGGATTACCAATCACTCCGCAACTCCCTTGGCTATGCCGTGCCCCGTGCAGGCAACGGTAAGCCCATCCAGAATAGCCGCACAGATAAAAACAATCGATTCATTCCTTTCAGTCGATCTCACGGAATGGCGATGACCACGACGGCACAACATGGTGATTCCGGAATATCTCGCCATATCAGGCTAGGCAGGACTATATTATGGGTAAAGCCACGACTATAACATTACAATATGATCTGGAGGGCACCGATCATCACATCGACATTGCAATATTCATCGTCTTCAAGTTAGTGTTTCACCAGAGAACGCCAAGTTGGGTTATCTTCGCTAATTACTGGAGCAGTGACTTGAACGGTTATAAAATGCACTCAGACTCGAAGTCTCTTGCCAGTGCGCTCCAAACATTTCATTCTGATGGATCCAGGCCACAAGCCGCAGGCACTTTCTCTGACACCCGTCCCTGATGGCGGAGCGTCTGCTACATCCTCTCTATCCATTTCTCTGTCTCTTGGCCATATCGCTGCTGGATCTTCAACAAACTTCGATGACTCTCCCTTTACCGACCCACTTTTGCGAAGTCCTCACCTCTTACAGCCCCCTTCACCCCCTCTCATCTCTCTGCTTTCCCCAGTCTCATGCTTCTCCCTGCCATCCCCAAGCCCAGCTCGTGTTTCCCTCGGAGTGCTCTCTCCAAAACCAATTGACACCTCCAACTTGTCAATGACTCAACTATAAACGAACTCCCCCCACCGACCCTCTCCCACATCCACTGGGCAACCTCAATCCATAAGAATGATCCCAACCAACAACAGCACCTTCGATGGGATGGCTATGACCATGACTCCACCATTGTCCCCGCGTGGCCCCAGTCGCCAATAACGAACAGCGGCAGCGATTGTGACATTTGTACCTCTGCTATCTCAGATAATGAGAGGGCAGGCCATGCAAGACCAATACTCAACCAGGACACATGCATTGACCCGATGCCATTCGCGTTTAGGTCTCATGAGCTCGCAAGCTTACTCGACACAAAGGATCTTGACTCGTTGTCGGTACTTGGAGGCACCTCCGCGCTCTTGAAGGGTCTTGGGTCACACATGGCTCATGGCATCAAAACACTCAAGCCACTTGCCGCCACTGCTCTTGAACCATCCCAGAGACTTGATTGCAGCGACTGTGGTGGTGGTGGTGGTGGACGGAGATCGCAGTATGACGAGTTCTTCAATGGTCTAGCCTTCCATGCCACTTTGGATGACCGCCGAAGGGTCTACGGAGAGAACATCCTTCCACAACAGCCCAGCAAGACCCTTTTGCAGCTCATGTGGTCAGCATTCAAGGACAAGATTTTGGTGAGTCAACCCTCTTCTCCATGAAGCAAATTTGTTTCAGATCTTGCTTTCATTAGCAGCCGTGGTTTCGCTAGCTCTGGGTTTATATCAGGATTTTGGTGCTGCGTGGGACCATAGTGGGCCAGCTGTACATTGGATTGAAGGCGTGGCCATTCTCGTCGCTATTCTCGTCATTGTGCGTGCCGTCACATCGTTCTTTCTATAGGTAATCTAACCGCAGGTCTTCCCATAGGTGATCGTGGGGTCTTTGAATGATTGGCAGACAGAGTGGCATTGTGCCGCACTGAATGCGAAGAAGGAGGACCGCAGAGTCAAAGTTATCCATGACGGTATCGAGCAAGTCATTGACACAAAAGTATTTCCATTGCTTCAACCTGACCCTTTATTGTCGAGCCTGACCTTATTCCAAGCACGTCGTTGTCGGCGATATTGTGCTACTTCAATCGGGCGATATCGTCCCCTGTGATGGTGTCTTGTTATCTGGGTCCAACCTCAAGTGTGACGAGTCAGGCGCAACTGGTGAATCGGATGCCATCAAGAAAGCAACCTATTAGTGTTGCCGAAGTTCAGTTCGGTCCGGTTCCGACCCTTTTTGGCGGAACCGCGAACTGAACTTCGGGTCCGGTTTGGCACATGGCCAAACCTGGACCCGGACGGCATTGAACCGTTTCTCCGCGTTCGGTCTGGGTTCAGACGCGGTCTGAACCCCGGACCGAGGTGGGCTCACCCCATGAGCTCTGTTCTCCTCGCACATGGCAGGCACGTATCAATCGATACGGCGCTACACTTCGCGAGGTAGTTGGGCTGCAGGGGAGCCGTCCGGCGCTGCTGCTGCTGCTGCTGCTGCCGTTGCCGTTGCCACTGTCGCTGTTGCTGCCGCTACTGGCGCTGCTGCCGTTGCTGCTGCAACTGCTGCTGCTGCTGCTGCTGCGCCGTTGCTGTTGTTGCTGCTGATGCTGCCGGCATTGGATGAGCCGCCGTGGAGATGGGAGCGTACACCCACACTCCCGTTATCCTTCTTGGTGCCGAATACCTCGCGAACACCTTGCGAACGACGTCCACGCGTCAGTTGACGCGTCAGCTCGTGTTCGCGAGGTTCCTTGGTGTTGGATGGCTTGATGCAGCACCTGCTGCTGCTGCTGTTGCCGCCGTTGCTGCTGCTGCTGCTGCTGCTGGCCGTTGCCGTCGTCGTTGTTGCCATCGTCGTTGTTGACGTTGTCGTTGGTGTTGCCGTTGCTGGTGGTGGTGGTGGTGGTGGTGGTGGTGGTGGTGGTGTAACGGCTGTCCCGCGTCCATTGGCGTTGGTGTTGGGATCCATGTTGTGCCGTGGTGGTGTGCTCGCGATGTGGTCGCGGTCAAGTTGCCTGTGGCAGATAATATTAGTAAAGTTAAGAGTATTTACGAGACTTACCTGTATTCACGAACGCGACATTGTGTCGCGTTCATTGGCCTTGCGTTGTTGCGTGAAGAAACCTGTAATGGTCACATGATATCGTTTAACGCGAAAAAGTAAGTAAAGAAATCTGAAAAACAAATGAAATAAATACCTTAAAAATATCCGCGTTCGCGGTTTGGATGCGGTTTGGAGCCGTTCAGGAAATCCGGTCAGCCTCGAAACCCTGAACCGAACCCGCGGTCCGGTTCAGCATTTGGCTGAACTTAGACTGAACCCCGGGTTCGGTTCGGGGTTTGAACCGGGTTCGGCTAGGTTCGGAACCGAACTACGGCAACACTACAACCTATACTGAGTGCTTGGCAAAGCGAGGACGCGCTGCCAGTGGTGCGAGTGCCCTGGAAGCTGGATGTACAGACTGCTTCATTGTTAGCGGAAGTAAGGTCTTGGATGGCTTCGGCACCTACATCGTGGTCGCCGTTGGTCAAACGAGCTGCAATGGCAGGATCATGATGGGTTAGTGTCTCTGCCTCATTTGGTTGCCCTTTGTGCTTACAAGTGGCTTTGTTGATAGCGCTTCACGCCGACACGAAGCACACTCCTTTGTAGCGAAAGCTCACTAACCTTGCTGAAATATATGCCAAAATTGGCCAAATAGCAGGCGTTCTTCTCTTCACAGTGCTCACGATCCTGTTCTTTGTCAAGCTTTGCAAGGATGCACAGAAACAGTGAGCCTCTGGCTAATATCTATTACCATTTCTCCATAAATACTCATGTATTCTATCAGAACGCCAATCGAGATCGGGATGGAACTGGCCGACATTGTCATCATTTCGTTAACCTTGATTGTCTTGGCTGTGCCCAACGGTCCGTGGAATTAAATTTCCTGACAAGGGGGGGACGGTACTCTTATGATCCATCATCCGCACTGTATTCTTAGGTTTTCCGCGCATCGTCTCGCCCGCTCTGGCGTTCATCACGAAGCGGATGACGTGAGACAAGTTACTCGTCCGTTAACTCGGTTCTTGCGAGACGATGGCCAATGTCTCGGTTCTCGTCTGCACAGACAAGACTGTCAGGTCGGGCGGCATGACTATTGTGGCGGGCTCTGTAGGGGTCTATGCCAAGTTTGTTCGTAATCTCGCCGACAACAACGCACGGAGCGACGCAGATGAGCACCATGGTTACCGAGATTATTTTTTCTTTGATGATCAGGCTCAGCTCAATGCCGTCTTGTCGCCGCAATTGCGAGTCTTATTCAGTGATGCGATTTGTGTCTGTCCCATCAATATCAGCTCAGAGAATGGCGAGGTGGTCGTCAGCAGCAGGATAGAGACAGCCCTCGTCCAGTTTGCGAGGGGTCTCAGTTGCCCGGATCATAGCAAGAAGCTTCGGGAGGCGGTGCAGTCCATCCCGTTCTCCAGTGAACGGAAGGCTATGGGTGCCGTGGTCAAGCTCCCCGGCGGCAGATACAGGCTTTACCTGAAGGGCCCCAGCGAGATATTGACCAGGAATTGTGCCCGCCACGTCGTCATCAACACAGACGCTCAAGCCCAGAGTTGCACGGCTGGCGTGAATGATCAGGAGATTGAGACGGCCCAGATTGATGGGATGGCGATGGATAATATTCAACGCACGGTCATGTTATATGCATCGGGCACTTCGCATGGTTGCTTTATGTTATCGAGATTTTAAGTCGTGGCCACCTCCCTACCCTCATGTTGGTATCGAGTGTGAAGTAAATTTTACCGTCGTATACAAGGACGGGGGACCATGCAGACTGACGTGCATTGTTTTGCAGGTACCGTATGAAGATCTTTGCAGGGATCTGGTACTCATTGGCATCGCGGCCATCGAAGACCCGCTCAGACAGGGCATTCGGGACATGGTGGAGAAATTTCGCCAGGCCGGGGTTAGCGTCAGGATGTGCACCTATGACAGTATCCTCACTGCTTGCTCTATCGCAGTACAGTCCACCTTAGGCAGGACTTCAGGGAGGTTCCCACGGCCTTCAAGGGGGGGTTCTTATGTGAGGGAGATGTGGCCTTCGAGGCCTGGGTCTTGGGAGGCTCCCCCCGAAAATTGGCCAACCTCTTGTTAGAGTATATGAACCTCTGTTGATGTCACCGCCATGTATTTTAGATATGTTTTCTGAGCATTTCCATGTTTTGCAATTATATAAATCTCTATTTCGAACCTCTCTAGATGTCACTTTTGAGTATTTTCATTTTGCCATATCATTTTCCAAGCTCTCTATTGACTATGCAGATATGATAAAGGGAACGCGGGGAGGGGAGAGGGAGAACATGGCAGAGAGAGAGAGAGCAAGGAGGGAAGAGAGGGAACGGGGACTCGGAGCCTAGCGATACCCCCACGTCGATTGACGTGGGTGTGGCGTTTGCAGGGTGCCCCCTCTTCTCTCACACCTCGAGACACCCTCCATCACGTCAATTGACGTGAAGGCGGCATTCGCGAGGTGCCGGATGCCCTCCAGCCCTCGCACCTCGCGACACCCGTTGCGTCGAACATACCACGGACTAGTGTTGCCGAAGTTCAGTTCGGTCTGGTTCCGACCCTTTTTGGCGGAACCGCGAACTGAACTTCGGGTCCGGTTTGGCGCATGGCCAAACCTGGACCCGGACGGCATTGAACCGTTTCTCCGTGTTCGGTCTGGGTTCAGACGCGGTCTGAACCTCGGACCGAGGTGGGCTCACCCCATGAGCTCCGTTCTCCTCGTGAATGGCAGGCACGTATCAATCGATACGGCGCTACACTTCGTGAGGTAGTTGGGCTGCGGGGGAGCCGTCCGGCGCTGCTGCTGCCGCCGCTGTCACTGCTGCCGTAGCTGCCGCCACTGTCACTGCTGCCGTTGCTGCCGCCACTGTCACTGCTGCCGTTGCTGCCGTTGCTGCCGCTGCCGGCGCTGCTGCTGCTGCCGTCGCCGTTGCTGCTGCCACTGCTGCTGCTGCTGTCATGGCCGTTGCTGCTGCCGCTGTTGCTGCTGCCGCTGTTGCTGCTGTTGCTGTTGCTGCTGCTGCCGGCATTGCTGCTGCTGCTGGCCGTCATAGTTGTGGTTGCCGTTGTTGTTGCCGCCGCTGGTGGTGATGTTGGATGGCTTTGGCTGTTGCCGCTGCCGCTGCTGCTGCTGCTGCTGCCGTTGCTGCCGGCGCTGCTGCTTCCGCTGTTGCTGCTGCTGCTGGCTGTTGCCGTTGTCGTTGCCTGGTTGCCGTTGCCTTTGCCATTGCCGTTGCCGCCGCTGGTGGTGGTGGTGGTGGTGGTGGTGTTGCGGCTGCCCCGCGCCCGTTGGCATTGCGTTGGCGTTGGCATTCATCTTGTGCCAATGTGGTTGCGATGTGGTCGCAGTCGAGTTGCCTGCCGCAAATAACATTAGTAAAGTTAAGAAAAAAATGGAAACTTACCTTTGAACACAACACAAATTGTGTTGTGTTCAACCCGCGTTGAAGTTGCTGTGTTGCGTGAAAGGTCACGGTCGGTCACATGATGCCGTTTAACACGAAATAGTAAGTAAAGAAATACGAAAAACAAATGAAATCAATACCTTAAAAATATCCGCGTTCGCGGTTTGAACGCGGTTTGGAGCCGTTCAGGAAATCCGGCAGGCCTCGAAACCCGGAACTGAACCCGCGGTCCGGTTCAGCACTTGGCTGAACTTAGACCGAACTTAGGGTTCGGTTCGGGGTTTGAACCGGGTTCGGCTAGGTTCGGAACCGAACTACGGCAACACTACCACGGACAGTCTAGGGAACGGAGAGGGGAGAGAGAGCAGGGAGGAGAGAGGGAACGGGGAGGGGAGAGAGAGGAGAGGAGAGAGCAGGAAGGAGAGAGGGAATGGGGAGGGGGAAGAGGGAGCAGAGAGAAAGACAGAGAGGGGAGAGAGGGGAACAGAGAGGGGACAGAGAGGGGACAGGGAGGGGACAGAGAGGGACTGGGGGACAGAGAGCAGAGAGGGAGGTATCAGGAAGTGGAGAGGGAGGGAGTGGGAAGGAGTAGAGAGGGAGGCATCGGGGAGAGTGAGAGAGGGAGAGCAGGGAGATAGAGAAGGGAGGGAAGAGAGAGCGCGGAGGATAAAGAGAGCGTGGAGAGAAGACGGTGTGTGGGGGGAGGATGGAGAGAGAGGGTGGGGAGGGAAGAGAGAGCGGGAGTGGAGGAGCAGGGAGATATAGAAGGAATGGGGAGTGTGTGTGTGGAGGAGACGGGGAGGAGAAATAGAGAGAACGGGGAGAACTGGCCGTTGTGTTCCTCCTTGCTCATCCTCCTCCTCTTTGTCGTCGTCGTCGTCCTCATTGTTGTCCTCTTCTTCCATGGTGTCCTCATCATGGCCATCCTCTTGCCTCTGAAAACCTCTTTTCAGGCATTAGTTTTGGCAGAAGGATTGAAAGGCGAAAGGGACTTACAAGAAGGTGAAAGAGAGAGGTGTGACAAGAAGAGAACGCGACGCAGTTTGTTGATCGTTGATCGACATTGATCACCTGACTGACTGCAATGTATAGCAGCTAGAGGTGGGGAGAGGTCTGGGAGAGGTCTGGGAGAGGTCCGGGAGAGGTGTCAGAGATCGGCGGTGATGATCAACCAATGAGAGTTCGTTTAATGGTGCACTGAATGTAAAAATTCACATATACAACAACCACTGCATCAAAAATCAAGAGAAAAATACCAAGACATTCAGCACTCACTGCCACTCACACTTGCACTCAATCTTCGTGGATATTACTTGGAGGTTCCGTGACATTGGTAGGTTAGTGCATCCGATGGTCTCTAACCAAACTCGTGACTGAACTTCAAGTTAGCCTATTACAGGTACTAGTACGACAAATATTTGCTCGGTGAGTTTCTCCACTCTCGTGTTCTACCTCTCACTTCCTTGTTTGCACCCTCATCCGACCACACCCCCACTCGCTTTTTTCTGAGAACACAACCAGTGGAAGCAAGGATGACGAGGCAATCAAGACAACGAGAAAAAAGAGGATGACACCGATGGTGACAGAGACGACAAGGAGGGAAAGGACGACGACAAGAACACACTCTCGCCTTGGTCCCACACACTTTCCCTCCTCCCGCCCTCTCTCTCCCTCCCATTCACCTCCCCACACTTCACCCGAAACCTCTACTACACCTCCCCCACCAGCACTCTCCCTCTCTCCATCCCCTCTCCTCTGCATTTCCACTCCCCACTGTCACATTCTCTCTCCATCCCTCTCCCCGCTCTCAATTCCTCCCCACCATTTCTTCAACCCTCTGCCCCCTCTCTCTCCTCACCCCACACTGTCTCCTCCCCGCTCCCTCCACTCTGTCTCCCTCTCCGCTCTCCGATCAACAACTGCCACGACAATGACCACACCGATAACGACGACGGGGAGCATGGAAAACTGGGTCGGAGGTGTGGTGCGCCCACACTCCAGCCCAGGTATGTTTTTTTCTATCTACTTTTGCCATCCACTTACTCCCTCCTCCTCCTCGGTACCTCGTGAACACAAGCGCACATCGAATGATGTGCGTCTTGTGCCTTTGAGGTGATGGCAATGAGGGTAACGAAGAGGGGCCAGCACCAGTACCAGCACCAGCACCAGCGCCAGCGCTGGCACCACCCCCGAGTACCTCGCGAGGGCCGGGCCCACGTCAATTGACATTGGCGGCCACCCTCGCGAGGTGAGGAAGGCAAAACATACCTCGCGAGGGCCAGGCCCTTGTCAATTGACATGGCCGGCCACCCTCGCGAGGTAATGGAACGCCTAATCGGTGGGTGTGCCCCCACCTGCGGTTGGGCCATGAAACTGTGCCCGAACGGTCGGGTTGCCCAAGACCCACTCCAGGTATGGTTTCCGAGGGTTCAGGTATGGAGTTGGCCACTCTGGCCCACTCCCTTTTCTCTCCCTCTCCGGTCCCTGGTCCCTCTCTATCCCCTCCCTCCCTCTCTCCACTCTCTCTTCCTGCTCCCCATTCCCTCCCTCTCTTCCCGCTCTCTCACGCCCGACTGGAGCGCATCTGGATTGTTTTGTTGCCTTGGATAGTAATGCCTGGTGGTGGTGGGGGTAAGGTTCAGATCGTATTTTTTGACAAGGATGTAATATTAATATTGCATTCAATTGGTGCATACATACATACGAGGAACATTGCCCGAGCCTCCGGGGGGGCAACCAGGAGGTGCAAAGGTGACCCGGCAGGCACAAATTAGTACTGATCGGGAAATGTATTGCAGAAGCTCTCGAGAGCCAGGCCTCTAAGGCCACATCTCCCTCACATAAGAACCCCCCCTTGAAGGCCGTGGGAACCTCCCCGAAGTCCTGCCTAAGGTGGTACAGTCCAGTATCGACTCTGCCGGTGGTATTGTCATGGAAAGCCCTGTGTTCCGAAGTCTTGATGAGCGGCAGATGTTGGAAGTTGTGCCGAATCTGCAGTTCTTGGTACAGTCGACCCTTGAGGACAGGATGATCCTTGTGGAGAAATTGCAGGAGCTGGGCAAAGTCGTTGGGGTTACGGGAGATGGTGCCAGTGACGTGCCTGCGCCCAAAACTGCCGACGTTGGCTTCTCGATGGGCAGTTCTGGAATCGAGGTTGCCAAGGCGGCTTCTGATATTGCCCTCGTGGACGACAACTTTGCTTCTATCGTCAAGGGTATAATGTGGGGCCGTTGCCTAAATGGTTGTGTGTGCAGGTTTCTACAGTTTCATATCTCAACGCAAGTCACTGCTATCATCATCACTCTTGTCGCAGTTTTCACCTCCTCTGGAGCATCACCCCCATTGTCCCCCGTTCAACTGCTTTGGATCAACATCATCATGGATGTTTTCGCAGCACTGGCTTTCACCGCAGATCCTGCTCCTGAGACACTTCTGTACCTCAAACCCAATAAAAAGGCAACATTATTCAGTGTAGATATGTATAAGCAGATTTTTTCCCAGTCCATCTATCAGGTTGTCTTCATCCTCACGCTCCACTTTAGTTACCGGCACTTCCCTACCGGTCAAACAACGCAAGAACGCCATCAACTCATAGTTCAAACTCTGGTTTTCAACTCACTCGTGTTCGCTCTAATTTCCAACTCTATCAATTGTCGACGACTGGACAAGATGTTGAACATTTTTGAAGGCATCATGCGCAACTACTATTTTCTCGCCATCATATCAATTGGTGTGTGTGATCTCTCTCTATATCTCTCTCTCTTTCTCTCTCTTTCTTGCTTCGACACCTTGAGGTTGAATCACATTTTTGTTAGAAATCGCTGTCCAGATTTTAATTGTGTTCTTTGATGGTCCCGGGTTCCAGGTCGTCCCACTCGGTGGACAGGAATGGGGAATTTCCATTCTCTTGGGCACAGCATCACTCCCCATTGGTGCTCTTGTTCGCCTGCTCCCCTCCCTTCGAAATCCTGTTCATATCCATGCGATTATACCCGATGCCTGAAGTTTTGCCGCTGGTGCGGCCCCGATGGAGTACTGCCATCGACAGAGTTCGAGAACGCCATACTACGTCATCGTCTCTTAGCATCTGGGGATGCACCAACATCTCCAGCCCCACCCCTGCTTATTTGCATGATTGCTCGGCCTGACACGCTTGTGCAACCCTCACTGGTATCCCGATGGATGTCCGCCTGTCGATGATATCCCGACTGGGGCGGTCAACCCGGAAGAATCTGAAGATGAGAGCTGGTGTCATTGTTGGGGCGCTGAGCATGGCGCTCACATTCATCGGCTTAGTGTTTAATGGCATACAGATTTCTACTTCAAGTCCCAAGTCCTAGGTTGTTTGAAACAGCCAAACTCTAGTGGTAGATCTCACCTCCCCCTCTCATTCCCAACTATTCACACCTCGTACGATTGCGCATCCCTGATTCATTGATGATTTACCCAACGTTTTTCTGAAAAGAATTGCGATTTATCTCACCTTTTGACACGCATATCTGCAATACATTCAATGTTTGAGAAACGAGGATGTATTTTGTTGGGGGAGGGTTGACTCAGACAATGCCGGTGTGAACTTGTGCTTTTTTTGGTCGTGGGGCGAGCGATCAACATAGGCGTCTCAGGCTGACAGAAGCGGTGTGGCTTCTGGTTCAGAGTAGCGATCCTCCGTGAGGTCGAACATGCTTGGCGTCAGTCTGGGTTCGGTGAATCCGGGGTTAAGGCCATGCCGGAGGTACTTGGTATCAATACGTGGCGTCGGCGCCTTGGGCATTCTATCTGCACCTCCCGAATGGGCAGTGTGTGACTTTTCTCTCTGGTATACATGTCTGATGCCTTACGTGAGTCCCATAGCGTCATTCAACAAATCTCATGGTCATACAACTCACTTTCCCAGGTCAAGATATCCGATGACGCCCTTTGTGGCTGCTTGCAAGCCGTTGGGTGGAGAAGGAGTTCTGTGTAAAACTTATTGCCGCCCGTGAGACGAACAAGGATAAGTTGCACAGTTCCTCAAACAGAAATACTATATTGTTAGATGCGTATTCTAGTATACGGCGCTATGACTCAATATAGAGACACTTTTGAGACCCATAGAACTTTCAGTCCTCAAATCCACCAGAGGCACGTAGAGCCTCAACAACTCATTCATACTCTTGCAGCAGCTCACCCACTTCCGAGACCTTGATGTCATCCTCATCCTCGGTACACTCTAAGAAGCGTGGATTTGGTGGCGCTATACCGATTGAAGCTGGCAACGGGGGCCGAGACGATCCAGGGCTTCCGGGGCGTGTGGATGGCGCGAAAGGCTTAAGAGACGACGAGAATAACTATGAACACTGAATGTTAAGGCTATTGGGGAATCCGCAAAAAAAAAAAATCAGACATTATTCACCCTGACACATCAGGAGTTTCAACATTTAGTCAGGATCTAAAGTTATTTCTAAAGTTAGCGGCAAAATATAATCTTTAGATTTTCATTTAGGCCAAGTCTAAATATTGAATTTAAGTCACTGATAAAGGATTGTCTAAATTAATAATAAAAATTCATCTTTAGATTAGTCCTGCAATCAAAATAATTATCAGTGCTAAATTGTGAAGGGAAGGTGTATTTTAGTTTCGAGTTTAATAACATTTGCTAGTCCAAATTTAGGCATCACTTAAAGGTAGGCTGGAATTAGAACTTTTGGTAGGGCTTTGGTAGGGTCAAAATAATAAATTTAATGGATATCAAAATATATGATTTCGGCAGTTATCAAAATTCAAAATTTTCTGTCAGAACTAAAGTTATTGCACGCTCGTTGCCCGCCCATCGCCCGCCCATCGCCCACCCATCACCCAGCCATTGCCCAACCGTCGCCCACTCTCATCCAGTTCTCAACGGCTGAGCTGTAGAGAACTTTCCTGGCACCCGTTGTAGAGGGTCGACATCCCTCTGAGTCCGTATCATCGATATATCACGAATCCGGAGCAACCCGTTGCCGCCATTCGACTTGCATTCGAACCCGACGTAACCCGACGTGACGTGACGTGACGTGACCCGACGTGACCGACGTAACCCGACACATGCCGCTTTGTGACGGCCGCTTTTGGGCTAAATCCGGCAGCCTCAAACGCCTCGGAGTTCCAATTCCAGGAGATGGATCTCTTCGGACTCAATCCCTGACTTCGGATTTACCTTAATTATGCATCCCCTCGTCTTTTCGGAGATATGTAGGACTTTCTAGATCTTTTCCTTGCATATTCGTTTTCCCCTCCATTTCCTGTCTTCGTTGCTTTGCAACCCCCCTTTTCCATATCCCCATTCCAACCTTTCTTTGTAGCTTACCATCGGCCGAAGTAGACATGTCCGAAAGTAGATTACTGTTTCCTGTACTATAAAAACGGTCCCCGACGACTGCACAAAATAACATACCATTAGTCCCCGTTTCCCTCATAGTCAGAATTGTTTTAATCCCTTCAAATGCTCGTCCACGTAGATCCTTAGCTTTTTATAGTTCACTTCGTCGACTTTATCATTGTTCCCGTATATTTGTTCATCGTTTCCGACCCAACCCGACCTGACCCGCCATACCCGACATCGTCGGCATCGTCGGGTTCTTTATTATTTGTCCGTTTTCACTCCGTTCATCGCCGGCTTCGTTGTTATTAGTCCAGTTTTACGCGGCGGCTTTACTTTTACTAACATTCCCTTCTTTTTACTTCTATTCCCGACACTGATTTATCCAGTCACTTCTACGCTGACACCCTCTGGTTAGGATCTTTATTTATTTCTTTATATAGTTCCGAAGCCACCAAGAACCCGCATCTACACCGTCCATTTCCTCACCGTCGCCGTGTCATACAGAACTGTAATACCTGGCGCTCCCATCTCCTTATCAGAACCCTCTCCTCTCAACAGCTGAGCCATAGAGAACTCTGGTCGTGGACACCTCATTGTCACCCTCCGGACAGCTGAGCCACAGAGTACTTACCTGGCACTCCCATACTCTCAACGACGCTTCCATATCCTCATCAGCACTCTCAGCAGCTGAGCCACAGAGAGCTTACCTGGCGCTTCCATCTCGGCACCCTTTCCTCTCATCATCGGCACACCACTGCACTTTAGCGCTGCTTTCATATTCTCGCCGCCGTTGTGGCCTGACATTGGAACTTCTCAAATGGCTGAGCACCCGAGAACTTTACCGTCATCCCAGTGACTCAACTGCAGAGGCTCCATTGTCGATACATTCATTGTTTTGAATTATTATACACAATAGTTATTCAACCTTCAATTCCATGCAACCTAGTACTGTCTGGAGGTTAGTACATTGTTGGCTGTTATTGCTCAGTGCGGACCTTAGGGAGTGAGAGGACAACAACATGTCCAGCGTTCCATTTCCTGCAGGCGAAGTGACAGAAAATTGAATCAGGATCCACAAGTTCCAATTCATCTCTCATCTCAGAAGACCAGAGCTGCGCCGGAAAATCGTGGTAAGAGCTGAAGGGATCAATAACGTTGGGTTGTTTTCGGAGATATCTCCTCATAGCGAACATAGTTTTACCCTCCCTTTCAAATATGTGTTGGATACTCCCAGGTACCGGTGCCAAAGATTTGCTGACCCCTGGGTAGTACATGATCAGACTATTTCCCAGATGAGTAGATGATCGTGCATAAACAACTCCCAGATGCTTGAATCGTGCACGCAAAACCACGTTTTTACTTTTAACAACAGTCTGGAGGGTGGTAGGTGTTGAGACTTCTTGTTTCTCCTCGAGATCATCCTCGTCGTTATCCCCATCAATGGATTGGCGCGGATCAGAACCATATGCCTTTCGGAAAAGTACCTTGCATTCCTGGATTGCGGGAGGGCTATCCGATCTTCCAATCCAACATCTGAGCCTTGCTCCTTGCATGAAGGCTTCAGTCAATCTACTCTCTAGTTGACCTAGCCATAAATTGAGATTACTTAAAGCTGGACCAGTAATCGTAAACAGTGGCTCACCAAACTTATGATTGTGGGGTAAACACTGCAGCAGACCGATAAGACGTTCAAATGGGAAACACCACCAGGATTGTACTGGTCCAAAGAGGAGGAGGAAATTGTAGATGTGAACAGCCAGATGGTGATATGTGTGATGGTTGGCATGGGGGTGGAGTTTCTTGAGATCGTTTATCCATGCAACAATATGAGAGCGGAATGATGTGGCCCGTATCGGTGTCATTGTCCGCAAACACGAAATAGTGATAGCAGAGACGAGAGCCATGGTGTGATCTAGTATTGCACGCATTTGTCGTGCAGCATTGGTGGATGGATGCAGCTTGTCAACCCCCCACAAACTAATAAGAGCAATTGGAAGATATATCGTGTACATGGTTCGCCATTCATCAGCCTTTAGAGTTCCTGCCGCCGCATCTCCAAAGTTGTACGGAACTGACCTCACCCAGGATGGTGTGATTGTATCTTTGATAACATCCCGAACGCATTGGAGAACTTGAGGTGTCACGACTTTGATGGGCTGATTTGGCGCTTCGAAAGGTTTCTCCTGCCGCTGTAAATTGTTAGTTGATTAACACTATCAGGTGCGAGTGTTGCATACCCAATTCACAAGAGACTTAACGAAATCCCTTTTCCTAACAATTGCCCGTGTATCTGAGGGATCAGGCTCAACAGTAAGGCCAAGGTCATCCACAACAAATCGTATTGCGGGCAAATTTTTTTTCTGCAGTCGCTCTGAGAGTTTCTCTAAAGTTTGTTCAGGCGTAATAGGAGCAGTAAGAAGAGAATGGATTTCGTGAACATGTTGGGAGCAGCGTTCATTCATTGCATCTGAGGTAGGATTAGAGAATTTGTAGGAGAAAGGTCGGACAATTGGTAGTTTTTCAGCGGCAGCGGCAGCTGATAGACCAAGTACATCTCGGGAATGGTATGAAGAAATACACTCAAGTATGCAGTGCATGCTATTGATGACAAGCTGCTGAGTTGGATTCCAGTATGGTAAACGCCAGAGTTCTGACCACCGAATACCGCAAGCCTGGAAAATCTTGGTTTGGTGGACAGAAGTTGGAGCATCCCTCCAGGATTCCGCAAGTCTCCTCATTTCTTTATGATCGCGAACTCGCCAGTCCTTGAAATTTGTCGAGCCACGAGTATCTAGGTGATGGCACTGGCACACGGAGCAGTAAAAGTGGCTGTTGTGAGATGCCAATGATGCAATTTTGCGAGCAGCAGGAAGGTCATTGACAGCAAGGGCAATAGTGCTACAAGTTTGGCGACCTTTCTGGTATCTGGGGGTTTGAGAAATATATATTCCATCATCCCAAGCAACTACCATATCACTGACCAAAGGACGAATGTAATGATTGAGTTCCGTGAGGTGTGGTTCAGTTGGACCAGGTATTAACGAAAGGTACATATTTTCGGGTTTATAACGAATTTCGGGAGGTAAATTCAGGCAGGCTAAAGATATAATTCCACACGAAGTAGCGGAACCCCGTGTTCGCAACCCCTCGACGTTGAAGAAATCAACATTTAGGGCAAAAAGATAACGACCTTCATCACCTGGGCGCTGGATGAACAAGTGGCCAGGAACAGGCCCCTCAAAACTCCGAATGAATTTGGCATCAAATACGCCTCTGATTGGATTGGGGTTTGAGGATTGCCGAACAGATTTGAAGCAGTCATTGCATGACTTGTCCATCACAGCCTCATATTGTGATAGCAGTCCTGCCAGGTAGTCAGCGAAATGGTGATAGACAAATGGTTTGATTGGTTTTCGTTGACCATCCCCCAATGCATCCTGAAGTAATGGCGTGTCGCAAGGGCCGTTTTTGGGGATAGGTCGGTTTGTGCAACGCTCCGGATAACCAGCATTATCCGGCTTTGCAAGAGGTGGATAGGTGGCATGGCATGCAGGACATACTGCGTATATGGTACTTCGACTAACTAGGTTGAACTTCACGAGGGCTTCCTTGATAGAGCGAGGGACTTGCCGCATAGTACGGGCTTGTAGTGGATCCATGCTTCCGTCAGGTTTTGCAGAAAGAAGGCGAATAACCAGACGTAAAAGGCCCATGATGAGATCCCCTGCGCGCTGGCTGACTCCCATGATGACGCAACAGACAACACCAAGAAACATTGAAACCTGGGCAGCAGTAGTGCATTCATCGACAAGACACTCGTAATGATGACCTGTAGCACCGTGAATACATATTCCAAGGGAAATTTGATGAATTTTCTTACTAGAATCAAAGATCATGGGAGTATGGGGTCGAGGAAAAGAGCATCGTAGTTCGCTGGCCCGTGTCGTTAATGTCTCAAGCTTTGCGGAAAGTTCCTGTTTCGACTGTACCACCAGTGGGTGGCGACAATTGACTTTCTCCAGGGCTTCACGGAGGATGTCGATTTCCGATTCAGCTTTGCAGAGGATCTGGTGAGATGGCGCAGACAAACTCTTCAGAGTAAGGGATAGGCGTGTACGTATGTTCTGCAATATGTCGAGGGATTTTGTGGTCTTGCGATCGGTGCGGCGAAGAGGTCGACGTGCCGAAGAAGAAGTGGGTAAATCCGGTAATGCAGGGGTTGCGGTCGGTGGGGGAGCAGATATGTTTAGACGAGTGAAAGCATTTATCAGCTGAGAGGATTCCGTAGGAAGCTGCAAATTAGCTGAGGGGGAGACAGAAAGGGATGCAGGAGGTTGGACACTAGTCGTCAAGTTGAGACGGCGCACACCATCAATAATGTCATCGATATGAAGATCGGGTGTAACCTGATTGCTCTCTGCCTGGAAAGCCATGCGGGACGTCCAAAGTTTTGAAGGCTGGTTAAATGGATCAGGTGCCGGATCCAAAAGGGTCGAAGTGAGAACCTGCGCAGCGTAAATTTCGGGATCCAGGGTTGTATCTGGTCCTGACAGGGCTGCATCAGCGTCGAGTTCCAATCTGATACGAGCCAGATGTGCAGTCCTCTCGACTGAAGAGGAGAATGGAAGGCCATTCACATTGATGCGGCGGCACTCCAAACAGGTGCAGTATACAACGGCTGATCGACGGGGCATGTATAACGAGAGAAGACCTAGGAGATGGCTCGTACGAGACCAGATGCAATGGGAGTGACCTGAACCAGTAGGGGACCACGAGGGAACCAGGAAGGGGACCAGGTAGGCGACCACGAGGAAGACCAAAGGTAAGCTCGCTAGTACTATGTACGGGCGAACGAGGGGACCTAGGAAGGGTAGTTGCTTGCTGGTACTTTGTACTGGCGAACGTTGAAGAAAAAAACATGACTAAGTCAGAAAACAATATGACTAAACTGACGCGTCAACAGGGACAAACATCCCAGCTCCTCACGACTGAGTCGTCAAAGAGCTCTCATCCAGTTCTCAATGGCTGAGCCGTAGAGAACTTACCTGGCACCCGCCCATCTCCTCACCGTCGTCGTGTCGTACCTGGCGCTCCCATCTCATTATCGGCACTCTCAGCGGCTGAGCCGTAGAGAATTCTGGGCGCTCCCGTCTCCTCACCGTCGTGGACTCCTCATCGTCGCCCTCTCAACGGCTGAGCTGCAGAGAACTTACCTGGCACCTTGTCTACCTGGCGCTCCCATTTCCTCATTGGCAGGCACTCGCTCAATACCCCACCTGGCACCCCTCCTTCTTCATCGTCACCTCTCCATGGCTGAGCCGTAGAGAGCTTACCTGGTGCTTCCATCTCGACCTTAATGGCAGCGCTTTGGTTCCACTGTCCTGGCGCTCCCATCTCCTCATCGGCACTCTCAGCAGCTGAGCCGTAGAGAACTTATCTGGCGCTCCCATCTCCTCATCGGCCTCTCAACAGCCGCGCCACGCCGCGTTTCCATCAGTTCAGCTTAATCGCACCCTTTTCAATTTCATGACCATTTCCGTCCTGCGGAATACATTATTCCACCACACTATGTACAGTATTATTCGACCACATTATGTACAGTATTATTCGACCATCAGTTCCCTCCATACAAATTTCATCCTTGCTGGTTTCAGCACGCGTATAATATACTTGTCTGTCTGCCGGACGAGCCAGTTCTCATTGTAAAAGCAAGCGGGTAGCTCACAAACGGGATCGCGAACACTGATGGTATTCCTACCGTCCCTTATCATTCGTCTGAGTCAAACGTAAATCACATCCTTAGGTACCATCAGGGAGGTCACCGGCTCATCATCCCTCTTCTCTTTCTCTTTTCTCGCGATAGCCTGCCGCATTCCCTTGATAATCGCAACGACCTGTTCCTCGCTAAAAGTCTCACCGTTCCTGTGGACCTTTGGAGCCATCGATGGAACCATGGCCTCACCCAAGTTTTCATCACTCCCATGGACCGTCTCAGGTTGCTGGACCTGCCATTTGGCGTTGTGAACCCAGGGGTCTATGACGTTGCGGCGGATGCTCTTGCTGAGGTGAAAATCACGTCCAATGAAATTTTGATAAAGGAATAGCACGGTCGCCACCAGCATTACCAATTGCATTAAGTGATTACCCGTCGAGACTTCCATTGGCTTCGTACGTTTTGCCTGACGATTCTTCCGCACCCAGATGCAGATAGAGGTTTCCCCGCACCTGGTGGACGATGCGCTGGCTATCATGCTCCGGTCTTTTCGGTCGTGTGTCTGTACCAACGTTATCGTAAGTCATCCTGCTGAATATTCGTATGCTTACCGTGATCGTTTGCACCATCCCATGCTCTTGGTGATGCAGGATGTGGAGCGGCGAACCAGTCCTCTTATCGAACACGTAGACGGCGCCGTGATCGCTCCCACCCACGACAACCCCAGTGTCCTCTGCGAAGGCAACACGTTTGGGAAGTTTACGGGTAGGCGTGCCAGTTGGAAAATTGCGCTTCCAGTGCCCGTTGTCGAGCTGATATAAATTGAAACCATTCGTAACGCTGTCGACGACAAATTGATTTTGACCATAGCTGACTGCAGCGCTACCTCTGTTCCTGGATGAGATATTTTCAAAAAGAGGTGAGCGAGTACCCACATCATACCGCCAAGATCTATGGTTGAAATTTCTTTCCCGTTGTCGCCTCTTAATGTGTGCCTGTATGACAAACTCAAATCTACCATCGAAATAGAGGAGTAAGGAATCACTTACATCTTGCCATCGTAAAGGCTGAATATCAGAATATCTTTAGCAGTGTTATCAACGAAGCCAACAGTAATCGGAACTGTGGTGTCCAGTCGGATGCTGAACACGGAATGAAGTTCGCCCTTGGAGTCAGTCTTGAGGACTTGGACTACCCTGTCACCGGTGCCAAGGGTGATACGCACAGACCCATCATGGCACATGTCGCCTACAGCCATACAGATAATCTCCTGGCCGGTTGCAATTCGCTTGGCGCAAAGTTCCCAGGTCTAGAGGGCCTGAGTTTCTTTTCTACATTTTGAACGGCACAGCACACACCTCAGGAAGAACTTGGCAGACGACGAGGTAGCCCAATGCTGATCCGTAACATACCTTTGCAGACGAATCATCTTTACCACTGACCCACCCAATGCAAGTGGTAGGTCCTCGCAGGATGTGGCTTTGGGAAACCAAGGTGTGTTGGTGCTTTTGTAAGTCCCATATCCTTACACCATCTCCTCCTATCATCACATAGATTAAATATACTTACTAGGAAGTCGTTAATGACTACTCACCGGCGCTGGCGAGTAAGTCGCCGTTTGGTGATACTGCAAGCCAGTAGACAGCATCGGTATGACCTTTGAGACGTGCGACAAGCGTGTACAACGATGTGATCAATTGGAACAATTGATACATGGTTAGATAGGGAGTGTGAGCGAGTACGATGGAGTGGGCGACCTGCGCAAACAAGTGATTTTATGGGTGGCGAAACAAGAGACACCCGCCCTTTATGTAGGTGCAAGTCTCTGTTCCTGCTAATTGTTCTACCTATTTTGTTTCTAGGCGATGAGAGTAGGCGACGAGAGAGCACGACTGATGCTCCTGTCGCCTGCATGGCTGCCTGACTCTCATTATTTACAACGACAATTGCAACGACGCATTACTCCCGACCCTTTCCTTTTGTCTCCGCAACCGTCAATTTCTCAATTCACTGCGACGACCGATTATTTACAACGACAATTGCAACGATGCATTTACTCCCGACCCTTTCCTTTTGTCTCCATATCATCAATTTCTCAATTCACTGCGACGGCTGATTATTTACGACGACAATTGCAACGACGCATTTACTCCCGACCCTTCCCTTTTGTCCCCGCAGCCAACTTCTGTATCGTCAATTTCTCACATCGTGATGTATTCTTTAAACGTAACATCATAACGTCATTCACTGGCCAACAGCCTTCGTATTTTGCAAGTTCAGGAAAGGCTGCCGTTGCCTGTTTGTATGTTTAGAGTTATTTTCACAATCAGAAAAAAAAGGCTGACCGTATCTCGCACAGCCTGGCGAAGATTCTCCTTCTGTGGTTGGTAACTTTGCGTGGTATCGAGGTGAGTGTTAATGAGCTTGTGCACATATCTCTGTATTCACTGTCAGCAGGCACAACACAGCAGAAAGTTCTCCACCCACCTGGAATTTCTTAAACGTCTTTGGTGGCCAATTCATGGCATCCTCAAGATTGTATCCACCTCTGTTGGGCCGACCAACCTGACCAGCAGGCTTTCGTATGAGGCCATCTTCCAATTCATCGCTTGACTCAGACGACTCATCAATATTGGAAAGGCACGATGACTCAGCCGATTTGGACGCTAGATCCGCATTAGTGAAAGCGACCTTTGGTTTAACCTTAGGCGCCGGTACGACGTAGGGAGATGAGGAGCGGGGCGGTAAGCGTTTGACTGTGCGACTCGGGCCAGAGCTGGGAGCACGACTGGCTGCACAACTGGGAGCACGACTGGGAGCACGACTGGTCGGAGTCGGGCCTCTACGCAGGCTGAGTTCCTCCATAGCTGTTATCGTAGGGACAGCAGGAGTGGACACATAGGCGAGGTCGGCCTGGATGGTAAGGAGGGGATATGAAGGTGGCGGAGGCCCAGCCTCAAAGAAAGGGGGGATTGATTCTGAAACCATGAACGGGGCAATGGGAGAGGGCAATGGGAGAGGGCAATGGGAGCGGGCAATGAGAGCGGGCAATGTGAGGCAATTGCAGGTGTATTTCAACAATTTAACTGTATTGTTGGAAATAAATGCGCGCGACCACACGATATGAATAAAAAACATCCGGGCGATAGGAGTGGGCAATTGGAAGATGTCAGGCATCGTCATACAATAGGCCAGAGTTGGATAGTAGCCATACTAATTGTCAGGCATCGTCATCATAATAAATAACTGGAATTTAGGAAGGGCGCGATCATTCGAGATAGGCCGCCGCCTTCAGAGTCAGAGTTGGAACAATAAATGACCGGAAGAATTTAGGAAAAGCGCGCTATCATGTAGACCGCCGAGCCAGAGAATTAAAACAATAAATATAATTTCTATTTTTCAGGGTCAGAGTTGGAACAATAAATGACCGGATGCATTTAGGAAAAGCGCGCTATCACGTAGACCGCCGAGCCAGAGAATTAAAACAATAAATATAATTTCTATTCCACGACCGGAGCGTCAGTGAGTCATTGTCGAAGATGCCTCAATAATTATTGTTTTCAACAAGAATTACATTAGTCTTAAAAGCCTTCCGACCGACGATCGTCTTCTTTCTCCATCCCACACCCCGACACCATGTCTCATGGACTGAGTCCAGGAGAACTTCACGGCACATCTTTCTATCCTCACTCAGTTCCCTCTGATCCTCACTCAGTTCCCTCCGATCCTCACTCAGTTCCCTCCGGTCAAGAAGCACCGGCTGCTTCAGGTGTGGAGATGGACGTTTCGGTGACAACAAATGCTCCAGTCCTGGGAGTAGAAGACCGCTTCGATGACGAGGATGAGGAGATGAACGACAACAACTTCACGCTGGTACGGATGAATGATCAGACTGTCAGTCCTGTACGTTGGCGGCAAATATCTCAAGGAGCATCGAAACTAATCATAGCATTCAGCATAAACGTCAAATCGTGGAAAAACAGGATGATAGATACTCACGTGATGAGAAGTATCTCCGAGAGCAGCTAGAGTTCTCTCAGTATAGAATCTGGAAACTGAGACAGAAGGTTCGTCCCCGACAAGTCCTAAGTGTAATTTACTCACTCGTTTAAAGAATCAAACCACTGTCCAACACATGGAGGCAAAACTGGAGACGAGATTGAAGGAATTAGAGAAATTTGCGCAAGAAAAGGAAGAAGCAACTCGCCACGAATATGAAATACGATTTGAAGCTCTTATGATGGAGTTGAATGCGAGAGTCCAAGCAAGGGAGGAAGCGCACCGGAAAGAAGTTGACATGATGTTGAGACGCTCGCTGGTGTGTATTATTGTGATAAGTCATCATATTTAGAATGACACCCCTCAGGCCGAGAAAGAGCAAGAAATCGCAGCTATGGAAGCCCGATGGTCCAACAAGATGCAGCAACCCGTCCGTGATCCACCGGAGGCGAGTGAATCAAAGAAAACACCGAAGGGACCAGCATACGTGAGCAAGAAACCGAAATCCAGAGCAGCAACTCCATCCACCAGCAAATTTATGGCAGAACTGCGATCAAAACACAAGAACCGCTCAGGGACTCCCGTGCTAAGAAATCGTGAACAGGTGCGTCGGCTGGATATTTGCCTGTCGATGCAAGAAAGTTTATGGCATGCTAGACAATGGACTCTGAATCGTCAGACACAGGAAGCGAGAGCAACGCCAAGTCGGATACTACTGCATCTTCAACTAGTGAGGAAACAGAAGGTGAATCGAGTGAGGATAATGGACGCACAATGGGCAAAGGAAAGTATCCCCATAGGTCAAAGGCGTCTAGACGACAGAAGCATAAAGGAGAAGAAGCCCTCGACATGCTGCGATTAATACTGCAGCAAGCCGCCTGCGGGCCACCAAAACAGACTACCAGGCGCCGAGGACGAAAATCGAACGTTGATCAGGATGTCCTGGCGATAAAGGAGGCGGAGACTGCCGAAATCCCGTCAATTTTTTTGGTGAGTGCATGTGTGTCGCATTCTGCGCTATTGATTGACGGACCTCTGAACAGGATATATCCCGCCAAGTTTTCAAGGAAGTTTTCAAAGTCGATGGCGACGATGACTTTATGGGACAAAGGTCTGCGACCCCTGCAATTGTTCACGCGCACAAGGAAGGAAGAGCAGAGCCTGATTTGAAGGACCTCCATTTCGACATGAGGGCTGGTCCCAACAGCGAATGGAACGCTGCCATCTTGGACATCTTGGTGAAGAAGATGAGAAAAGCTTGTAGGAAATCAGGACTTCGGTTGCCGGAAAGGTCAACGGCCTACTTTCACGACATTCTGCAAGGTAGATACAAGCGGGTGAGGGCCGCCTGGAGGCTCGGTCAGCCAAAGCTGACAGATACGGATACACTGGAAACTCCGGCACAAGTGGAAGGTCGAATAATCGCACACAAGGATAAGCAGTTGAAGTTTGCTAGGAGGAGAGAACGACGTGTTGCGGTGCATCTGCGGAAATCTTCAACAAAAAACAAGCTAAACAATCGCCCCCAGAAATTCAATCGTCGGCTAACTATCATAAAGGAGACCATCGGTTGCAAAGAACAGGAGGAGGCACCAGATGTCGACAATTGGGAGTGGTTAAAGTCAGTGATGGAAAATTTGGGAGAAGACGGGATGAGTTCAGAAGACAGCGACGCCGACGATGACGATCTCGAGATTGCATATCGCCCAACGACCATGCATTGGTGACGCAACATGGACCTCGAGATGAGGATCATTGATGACGAGTACCAAAGGATTGCAAGAACGCAATCCCGCAGGGGTGCTAAACCGTGTTGCAGGATAAGGGACGGTAGGAACACTGTCAGTGTTCGCGATCCCGTTTGTGAGCTACCCGCTTGCTTTTACAATGAGAACTGGCTCGTCCGGCAGACAGACAAGTATATTATACGCGTGCTGAAACCAGCAAGGATGAAATTTGTATGGAGGGAACTGATGGTCGAATAATACTGTACATAATGTGGTCGAATAATACTGTACATAGTGTGGTGGAATAATGTATTCCGCAGGACGGAAATGGTCATGAAATTGAAAAGGGTGCGATTAAGCTGAACTGATGGAAACGCGGCGTGGCGCGGCTGTTGAGAGGCCGATGAGGAGATGGGAGCGCCAGATAAGTTCTCTACGGCTCAGCTGCTGAGAGTGCCGATGAGGAGATGGGAGCGCCAGGACAGTGGAACCAAAGCGCTGCCATTAAGGTCGAGATGGAAGCACCAGGTAAGCTCTCTACGGCTCAGCCATGGAGAGGTGACGATGAAGAAGGAGGGGTGCCAGGTGGGGTATTGAGCGAGTGCCTGCCAATGAGGAAATGGGAGCGCCAGGTAGACAAGGTGCCAGGTAAGTTCTCTGTGGCTCAGCCGTTGAGAGGGCGACGATGAGGAGTCCACGACGGTGAGGAGACGGGAGCGCCCAGAATTCTCTACGGCTCAGCCGCTGAGAGTGCCGATAATGAGATGGGAGCGCCAGGTACGACACGACGACGGTGAGGAGATGGGCGGGTGCCAGGTAAGTTCTCTACGGCTCAGCCATTGAGAACTGGATGAGAGCTCTTTGACGACTCAGTCGTGAGGAGCTGGGATGTTTGTCCCTGTTGACGCGTCAGTTTAGTCATATTGTTTTCTGACTTAGTCATGTTTTTTTCTTCAACGTTCGCCAGTACAAAGTACCAGCAAGCAACTACCCTTCCTAGGTCCCCTCGTTCGCCCGTACATAGTACTAGCGAGCTTACCTTTGGTCTTCCTCGTGGTCACCTACCTGGTCCCCTTCCTGGTTCCCTCGTGGTCCCCTACTGGTTCAGGTCACTCCCATCGCATCTGGTCTCTGCCATCGTTCGCCCGTACAAAGTACGAGCAAGCTTACCTTTTGGTCCTCCTGGTCCCCTACCTTCGTGATCACCCATCTGCCATCCCCATCGACCCCTTAATCCCATCGATCTCTTCCGCCTTCATTGTCCACCTTGTCCGCCTTCCCCTCCCCCGTTTGCTTGGCCTGTAAAGAGGTCAGTAGTTTTTCTGGCCGTACTGCAAGACTCCATCTAACTCACAAGCTTTCCAGATGAATTCCCCACTTACCACTTTCCTCATTGACAATTATGTCATTACTTCTCCGAATGCCGGACCGTTAACGAACTTCCCCAACCACCAATTCTTCGAATGTGATGATCCCGACCCAAAGTGGTGCTTCCAGTTGAATTGGGCTTGCAACGACTTCCCGCAACTGGCATTTGCGCCTCGCTCAATACGATTCAATCACCCATTACTACAGCGCCTAGTCTACGACTACAAATCAATTCCTCTCGAACGTGTTCGTAATGAGTTCCAACTGGCAGCTGTAGTTCGTGAGAAGTGGAGCGACCTAGAGAACTCCTTGCATCTGGTTGCCCGGGAACTAATGAGCACAGCGCCTGGTGGGTTTTACCCTCTCGACTTCAAGCATTTCCCCATACCTCACACATACGGCTATTCCCACTCCCATAAACGTGAACACACTGCCAGGAAGTGTGCTATGCTATCTCGCGACGCTTTCATCCCTCTCATGGCGTTATGCTCGATGTCCATCTCGCACCACACCTTTGAGGATGTTCCATACGGAGATGATCCCTCATGGGTGAAAATACTCGTCAAAGATACCAAAATCCACCCCGAGTGGGTTCGGCAACTGCAGGACTCGCCAATTGCTCAGTTCGATGAGGCCAATCCAAGAGTTGGCACAGTCATACACATACAGACGTGCAAATGGCTAATCCATTTGCCAAGACTCATAAGGGTCGGCATCCCAGTATGGATCGTCTGGAGCACCCTCGACAAGCCCTTACATGAATCGCCCCAACCCGAGGCACAGAAATATTTACCGAACAACGCACAGGTCCAGGCTGCGATCCAGCAGCAGTGGGAAGAGCGACTAGCGTCGGCTGCTGTGCCCTTTACCGAAGGGAGCCCTCAGCCGCCCTCAGGTCCTAACAATACGACACCTCCACTGGCTCAACAACTTCCCCAGCCAAGCCTGGGTTCCTGCCAAAAGCGTGGGGAAACGTGGCAGGAATTTTTCGTTCGGCAAACAGCCCGCCACGAGAAAGTTGCCGCCTTGGAGACTGAACAAGAAAGGGCATCTCGCCTAGCTCGGCAGAAGGAAAGCGAGCACTTCCGTGCGCCAGGCAAGAGAGGGGCCGCCATCTTCCATTGGTTGGACGTGGATGGCTTTCGCATGAGAACGAGAGTCAACCACCGAGAGATAGAGGATCTGTGGGAAGACAGGTCAACGGAGCATATGCGGTACAACGCCTTCGAGAGGGAATGGGACATCTGCACCGAATTCGCCCCTGATGCGGTGGATTACGAGGACCCGTTCGGTAATGATGAATACGATGATCCTTTGGAAGAAGGAGAGCTGATGCAACCTACTGGTCCCATGGACACCGAGCACTCGGAGAGTCAAACGATACCTGTGGCCGCGGCTTCGCTTCCCGCTGAACACTGGCATCAAGATATCTTCTCCATCCATGGCGTCGGCGACCGCCACACCCCCGCGGCAGCTCCAAATTTTGGAAACTCCCTCGACGCCAATCTTTATGAGCGCACTGGATTTGATTGGGAAGCTGGCACCATCCCCTTCGAGGGTCCTCCGGCATCGGTTGCTGAGTGGGAGCGAACCCTCAACGTTTTACAGGATGCTCACTCTCAGGTAGCTGATGCATACAAAGGCCCGATAGCTTCCTTCGTCGCACGTTTTATCAGTAATGACCCAGTGGATGTGCCCCCGCCCTTGCCATGGGACCTGAGCTCGTCGAGTCTCTATCCGCTACACGAAAGACTAGACCATTACGTCGCAATTGAGTCACACGAAACGAGCAACTCACAGAGAATATATTTCCTTCGTGCTGCAAACGGTGCCGAAGGTGCCGAAAGTATCGACTGGCTGCTCGCAGTGGACAGTCCAGTCACTGCGCTGCAGTGCGCTCGCTCGTGCATGACGGGTATCATAGATGTTGTCCATTTTCTTTCAGCACGAGGCATCCCCTTCAACACCCTCCTCCCTTGCCCCCCACACTCAGCAATTCACGACCCTCCGCTCTTTCCCGTTTCTCTCGGTGTGTGCGCAATAGGCTATCAGCCTGATGCTGCTGATTATGCGGCTTACAAAGCGGCTCGAGACACTTTCCTCCGTTCTTCCCATGCACGTGCGGCCATTCTCAAGGGCGGTATTATCTGGCGCCTCGCGATGGAGTTCGTCAGCCCCGGGTGCATCCTCACTGGTCCCTCTGATGCAGCCCTCGCACGGGGACAAGTGTTCCGTTTTCG
Source organism: Hygrocybe punicea (assembly GCA_963556145.1). Taxonomy (NCBI): domain Eukaryota; kingdom Fungi; phylum Basidiomycota; class Agaricomycetes; order Agaricales; family Hygrophoraceae; genus Hygrocybe; species Hygrocybe punicea. The sequence goes on along the minus strand of OY744466.1, from coordinate 5,760,461 downwards.
TTCTTCGGACAATATCTTCATTGACGACTGCCTCGATGAGGACGAGCTTGATCTCATCTGTGGCGTATACAGGGTGTATACTGGTAGTTATTCTTTCTAACTTAGTCCGCCATATACTAACTATGACATAGGATCGGGCAAGCAGGTCTCCCATCTCTCTTGGTGGCCAAAACACTCAACGTGGCAGAAGAGCCTTTTCAACGTTGGCTACTGGTGTCCCGCTGCCGAAGACTGGTTCCAGACACGTCTCGAACTCATCCGACTGAACAAAGCATCGTGTAGGATTGCCGCGAAGTGGTATGAGACGCTTCCGAGGCATGGAAGATCGCTTCGATTGGCCAAGAAACTTGAGGATGCAGCGAGCCGATTTCTCAAAGGGCATGTTTTTCCTTAGTGTGTGTCTCGATGGCTGCTCTTCATCATTGTCATTGCAATGCCGACCCCGCCCCCCCTTTATGTATATATTATGAATAATATTACAAAACATTCCGCCCGACACGTATATCTGCAAACAACAATGGAGTAAAGGTACCGACAGTGAGTTCTCTACAGCTGAGCTGTTGATCAGAGGGTGCCGATGGAGAAAGAAGGGATGTCAGGTGACCGTTGAGAGAGCCGATGAGAAAACGGGGCGCCAGGTAAGTTCTCTGCGGCTCAGCTGTTGAGAGGGTGACGAGTAGGTGTCCACGACTGCGACTCAACCGTTGAGAACCGCAAGAGAGGCTCTTTGATGACTCGGTCGCCCCCGATCATGATCCCCATCGTTCGCCTGATCTCGTGGGTCAGGTCACTCCCATTGTCACCATCTGCTCTCCTTCCTCACCTGTGCCGTTAAGCAGATCCCCCTGAGTCTTCTGCCTGACGTCACTCTGAAAGGCCTGGCAAAATCTACCGTTGTAAATCGTGCACGGCGTGACAGCCCAGGCCATGGTAATAGCGTAACACTTGGGCTTCCAGAGGAGACGCTCAGCATTGGTCAGCCGGCGCTCCCTCCTCCACCCATTGCTATATTGAGATACACGCTAATCACTCTTCCGTCGCATCCGGGTACGCTAAAAGCTACCTGTAAAAGGAGGTGTGTTGCTCAGGAGGAGCAGGGCAAGGGGATCAAGGGCAGAAGGTCCGCCGTCCTCGTCACTTCTAACCCTGAACAGCGATCCCACCGCTTTAGCGTGTACCTGACTCTGTTCTGGCGTCAGATCCGCCGCCTCATCCCTAACAACCTGTAATCCTACCCACAGGCATTTGTGGCCCCATGTTGGCAATAGTGAGTGGGCGACGGTTGGGCAATGGCTGGGTGATGGGCGGGCGATGGGCGGGCGACGAGCGTGCAATAACTTTAGTTCTGACAGAAAATTTTGAATTTTGATAACTGCCGAAATCATATATTTTGATATCCATTAAATTTATTATTTTGACCCTACCAAAGCCCTACCAAAAGTTCTAATTCCAGCCTACCTTTAAGTGATGCCTAAATTTGGACTAGCAAATGTTATTAAACTCGAAACTAAAATACACCTTCCCTTCACAATTTAGCACTGATAATTATTTTGATTGCAGGACTAATCTAAAGATGAATTTTTATTATTAATTTAGACAATCCTTTATCAGTGACTTAAATTCAATATTTAGACTTGGCCTAAATGAAAATCTAAAGATTATATTTTGCCGCTAACTTTAGAAATAACTTTAGATCCTGACTAAATGTTGAAACTCCTGATGTGTGAATGATGTTTCCTGTTCTTTATATTGTAATCGTGCCAACCCAGACATATTCGCGAGGCGGTCTGACAAGCTTTTTCGAGTGCTGGCGTCTTTACGATCGCGACTCTTCCCGTTCATCAAAGCTGTGAAGACTTCTGGTATCATGATCTCCACCATCATCGACACTACCCAAGTCGTTTTCCCCGCCTTTCTGCCCCTCTCCCCCCTCATCGTTCTTATCAGCAGACGTGTCTGGGTCTTCGTGTGTACGCTCGCTCCTTGCCGACGAGGGGCGCGAGACCGCCAGAAGCGGCTGCCCGGTTTCCTCCATGACACTGTGAATAGACTTCAAGTGTGTCCTACCGCCAGCGCCATGCAACGACGCCGCTATAGAAGCGATCGAGAAGCCACTTTCACGTTGAAGGAGGCCAAATTGCGGTGAATTGACATTCCAAGGTGCCGAGCTCTGGAACGCGGTCTCAGGAGGACTCGTGGGATCGGGGCTGCCCGCCTGCCTTGGCAACAACAAACGCAACATGCCAAACGAGTCTACAACGCCTGATATCACTTTGTTCGCGGAACCTGCGATGGCATCCACCTGTTGTTCCACACGCCCTCGCAAGCTGCCGGGTAGACCGTCTTGCGCCGGTGAAGGAGTTTCGGTCTTGATTGGGGAAAGATTGAGTAGTATCGGGGTCAATGCGGCTGCGCTAGGGAGGGTTCACCGTAAGCCAGTCATCTTCCCCGGTGCAAATGCGAACGAACCTCAGGACTTTATTTTCACTATCAACCAGACCGAGCGCTGCGAGGTCGACATTCTCCAGAAACTCCGCTACGGCCATTAGATTGATGAGGCAATAGCTCTCCTCGCCGCCTACAGATTGGTTCCTGAATCGTTGGGTGTAAAGCAGATGGGATACGAGGTGGTGAGGATTAGCTTTGACTACGGAGTAAATGATCAGTGGAAGGAGTATATCGCCGGATATGGGGTTGGAATTCGCGGAGGGTGAGTGGGAGCGAGGAGCGAGAGGCGGCGATCCTGGTGTTGAATGCTGTCTATCGTGTTCATCTGGCACACTTGACGACGTCGAACTTATATTGTCGTCCTCTGGAACTACTAATCCAGGAATTGGACCAGGGGGTGATGCTAAATCGGAAGGAGGATTTATTATGGGCATATCCACAAGCCAGTTCAGTTGAGAAGGATGTGGTGCCTTGGACACAGGAGACGCATTCACCGTGCCTGAGCCATTCTGGTTCTTCTCAGACACAGCTTCAGACTTGAGTCGAATTGTCGAAAGCTTTGAAAGACCGTCTATAGATCCCAATATTCAGGTTGCGAATATGGGAATAGACGTGTCTCATTGCTTACCCACAACGACCTTGTGTGCTGCTACAAGAATCGCTGCCTTGTCCGCAGGACTAGGCAGCAACGAATCCAATTGGTTCAACACTTGAAAAATGCAATGAATCGTCAACTCCGTGACACCAGGGTAATTGGCCAGCACTCACTGCGGCCGCAGGCCTTGACAACGCGATCCAGCTCCGGACCTGCGTCGCCGACATGAACATCAAGGTGCTCAAGTGTGAGGTCGAGCATGTTGAGTGCGGCTACATGTTTCGTCGTGGGATGCATCATCCGACGTAGATTGAAGGTATATTCTATGATACAATGCAAAAATAAGGATCAACCACAGAGGAGTTTGGATTTGGACCTACTTGCCTATCGTAGAATAAGAACACACTGTACGTTCCACAGTCTCTAAAGTGCTCCGAATTTTTGCTTCACTTGCCATTTTCTCCTGTATGCGTTGCTCTTGGTAAGCCTCGTCCTCATTACCGGGTTCGAGTTGACGTCCCAAAAATGGGGTCCCCCGTCCTCGGCTGGAGGCCCAAATGCCTCGCAGCAATCCCATTCGTTCCAGAAAGGATCGTATCACTTCTGCTGGTCGCCGTAGTTACTCAGTGTGTCCTCCCTCGCATTCTTAAGCACCGCCGTGCGCACCAGCTGCGGAGGGTCGTCATCGTTCTCGATCCACTCAAACACCTGGGCGCTTTTGATAGGTGGTCTACGAGCACGATTCAGACGTCACACTCGGCGTCAGCCAAGATTGTGAACCATCCCGGGACGACGTGGCCGGTTGCGTCGGCATGATTGCGTCCCACTGCGGCTAGGTAGGAAAGGATGGTCATCCATACCACAAACCAGTCTCGGGAGAGCACCGCTCGTTGCCGGGCTATGTTGGGATTCTTGTAGTGAAAGCGGCAACCTCATGCGCACGGGTAGAATGGGCGAAGTAGAGTGACCTGGTAACGGATATTCAATAGGCAGGTTGCTCGGGCGAGCATCTGCTCCAGCCGCACCCAACTTTCTACAAGCGCTGGCTTGAGGAAAAATCCGTCCTTATCTTTCTCGAGGGGAGGTATATGTGCGAGGTGGTCGAACGGGTACCCAATAAAGGATGGTTTGAGCGGTAAGAAGCTCATGAATCCAAAAAGAGCCGTCCACCACTGAGGTCGGTGGAAATGATGGACTCGAGATGTGGGTAAGAAAATGTTGGATACATGACGGTCACGGTGATCGGGTGGTGGCGGTGGAGCGTCGATATCGCGCGAGCAGTGGGAGAGTAAAAAATATCGCCATTGAGGACAATAGCTCGTCCGGTTGGGAGGTGTAGTTTGAGTTCAAATGTTCAAGTGTAATAGTACTATTTGTCTAGTAGTAATGAAAATCTTTTACTCTGACTTTTATTGTGCTCGATCCACGCGTTACCTACCTGAAAATTTGGTCATACGAAGGGTTTTCCTCATCGGGAAAACCCTTCAGTTGGCCCTAATCCTATAGGTGTGGACTTTGGTAAGAAATTAAATAAATTAAATAAATTAAATCGAGAGGAAAAGACGGCCACGAGAGTTAACTTGCAGGTAGTTCACTCCACGAAATCTGGGCGACGTAGCGACGACGTTATCAAATCTCAGGGACATCGGAGTATGTAAGTTACTTCTACATCAATCTCTTGCTCGACAACGTCTCGTTTTCTCATCTCGAATTCGTCCTGTAGCTCTCGTTCCTCCATCATGATGGTGAGCTAGCGTGCCTCTGGTCCATGAAAGTGTCCAGGAGACTGCGCTGTGTAAGGTGATTAGTAGCACTCTGGCCGTCACTTTGGTTGTTTGTCTGTGAGGTGAGTTTTCAACACTTGACCTCGGTATGGAGTATTTGAAGTGCTCACCATGAATATACAAGGCTTACTGTTCCAACGGCCATCGCAATCTGCTCGGTGACATCGCGTACAGGTGCGGATTTTCCGTTTCGACACTATTGGCACTTCTGCATTGTCTAACTGCCGTTTCTTCCCTTTGTGAGCGGATAGTGGTGCCGGCGGGCCCTCCCCGTAAACATATTGTACAGCTGATTGACGAATACTATGGCGACCAAGTAGATTTGAAATATGCCAACCAGAAACCGGTTCGTTCAAGGGCCGGCGGGCGTTCTCACTAAGTTGATCGCCCACGGATGTAGGGTTGGCAGCAGGAATAGGTGGGATGGTGACAGAATGGCCATCTGGTGAGAGGATGGCTTGGATATCGTCGTACGTCGCTTGATTCAGCTGTATTGAAGTTTTTTCATTCACGTTCTCTCCCCACTTCTTCCAGTAGTTCTTCAGGTGTTCGGGTAGCTGTACAAATGCAATCAGCTGCTATTTGAGATAAGATTTCGTTGATTATACCTTGTAAAAGATTGTAACACCATCTGCATGGCCAGACCATCGTGCAGCTACCGCCTGCCAGTCAGGTTCCTTTTTCCCGGCAAACAACCCATTTAAATCAGCAATCAACAGCTTGAACAAGGCACGCTCCGCCTTGGTGTGTATCGGTAAGACAGCAACTCGCGTGTTCTGCTTGATGGCAAGGTATTGATGTCGAATCCTCTTTTCTTTTGCAAAATTAGGATGGTAAACCAACATCCCGAGGCTTCGCCTGAATGTCTCAGGAAGTGGAAGTATTCCAAATACTTCCCTTGATCGCATGTACTGATCACCGTTGACCCATCCTCCAGCACCAAATCCAGGTGGAAAAGATACAAATTTGCTTGACGTTACGTCAAGTAAATGTGATATCTGATTCTTCATCCATATATCAAAAGAGCCTCGGTATCGTGATCCGGTGCGGTTGAATATTCCGACCTACAGTATCTGTATCAAGTTGTTCTGATGCCGTTGCACAATTTCACGGCTCACCGTGAGGTTGTGATATAAAATATAGTCTCGAAGAAGCTCCATAGCAAAGTCGGGGCCAGCGTTGAATGCACCAAACCATCGGATGATATTTTGATGAACACCGCCTTCGATGGTGTTTGTGCCTCGGCAACACCTATATCTCATCAGCCCAAACTTGTCACGGCCACGAGTGAAGTAGAGTTGAATGTCAGGAGGGTCTGAATAATAGCCTCGTCGAATATTTTCAAGTACGCTCTCTGCCACCTCCCATGCCTTATCATTGAACAGCGGAAGCCCTGTTTTAGCATCTTTGAGAGGTCCGTATGAGTGAATGACCTTGGCAACTCGGGGTAGCAGCTGTTCCGGAGGTGGGACAAATCTTTTAACACGCTGCAATAGCCAAGTTGGATGAGATCGGAGCATATACTCCCATGTCACATTCTTCGAGAATAAGAATGCTTCAATAATGGCTTTGTCCTCTGGGTCAGGCAAGAAGAAGGCATCCCGGAGAGCACGAGCAAATGGGCGTCGGAGTCCATGGTGCATTGAAATAGGAAACTGGTCCATAAGATGCCAGATGTCCCCAAGAACACGAGAACGTAGAAGGTCAGCACCATTCTCTGTCGCAAGATGTAAAACTCGGTGAGCGTGTACTTCAGCATGTGGATCACGTAGAGATCCTTCAGCTCTTTGTTCAGAGTGTGACACATCGATTGAATCAAGCCCATCGTACCATGCTTGAGCATTCTCGGCGTCATCAAGCTGACAGGTGGGGAAGGCAGCGTTGGCCACATTGTTGGAACTGTCCAGTTGCAGGGGTGGGGGTGGTAGGGAAAGGGCTTGTGGAATCACTGATATGGCTGCTTTGGATCGTGTCCGAACATGTTTGGCTTTACAAAGCAATAGGAATGGAGGGGGAGGGAAGGCAGAAAATGGAGTGGGGTCTTGTGAGGGAAGGAGTTCACCAGGGACCATGTACCCTGGCACGAGAATAGATGTCACATTAACAAGGACCCGAGTTTTCGTCACATTAATGCCCTGGTACTTCTTAGGCCTATCAAGGGCAATATTTCCATGTGCGACAATGACAGATTGATCTGGAGAAAAGAGAGACACCTCAATACCACCAGGAGATGAAGAATCAACGAGTTGACCAATGGGAGTCTTCACCAAGGCCTTGAAAATCTCCCAAGAAGCGAAGACATCAAGAGCGGCATATTTGATCTGGTCAGGAGTGAGTATTGGGTTTCCCCACATATTGCTGATACGAATTGCTGGGTCTTTTGGTAGGTACCGGCGGAGAACCAAAGCTGTCAAGTCTGCAAGTCCAATTGTTGCCTTTGTGGAAGCATTTTTCTCTTTTGCAAGGCTCCCAAGGTCCAGACTGCCTGCAAAGGCCACATCCCTGGGAGTTGAGAATCCACAGTCCTTGAACAACCTAGTCAAGTCTCCAGCTACCTTGACACCAACTTTGCGTATGTAAGGTGCACGGAGAAATGCCAGCAAAGCATGGGGGAGATGGAGATATCCATCACGAATATATGACACAAGCTACAATGAAATATATCAGATTATATTGACTAATGTCTTGAGAAAGAGAAACACACAGGCAATAGGAAGATCTCACATCCAAAAGTCAGCGAGATTAATGAAACACGTCCCTGGATGCCATTTGTACAGTCAACTGGCCACTCCATATCCAAAGCCACAAATACATCTTCTCCACCAGAGATGTCATCCATGATGCTATTGAGCCGTGTGTTGACTTGAAAGGAAGATGACAGGATAACAATATCACAACCAGAGCCTGGTTCAGGAAGTCCAAGGTGCACCAATGAGGATGAGTCAGGAACAGGTGTCACTCCAGCTAATAGCTCAGGGAAAACTCTCTCGAGTTCAGGTTTGTCACCACGCACATTGTCAGTAAAGACAATCTGAAGTGGGCTATGGCCATAGGTTTTGAGAGAGTTGGGTATCTCCGCCAGGGCTGGCATAAACTGGTTGTGGGCTTTTGTTGGAGTATATGCTGCTGAGCGAATTTCACCGTATTCGTTGGTTCCAGTATGTAAAGCACTGAATACAGGAACACCATTCATTTTCCCGAGATGCTTAGGAACCTGGGATGCTCATGGGTCAACAGATTGCAGAGCCTGAACTTTGTTGAAGACGTACCTTAAAACTATGGTCAACACTGAGAATCTTTGCAGATAGCATTGACGTGTATTGGTCCATCTCCGAAGCATGTGAGGAAATATATTTGACATAGAAGTCACGGAAATATCTAGGTGAAGGCGTAAATCCAGCATAGCCTTCTCGGTCATCAAATGAACCAAAAGGACGGTGGCCCCCAATGATGTTGGCAAACGGTGAGTGAAGCCGAGCATAAATCATTTCAAGATATTGTAGGTGTAGTTGTTCATAGTGCCGAATGTGGTTTGTCTGTATTATTTTTGCAAATGGAACAGGACCTATTCCATGAAGGAACGATGCACGCATCATGGCCACGACACGATCGGTAAGACCACTACGGTAGGTCAGATGGTGTGTAAAATGTGCTGAGAGTGCTCGGGGAAGCGCCGCAAGGAGAGCTGGTGACCAACTTTGGTAAGTTTTTTTGCAAGAACTGTTTCCGCACTGATATCGGTAGCCAATGATGTAGAGACATTGATCGAGGTCAATAATCCGTCGAGGGGCTTTGGGCCAACCATTGGAATGAAGGAAAACAGTTTTACCCTGGCTGGTCTTGCGTGATGCAGAAGCACAGGATGGACATGGAATACGGTCAACGAGAAGATGCGGAAGCCAGATGAAATATGATGGTTGATAGAAGTCTTCAGGGGTAGGCTGAAATTTTCGGTCGGCAGAGAAAAATGCGTATGGTGATCCATCAATAAAAGTGCCACGGTCATAGCAAGTGGGCTTCCTTGATGCATTCTTTTTCATCTCGAGAAGCAGACGCTCACGAGTGTCTGCATAATTTTCGTGGAGCCATTTAGGCAGAGATGATCGTTTTCGACAAGGAGTTTGAGTATCATGTACGGCATGAGGCCCTGCTATGCCAGGGGCAGCATCGGTAGCATCAGCAGCATTTCCTGCCTCGTCATCATCTGGTATTGATTGAAATTCAACTTGGTCATTCGTTTCATCAGAATGCGCAGGCGCAGAATCTCCGAACAAAAAATCTACATCATCCTCATCAAGTTCCTCAGAATCTGAACCCCAATTGTCATCGAGGGAGGAAATATTTTAAGCATCACACCGTACCTTCTTCAGTAATAGCCACGGTCCCCAATCCTACACCTCTGGGGGGGAGCCATGTGTTGGACGGGCACTTTGGAACAGTATGAACTATACGAGAATCAGCTCAGCGTCATTTTCTGAACAAGACTCATACCTCTAGCACCATCAATTTCTTGTTCGTCGACATCCTGTATGATCCGTGACAAACCTGTAACACCTAGGCAATCAGCACTAAGCGTGGCTCTGCTGCTCGTGGTGGTATACAACTCCTCGGCGAACCCGCCATGAATGCTGCCACCCTCCAGCTGCATGGTGGCAGATATATCCTCTGAAGTCCCGGTGCCAGTCTCTGTCAAAATTTCCGGTCGGTTCTCGCCACTGCCAGCAGCAGCAGGCGTCTTCTCTCGGTTCGTCGTATGGGCTTCTGTCGAAACCTCCATGTTCCTGTTTACAACACTCGATAATGTCCCTGGTGCTGCGTGAGCCCCAATGATTTGCCAACAGTTAAGCACCGACTCACCTGGGTCAACAACAAGGTCTCGGGTTCCCTGCGGGACATCTTGCAACACAGGCAATATATCGCAATGCCTCGAAAGTGCATGGGATGGTGCTAAATTCCATCAGGTAAAGTAAAATTTACACAGGACGCAAACATCCGCTTACCTGGAACATGGCTGCTAGATGTAGTTCCTTCCATGGCTGCACTAGCTGCAGCAGCTTCTCCAGAATCTATACAACATAGAACATACCTTCAGGTGGGCTAATGCAATAGAAATCGAGTACATACCATCACTTGAGCGGTTACTTAGATCCTGTGGAATTTTGCGTGGTCTGCCAACTTTTTTTGCACCGGGTTTGTTCTTCGAACCTTTCGGGCGTCCACGTGGGCGTCGGGGAGCAAGATCGGGCATTCGAATTGGTGATATAGCGGTGAAGAACTCAACTGCGGTAACTACACAGACTCGGAAGCGTGGTCGAAGGGCAGTTGTTTGGACGTGTTACCTTTGTTTACTCGTGTGTAGGTTTTCAAAGTCAGTTAGGTCCTATTCGCACCACACCTATAGTATGACTGCCTTCAGTGGCCCTAATCCTATAGGTGTGGACTTTGGTAAGAAATTAAATAAATTAAATAAATTAAATCGAGAGGAAAAGACGGCCACGAGAGTTAACTTGCAGGTAGTTCACTCCACGAAATCTGGGCGACGTAGCGACGACGTTATCAAATCTCAGGGACATCGGAGTATGTAAGTTACTTCTACATCAATCTCTTGCTCGACAACGTCTCGTTTTCTCATCTCGAATTCGTCCTGTAGCTCTCGTTCCTCCATCATGATGGTGAGCTAGCGTGCCTCTGGTCCATGAAAGTGTCCAGGAGACTGCGCTGTGTAAGGTGATTAGTAGCACTCTGGCCGTCACTTTGGTTGTTTGTCTGTGAGGTGAGTTTTCAACACTTGACCTCGGTATGGAGTATTTGAAGTGCTCACCATGAATATACAAGGCTTACTGTTCCAACGGCCATCGCAATCTGCTCGGTGACATCGCGTACAGGTGCGGATTTTCCGTTTCGACACTATTGGCACTTCTGCATTGTCTAACTGCCGTTTCTTCCCTTTGTGAGCGGATAGTGGTGCCGGCGGGCCCTCCCCGTAAACATATTGTACAGCTGATTGACGAATACTATGGCGACCAAGTAGATTTGAAATATGCCAACCAGAAACCGGTTCGTTCAAGGGCCGGCGGGCGTTCTCACTAAGTTGATCGCCCACGGATGTAGGGTTGGCAGCAGGAATAGGTGGGATGGTGACAGAATGGCCATCTGGTGAGAGGATGGCTTGGATATCGTCGTACGTCGCTTGATTCAGCTGTATTGAAGTTTTTTCATTCACGTTCTCTCCCCACTTCTTCCAGTAGTTCTTCAGGTGTTCGGGTAGCTGTACAAATGCAATCAGCTGCTATTTGAGATAAGATTTCGTTGATTATACCTTGTAAAAGATTGTAACACCATCTGCATGGCCAGACCATCGTGCAGCTACCGCCTGCCAGTCAGGTTCCTTTTTCCCGGCAAACAACCCATTTAAATCAGCAATCAACAGCTTGAACAAGGCACGCTCCGCCTTGGTGTGTATCGGTAAGACAGCAACTCGCGTGTTCTGCTTGATGGCAAGGTATTGATGTCGAATCCTCTTTTCTTTTGCAAAATTAGGATGGTAAACCAACATCCCGAGGCTTCGCCTGAATGTCTCAGGAAGTGGAAGTATTCCAAATACTTCCCTTGATCGCATGTACTGATCACCGTTGACCCATCCTCCAGCACCAAATCCAGGTGGAAAAGATACAAATTTGCTTGACGTTACGTCAAGTAAATGTGATATCTGATTCTTCATCCATATATCAAAAGAGCCTCGGTATCGTGATCCGGTGCGGTTGAATATTCCGACCTACAGTATCTGTATCAAGTTGTTCTGATGCCGTTGCACAATTTCACGGCTCACCGTGAGGTTGTGATATAAAATATAGTCTCGAAGAAGCTCCATAGCAAAGTCGGGGCCAGCGTTGAATGCACCAAACCATCGGATGATATTTTGATGAACACCGCCTTCGATGGTGTTTGTGCCTCGGCAACACCTATATCTCATCAGCCCAAACTTGTCACGGCCACGAGTGAAGTAGAGTTGAATGTCAGGAGGGTCTGAATAATAGCCTCGTCGAATATTTTCAAGTACGCTCTCTGCCACCTCCCATGCCTTATCATTGAACAGCGGAAGCCCTGTTTTAGCATCTTTGAGAGGTCCGTATGAGTGAATGACCTTGGCAACTCGGGGTAGCAGCTGTTCCGGAGGTGGGACAAATCTTTTAACACGCTGCAATAGCCAAGTTGGATGAGATCGGAGCATATACTCCCATGTCACATTCTTCGAGAATAAGAATGCTTCAATAATGGCTTTGTCCTCTGGGTCAGGCAAGAAGAAGGCATCCCGGAGAGCACGAGCAAATGGGCGTCGGAGTCCATGGTGCATTGAAATAGGAAACTGGTCCATAAGATGCCAGATGTCCCCAAGAACACGAGAACGTAGAAGGTCAGCACCATTCTCTGTCGCAAGATGTAAAACTCGGTGAGCGTGTACTTCAGCATGTGGATCACGTAGAGATCCTTCAGCTCTTTGTTCAGAGTGTGACACATCGATTGAATCAAGCCCATCGTACCATGCTTGAGCATTCTCGGCGTCATCAAGCTGACAGGTGGGGAAGGCAGCGTTGGCCACATTGTTGGAACTGTCCAGTTGCAGGGGTGGGGGTGGTAGGGAAAGGGCTTGTGGAATCACTGATATGGCTGCTTTGGATCGTGTCCGAACATGTTTGGCTTTACAAAGCAATAGGAATGGAGGGGGAGGGAAGGCAGAAAATGGAGTGGGGTCTTGTGAGGGAAGGAGTTCACCAGGGACCATGTACCCTGGCACGAGAATAGATGTCACATTAACAAGGACCCGAGTTTTCGTCACATTAATGCCCTGGTACTTCTTAGGCCTATCAAGGGCAATATTTCCATGTGCGACAATGACAGATTGATCTGGAGAAAAGAGAGACACCTCAATACCACCAGGAGATGAAGAATCAACGAGTTGACCAATGGGAGTCTTCACCAAGGCCTTGAAAATCTCCCAAGAAGCGAAGACATCAAGAGCGGCATATTTGATCTGGTCAGGAGTGAGTATTGGGTTTCCCCACATATTGCTGATACGAATTGCTGGGTCTTTTGGTAGGTACCGGCGGAGAACCAAAGCTGTCAAGTCTGCAAGTCCAATTGTTGCCTTTGTGGAAGCATTTTTCTCTTTTGCAAGGCTCCCAAGGTCCAGACTGCCTGCAAAGGCCACATCCCTGGGAGTTGAGAATCCACAGTCCTTGAACAACCTAGTCAAGTCTCCAGCTACCTTGACACCAACTTTGCGTATGTAAGGTGCACGGAGAAATGCCAGCAAAGCATGGGGGAGATGGAGATATCCATCACGAATATATGACACAAGCTACAATGAAATATATCAGATTATATTGACTAATGTCTTGAGAAAGAGAAACACACAGGCAATAGGAAGATCTCACATCCAAAAGTCAGCGAGATTAATGAAACACGTCCCTGGATGCCATTTGTACAGTCAACTGGCCACTCCATATCCAAAGCCACAAATACATCTTCTCCACCAGAGATGTCATCCATGATGCTATTGAGCCGTGTGTTGACTTGAAAGGAAGATGACAGGATAACAATATCACAACCAGAGCCTGGTTCAGGAAGTCCAAGGTGCACCAATGAGGATGAGTCAGGAACAGGTGTCACTCCAGCTAATAGCTCAGGGAAAACTCTCTCGAGTTCAGGTTTGTCACCACGCACATTGTCAGTAAAGACAATCTGAAGTGGGCTATGGCCATAGGTTTTGAGAGAGTTGGGTATCTCCGCCAGGGCTGGCATAAACTGGTTGTGGGCTTTTGTTGGAGTATATGCTGCTGAGCGAATTTCACCGTATTCGTTGGTTCCAGTATGTAAAGCACTGAATACAGGAACACCATTCATTTTCCCGAGATGCTTAGGAACCTGGGATGCTCATGGGTCAACAGATTGCAGAGCCTGAACTTTGTTGAAGACGTACCTTAAAACTATGGTCAACACTGAGAATCTTTGCAGATAGCATTGACGTGTATTGGTCCATCTCCGAAGCATGTGAGGAAATATATTTGACATAGAAGTCACGGAAATATCTAGGTGAAGGCGTAAATCCAGCATAGCCTTCTCGGTCATCAAATGAACCAAAAGGACGGTGGCCCCCAATGATGTTGGCAAACGGTGAGTGAAGCCGAGCATAAATCATTTCAAGATATTGTAGGTGTAGTTGTTCATAGTGCCGAATGTGGTTTGTCTGTATTATTTTTGCAAATGGAACAGGACCTATTCCATGAAGGAACGATGCACGCATCATGGCCACGACACGATCGGTAAGACCACTACGGTAGGTCAGATGGTGTGTAAAATGTGCTGAGAGTGCTCGGGGAAGCGCCGCAAGGAGAGCTGGTGACCAACTTTGGTAAGTTTTTTTGCAAGAACTGTTTCCGCACTGATATCGGTAGCCAATGATGTAGAGACATTGATCGAGGTCAATAATCCGTCGAGGGGCTTTGGGCCAACCATTGGAATGAAGGAAAACAGTTTTACCCTGGCTGGTCTTGCGTGATGCAGAAGCACAGGATGGACATGGAATACGGTCAACGAGAAGATGCGGAAGCCAGATGAAATATGATGGTTGATAGAAGTCTTCAGGGGTAGGCTGAAATTTTCGGTCGGCAGAGAAAAATGCGTATGGTGATCCATCAATAAAAGTGCCACGGTCATAGCAAGTGGGCTTCCTTGATGCATTCTTTTTCATCTCGAGAAGCAGACGCTCACGAGTGTCTGCATAATTTTCGTGGAGCCATTTAGGCAGAGATGATCGTTTTCGACAAGGAGTTTGAGTATCATGTACGGCATGAGGCCCTGCTATGCCAGGGGCAGCATCGGTAGCATCAGCAGCATTTCCTGCCTCGTCATCATCTGGTATTGATTGAAATTCAACTTGGTCATTCGTTTCATCAGAATGCGCAGGCGCAGAATCTCCGAACAAAAAATCTACATCATCCTCATCAAGTTCCTCAGAATCTGAACCCCAATTGTCATCGAGGGAGGAAATATTTTAAGCATCACACCGTACCTTCTTCAGTAATAGCCACGGTCCCCAATCCTACACCTCTGGGGGGGAGCCATGTGTTGGACGGGCACTTTGGAACAGTATGAACTATACGAGAATCAGCTCAGCGTCATTTTCTGAACAAGACTCATACCTCTAGCACCATCAATTTCTTGTTCGTCGACATCCTGTATGATCCGTGACAAACCTGTAACACCTAGGCAATCAGCACTAAGCGTGGCTCTGCTGCTCGTGGTGGTATACAACTCCTCGGCGAACCCGCCATGAATGCTGCCACCCTCCAGCTGCATGGTGGCAGATATATCCTCTGAAGTCCCGGTGCCAGTCTCTGTCAAAATTTCCGGTCGGTTCTCGCCACTGCCAGCAGCAGCAGGCGTCTTCTCTCGGTTCGTCGTATGGGCTTCTGTCGAAACCTCCATGTTCCTGTTTACAACACTCGATAATGTCCCTGGTGCTGCGTGAGCCCCAATGATTTGCCAACAGTTAAGCACCGACTCACCTGGGTCAACAACAAGGTCTCGGGTTCCCTGCGGGACATCTTGCAACACAGGCAATATATCGCAATGCCTCGAAAGTGCATGGGATGGTGCTAAATTCCATCAGGTAAAGTAAAATTTACACAGGACGCAAACATCCGCTTACCTGGAACATGGCTGCTAGATGTAGTTCCTTCCATGGCTGCACTAGCTGCAGCAGCTTCTCCAGAATCTATACAACATAGAACATACCTTCAGGTGGGCTAATGCAATAGAAATCGAGTACATACCATCACTTGAGCGGTTACTTAGATCCTGTGGAATTTTGCGTGGTCTGCCAACTTTTTTTGCACCGGGTTTGTTCTTCGAACCTTTCGGGCGTCCACGTGGGCGTCGGGGAGCAAGATCGGGCATTCGAATTGGTGATATAGCGGTGAAGAACTCAACTGCGGTAACTACACAGACTCGGAAGCGTGGTCGAAGGGCAGTTGTTTGGACGTGTTACCTTTGTTTACTCGTGTGTAGGTTTTCAAAGTCAGTTAGGTCCTATTCGCACCACACCTATAGTATGACTGCCTTCAGTTGCGCAACGCGATACACGTGACGTGTTAGCTATGAATGCCCAGTCTAATCAACGAAAGCGCGCAACACCACACATCGGATCTGAATTGACCGAATCTCCCGCCACTCGCCGCAAACTTGACATGGCTCTCGAAATTGTACCCAACGACGTCGATGATGCCACTCATTCTCGCATGGACGGGTCAGTTCTTGAAACAGTCGATGAACCAGTTCCAGCATTTCTTCTCGCCACCATCGTATCGACCTCGGAGGGACTACTTGATCCAAAGTACAAGGAGAATCCAGGTGCGAAAGCTCTGTTGCGCAAACACTCCGATTTGGAGACATTGCTCAAAGAGGTTTGGAAGGAGAAAAGGTTCAAGGAGATCAGGAACTTGAGTGCGTGACCCTTTCCACCATTTGAGAATGGCCTGTGACTCTTGACACAGAGATCCTCCGCCCTCCACATCGGCGATCATCGTCTCCCCGTCGGCTTTCAAGGTTGTTAAATGCTGAGGTTCACCGTAAGTGATCGCTCGCGTTCATGAGAAGTAACGGTGGTTAATGATATATTAAGAGCAAGGTAGCTATATTGTCTATTTTCTGGATTATTTGCGTTAACAAGGAGCTAGCGGTCTCAAACGCTTGGAACCAACATTACGCTGGGTCATATCATCGTCTCCTGCTGGACAACATCAATCGTATGTCGCGTGAGAAGCCTTATTCGAACTCTGTAGCCATTCTTCAAAGTTCGGGCTCAGGTAAATCGCGGATGGTCCATGAGCAATCAAACTTGGTGTTCACCATCCCTTTCAATCTTCGTGCCCACGCCGAGAACCAAGGTCACTATTTGTTCCAATTTATAAGCTGCATATTCTTACGTGCAGAAATTAGATATGGCATATCCTCCTCCAGACAATGAAATCCGCAATTATCTCGACTGGCAGGCGGCCGACCTTTGCGAAGCCAAAACTCGCTATCTTCATCTCCTTGGGCACCTATTCAAAGTGGTTTCAGATGAGCTGGCCGTGCTGTATTCAAAAAAGCAGCCCTCATACGTGGCGCTTGCAGAGACATGGCGGGAGCACCTCGAGCAAGGTCAAAATCGCAGCAAGATGTATGGCACAGCTGTCAAAAGCTGCGGTGCCGACGACTTGGTATGTATTTTATCTACGAATTGCATTTATCACTCCATGATTCCGTCAGATTACGTTGCAAAAGAAACACCCAGTGCCGGCGGGAATCGTCGATCCTCCCTCAGTATACGCTGTATCAGAGGCGGCGAAAGACGAACTCGCCCGATTGCTTCGAACCATTGATAGTTCCTGCGAATCCATGAAGGACTTGAAGAACGATCACGTCAAGGTGATGCTCTACTTTGATGAGGCTCATGTTCTTGCGGAGAAGACTGTTCCGCATGACCGTGACGGGAAGGACATGTATGATGCCCTATGCTCGTGCTTCAATGCTTTCCTGTCTTTGCCCATATTCGTCATTTATCTCTCAACAAGCTCCAATATTAGTCAATTGGCTCCCCAGGGTTCGCTGGCTAGATCCGCTCGGGCGCGCGAAAATGCAGATGCGCTGCAGGCGCCTATCACAGAAACCCCTTTCGATTGTTCTCCTGCACTGTCTATCAAACCTGGTGTGTTCAAGATGGAAGATTTGTCCCAAATTGAATTCATGGCTCAGTTTGGTCGTCCAATGTGAGTTTACGTGATGTATATTAGGACGTTCTTCACGCTCTCGGACCTTACAGGTTCTGGACGCTCCTTGCTGGAGCCGCCAATCATAAAAGCGAAATCCTCCCTACGATTATCGACCTTGCCCGCGCCAAGTTGATATGCCACCACAAGATTTCGGTAAAGCACACCGAACTCCAACCTGTCGCATCGACGGCTGTGTTGGATGTCCTGTTAAACCTCGATTTCGAACCTCGACGTGAAGCAGCACGCCGTCGCGAAGTTCAACTTGTCTCGACCTACATGCGGACTGCGTTTTCCATCCCGCAAGACCGCGAATACTTTCGCTCTGGTTATCCATCCGAGCCCATACTTGCAGAGGCTGCGGCTCGCCAGATGGATGAGTTTCAAACGTTATCCCCCGACACCAATGTAATGGCAAACATTCTCAGGGCCGATTTTAGCAGCGGGATATTAGATCAAGGAATGCGAGGGGAAGTCGTCTTTCGCCAGCTTATTTCGGAGGCATATAGGCGTGCAATACGAAAGGATCACCCCGACGATTCCACACCCATCTTCAGCAAAGGTTGCAAGCTGACGACCTTTATAAAGGAGCTTTTCTCCAAAGACTACGCGGATCAAATTCTGAATAGTGTCCCAGATAATGTCAAAAGCATGACCACGTTTGCTGAAGCGTTTGACGATGCCGTAGTCCGTTTCACTCATTTCGGGAAGATGGCAGACGACACCGCGACGACTTCATATGCGATGTTTGCTGCATTTGTCCGGTGTATGGGGATCATTTGCTGGTCCTCACAAGACATTGTCGACGTTATACTGCCTGTGCTCCTGCGTCGTGGAGACCTTCTTCAAGAGTCTTCCATGACGGGCTTATTAATCCAAATCAAGAGGCGGAAAGCGAAAGGATCCGTTGCGAAGTACGAAATTAATCAAAAAGCACTTACGTTTTTCCCTACCCCAATGGTGGGCCAGGCAGATGAGCGTCCTTACATCACACTGGTTGCTGAAGTGGGAGTGCAGCTCCCGACGTCCCGAAATGCAGTCACAGAAGTGAAAGTTCGAGACAGGCTTAACAAATCCATTCTAGATCCGAGAACAACACAAAAACCGACTACTGGCAAGGCGTCGACTGCTGACAAGCCATCGACAATTTCAAGTCCAGCAACGCCCTCGAAACTCAAAATACCACGGCAACCTGACAGAGTGGCACATCCGAGAGATACACATCCTCGTTACAGTATCTATGCTTATGGCTGCTCTGATACAGTGTACAATGTCATCAACCCGCGCGATAGGCCTCTCTACAAATTCCTCCTCGGAAATCGCGACGTTCTTCATGAGCACCCTCGGCAGGATCCACATTCATTACGCGCAGTGCGTAAGATGAAGCCATTCTGGAGTGCCGGCGTCGAGTGCTATGACTGGATTGAAGAGCCATTTCTTCAAAAGTATCAGGGTTGGCATGACGATGATGGAGGACTATTTGTTGGGGAGTATGAAGATTGTGATGACAATCCAAACCCTTTCTCTCTACGGCAAGGTGAGTTTGTGTTAGTACGATGTGGACAATACCTGAATAGACGTGAAACTCTTGTCATTCAGGCAATAAGATACATTGGAGGTAGGCCAAGAAACATCGCGTCGTCGAGGAAGCAGAGGAAGATGGGGGTAACAGGGATCTTTCAGTGATGCCACTAGTGTGATCTTGTAGTTATGTTATGTTTCTGTAATATGATGGGTTGCATTCGCGTTGTGATGACAGAGGCCAGGCACTCCATGTTGGCAGAGCTGGCATGTTGTAGGAGAGTTCACCGTCAAAATTATTATATATGCTATAGGCTCAAAAATAGTGTAAGATTGGTTCAGACGATCTTACATGAACCAATCCATTCGGACTTTTCACTGGATATTATTATTGATATGCCATTGCACTTATCGTAGACACACTTCTCCCAAAATGTTGACGGACGTGGGCGGTCGAAGTTGCGCTTCTCGAGTCCGCACATCATATGACATGTAGTTAATACGGATAACTTGTGCCTGTAGATCCAGTCATTGATGAAGGGAAATGTATTCCTGCCCTCAGTTGAGAACCCATGTTCTGGATGAGTGGACCCATGCCAGAGTGTTCTTCCAAGGCATAGAAGGCTGGTCCCGTTGCCAGGCCAAGCTGCAAGTTGGCACCACCCAGTTTCCCGAGACAGTGGCCTCACCCACCTCATAGTCAAGTATGTTGTTGACAAGCTAGTGGTGTTGAAAGAAAAGACAGTAGATACAGTAAGGAAATAGAAATGATGGCCCCGTTTCTACCAAAACAAATAAAAAGCAGCAAGACCAAGGTTACGACTGTACTCGTATGCGACGTCTCTCCACAGTTCTCCTTCCCCACATCCACCGAGGTCAACGGGGGAGCACCGTTGGCAATAAGGCTAGCTGTCTTAAGGTATGTGCGGCGCATGTAAAAGAAGCAATTCTTATTGCGTAGCGCCGCGGGCGAGCGATTGACGTCAGTCGGGGAAGAAAAAGAAGGGTCGAGAAACAGACCAGCTGGATAATATTAGCTCGTTCCGTGGGTGGGAGCTGATTGATCTGCTCCAGTGTCATCGATAACACCCGCACAATCACAGCCTTTTGGTCATCGGGCATGGTAGCCAGTGCGTCTGGTATCAAGCTCACGTTGGCTGTGGGCTGGACAGGTAGATGAGGGGTTGTATATGATTGGGTATAGTTTGGGAATCCCAACGATGGAGCAGCGTTTCCATAAGCCACCGATGGGGAGGTGTGTGCCCCAAACCTGGTGGGTGTTGAAGTTGTCCGAAATTGGGCAGCGGGTGACCATTGGAATGTGGTACGGCAGGAGGGACAAGAGTCAGACGGGTAGCAGTGTGGTATTGTGCTTGCAAATATGGAGGAAGGGATGACACCGGGTGAGGAAGAGTGGTTGTAGACGGTTGAGCTTGTGTGCCATACGCAGTGACTGTTTTCTGTAGAATAGCAAGTCAATAAACTGGCAACCAAAAAAGTAAACTGCCACGGGCCAGGGCTGACATGAAGGACATCTACATTGACGGCGTTCATGTTGACCATGGGCGTTATTAGGGCATAGGCGATTTGGGGTTGAGAATTGAGGATGGTGCGTGCCGAGTCTGGCGTTGTTTTCTGGTAAGGTCAATTGGATACACCTGCGCCGGAGGGAATCTGATACTTACTTTGAGCTGGAGGAGGAGTTCCAGCAACTGTTCCTCGGGACTGGCAAGGACAACCACGTGCCGCTTTGCGGGTTTTGCCTTCAATCGACCATGAGCTTGAGCGCCCTCAGAGCCATCTTGCTACACCCTTGTCGTCGAATCCAATGCAGAGTCGCCAACCGCCCAGGTTTGGCGGGACTTACTGGACATAATGTGACAAGTCAATTTGAATGTTTTCATTTCATTTTCAAGGTTTCACTTTCGTTTCAGGATTTCGATTTCGACTTCAGTTTCAATGTCAGTTTTGGTTTCAATTTTGATTTCAGTTCTGATTTCAGTTTCGTAATTTCAGTTTCAGAATCCCAATTCCAATTCTGTAAGTTACAATTTTGCTCCGCTCAAGCGTAGACTGATAAACCAATGGTGCCACAATGGTGAAGTCTCATTAGGAGTTCCCAGTCACTGGTGGTCCAAATGGTGATGGATCCTGTCATTAAAGGCAATGACAACGAGGCCAAAGATGCATGGCGATGACAAGCCCAGTTACCCACAACAGCGACGGCCATGACACAAGCCGATTGATTGGCACTGATGACTCCCTTGCCTCGTTCCTCGTTTTATTCCACTTGCGCCCTCTTTTACCAACCCAGAAGCCCTTCGCAATCGATGTCCCACTGATTCCTGACGAAGATCCAGGCCCGCTAAGTCCCAAAACGGCCACAACAACAAACACATGTGCCTAACAACACAACGACAATGCCAACGCAACTATCATGGAAAACGATGCGGCGGGGAGTGGTGCGCCCACCCCCGCTGCTGTAGGTAAGTTCTTTTTTACTAAGTTCATTTAATTTTTGTTAATAACAACAACATGCCACAGTAACGAACACGGAGACACCGACTCAGATGGAAGGTAGTGGGGGAAAAGAAGCCTGGGAAGTGGTGCCTCTATTTCCCAGGTTTACAGGTGCGTTACCATGTCTCATCCAAGTCCCCAGTTGACAGAGTCAACGACGCACGTCTCCAAATGATGCAATGCCCCCCATCGCGTAAAGACGTGAAGACGCGTCGAATGCGTCCAGGAACTGTGCCAAGACACGTCAAGCGCAGACGACGGGCCAAGAAGGCCCCCTCCATCTCACCTCGCACCTCGCGACACCCCCCATCCCGTCAATTGATGTGGACGCGGCGTTTGCGAGGTGGTAACTGAGGGGCCAGGGCCAGGGAGTCTGCGAACCGGAGACTGCTAATGGTTCCGTAGAATACACATGTTCGACGTTGGGGGGCAAGGATCGGAAAAGAAAAAGTGGATTCACTGCTTTAAAAGCATTATGAGTATCATCTTCTGCACGGCGTTGAGTGAGTACGACCAGGTGCTATTAGAGGAGAAGAATCAGGTTAGCACATATATTAATCTCTCCTTGTCATTACAAGGCCCTACGATGACAACTCTTCCGCAACAAGTGCCACTGGCATGGAAATTCAAGTCATCGACACTCAACCGTTCAGCAAACGAACGGAGCCTATTTCTTCGGCGCTTCTCGCCTGGCCCCTCGCTGTCTACCGTGCAGACTTCCATGACATTTACCGCGCTAACGGCCACGTTTTCCTTCCGATCTGGTTCCTCACCTGGGCCGTCCTTCTCCCACTCACAAGCGTGAAAACCATCGTAGGCAACAACTCTCGTCTCGACTGCTTTACCTTTGGCAACATCAAACCAAAACTCAATGCTCGTTACGCCACCCATGTCATTCTCGCATACCTCCTCACCGGTAAGTTACCCTTTTCGATAGTTTTCCATGTTGGCTCATCGCTCCATGCAGGTTGGGTGTGTTATAACATCAAGAAGGAGATGGCACACTTTGTGACCAGGCGTCAGGAGCATCTCGTTGATCCCTCTCATGCCAAGTCTATCCAGGCAAACACAGTCCTTATCACTGGTATACCCCCCGATTTAGTCTCCAAGCGTGCCCTCACCCGTCTCTTCGGTCACCTCCCTGGTGGCGTCAAGAAAATCTGGATAAACCGGTGCGTATGTTTTGTTTGTGTCTCCATCGGTGCCGATTGTAATGTGAAACCCACAGGGACCTTAAAGAACTCCCGGTGCTGTATGACCGCCGCCTTGACGCCTGCAGCAAGCTTGAGTCTGCTGAGTCTACCCTCTTGCGCACCGCTCTCAAGCTGCGTCGA
Source organism: Hygrocybe punicea (assembly GCA_963556145.1). Lineage (NCBI taxonomy): Eukaryota > Fungi > Basidiomycota > Agaricomycetes > Agaricales > Hygrophoraceae > Hygrocybe > Hygrocybe punicea. The sequence continues at coordinate 5,737,447 of OY744466.1, read as the reverse complement.
AAGAAGAACAAAGGGTACGCCGAAAATGTTGCCTGATGTTTACCCGTGATTATCCTACGTGTTGACAAGAAAACAGTGTGTATTGGTGAAATATAGATTACAATGAAAACATCTGTTGACATATATGTAAGGCAGCAATCCATAATGACCGGTAAACATGTACGCCATGAGCTCCACCGCTATATGTTTGTTCCACCAGGTTGTCCAAAAACACAAGTTGTGCTGGATTCAATGGGCAATTGGGTCCTTCGACCTCGACATGTGAAAATGTTGTTGGAGGGTGGGGTAACAAGGGATTGGTGGTAGTGTTTTCATTTATCCCATTTGATTCGTAATGATGAGATAGAATTCGATTGTCGTCGTAATCTTCCCAATCAATGCCATATGAAGTCAGGTCATCAACCTGGTCGTCGATGGGTTGAAATTGAGCTGGGTCAAGTCCACGTACACCATTCTGCAACATTCCAAATACAAACATATCTTGGGGGCTGCATTGACGTTCGCCTCGAATGGAAAGTGTATGGGAATTCCAAGCCTCAGCCCATGCGAGTAGGTCTTCATTGATGGCGCGTAAGAAAAGTCGATGAAGTAGCCAAATGTGTGCATCTGAATCAGGATTCAATCCATCATGTTGTTCCAAAGACTGGAAAAGCTGCTTCCATTTTATTCCAATTCCACTTGTCAAGTCACGCCATAAACGTTCAATTCGAATATTGTGAACACTCCTAATAAATGTGGTCAACCACTGTCAATTGTATTGAATCGAGCAATTTACCTTCCCCAGATGTAAGATCCTCGTTCAATCCCACGCACCTCCTCCATCCAAGATGCAACAAGTAGGTTTTCAGTACCATGATCACCACGTACTCGGCTTGGTATTCCATGGACTTCAATCAAGTCCAAAAATAACTGAAGTACTGTGTCGGCACGATTATTGTCACTAGCACGTATTCCAGTGACCAGGCGAGAAAATCCATCAATAAAACCATGGATAACAATTTTCCAGCGGATCAAGCCTAAATTCGTGTGTCACAATATGTAAGCACAGTAGAATATTGGGTGACAACATACCATGCTGGCCATCATGATGGCAAAGAGAATTAGGTCCCGGGACACTGTAAACCCTCCGCTGGATTCTACGTGAACCAAATGAGTTTGCGGAGGGGCCATGTACACGGTCATAAGACTGTTGAAGTCAAGCTCGTGGAACACGATGACCGAGGTGCTTGAGATGACCATCAAGCATCCGGCGACCAAATGAAGGAAATGTTTGAAGGATTGTAGACACAACTTCATTGAGCTCATGATCACTAAGCTGTGATTGCAGACCTGTAGACGAATGGTAGCATCTTAGAATAGCACCGTTTTCATCTTCATATTCCACATAAACGGGGGGACCAGGTACAGCCAGGCCATACTCAAGTGCTCGGCGGCGAACAGTACGTGGAGCACAGTCGAAAACTGAGGCTAAATGGGTGGGTCCTCGAAGGGGTAGAGTAATGGCAAGGAGATCAGGATTTATTTCAATACGTGGCCGACCTCTCTGGCCTGAGCAGACGTGGTGGGCCATTGGCATTGCTGGGAGATCAGGAGGATCAGATGAAATTTTGCATGCGTCATCAAGAGCATCAATCATGGCATGAATACTGTCACGGATAACAGTTTTCTCGTTGCCAGGAACAATGTGGTGGTGCTAGAATATGTATATTGAAGTCGTATAAATCTACAAACGTCAAGTTGAGTCTTGCCTGCTCCAGTACTCGCAGCAATCGGAGACAATCATCACGACTTGCTCCTAATCGCCCCGCATCACCAATTTGTGTTCGCAATGCAACATTGACTTGACCTCCGAGCTCTCGGTAAGCAACGCGTATAGTATCGAGAGGCAGCAATGAAGGTGAAAAGGTGGTATCCATTGGTCATGCGAAGGAGATGGTCTCAGATGGAAGTCTGTGTGAAGATGGCGTTGGCGAAAAACATGTATGAAAGCAGCTTGCAGGCAGTAGAAGTTGAATGTTCAGCAGTACACTTGTGAACTTACGGCCGGACACACTCTAGTAGCCCAGCGGAGCGGTGATGATTATCAGCAATTTTTTGGTCCCATAAAACTGAGCCCAAACCGAAACCAAAAATCCTGAAATTGAAGCTGAAATCCCGAAATTGGAACCGAAATCCTGAAATTGAAACTGAAATTCCGAGATTGAAGTTGAGACCAATGTTTCGATTTTTGTCCAATGAGGCCCCTCATACCCAGGAACTCAGAGCAGGATTGGAAAAGGGCTCCGACGAAGTCAAAATCGACACGTTGCGCAAGATTCTCGTCTTGACCATCAATGGAAACCCACAAGTCAGCTTCCTCTACTTGCTATGCCGATCTCTAACATGATTGCTTTACGATTCAGCCTACGCTGTTGATGCCCATAATCCAGTATGTTATGCCGTCACGGAACAAAAAATTAAAAAAGTTGCTCCACTTTTATTGGGAAGTGTGCCCAAAGTATGACGAGAATGGGAAGCTCAAGCAAGAGATGATCCTTGTTGTGTATGTATGATACATCGCTCTGTGTATAGAAAACGAGTTGAAATCACATCAGGAAAACACGGGTTGACTTAATTTGACTTAATCCGACTTAATCCGACTTATTACATAAATTAAGACCTTTTAAGTAGTTAAGTGATTAAGTGGAATTAAGAAGGTCCATCTACTTAATCGTACTTAATCACACTTAATTATTTAACTTTATGGATAATTTTTTCTCTAAAATCCATATAATTGTGCCAGTGCACGGTATATTAGTACTATTAGTAGTAGTACTAGCGGTGGTATTACTTTGAAAAGGGAAGCAAAAGCGAGGGAAAACAAGCAGACGGAATCATATTGAGGGTCACGGTGGGATCAGGGAGAGACTCGGACTCGATTTTTGATGGGGTTGGCATTCTAAGTAAGAGCTCATGAATGCTGGAACTGAAAGTAAGGCTGAGAAACGTACAATTCATGCCAGGTTCAATCAGAGCCGCACGCTCTTGCTCCTCGTCTTCCTCTACTGAACCCTGAGAATCCGTGTAACGACCACTTTGAGCATATTCTTGTGTCAGTTCAATCACCTCTTCGAAAGCCTCGGATGACATTTTCTCAATAGACCTAAGATAACCCCGCGTTGCTTTCCCCCAGTTTTGTTCCGTGAATGCCGTGTCCTTTGTGTCTCGTCCAGTGGCGGGGTTGATGCCTTTGGTTATTGTCACGGTAAGTTTGTTAGGTTCTTCCTCGTTTGCGATCATGAGGTCCCCGTTGGCCCACAGCCGAAGGGCCCTTTCGGACTTGCAACCCATCCGTAAGTGTGCACACATCCACAAATGTCAGTACTCACAGCTGCCGCTGACAGCGCAAGCGCCGACTTCGGCTCAAGCGAACTCCTCGAGATTGCCGGAATTTTAATTGCATTGCGGATTGCCATGAAATGTGCATTGAAGGTTTGAAGAACGAAGGGACCTTGATATATGCCTTTGAAATCCTTTTTCCGGGTTGTTATGCTAGCATTGAACTAGATTTAAATATGCTTACGTTTCTGTCGTTCCCAATGGCAACGGCAAAAAGAAATGCGAAGTTCTTGAGTTGGCGTTTAGCAAATGCTGCACGGGCTTCATTGGTATTGAGTTCAGGCGTGGCCAAAAAGTAGTCATTGATTGCTGCCAGGGCGGCCGATGCGAATGTCGCCCTCCATTCATAAATTCGTTGATTGGACTGAGTGGTGTACATTAGTATCTACATTTAGCTGATCATAGTAACGTACGATGAAGAATACACTGTCCATGTAACCAATCTTGTAGGGGATGTTGACCACGTTGGCCCGGTTCATATAAATGGCATCCCAGATATGTTGCAGGGCTATTACGGAGTCGTCGTCGTCAATTGTCCATGGGTTGGAGTAATTTGCGACGAAGACGGTGTATGTGGGTATGAAAATTCGGCGCCAAACGTTCGCATCTTGGGCACCAAAAGGGAGATCGCGGTTGGTGAAGTGGGCACGGCCTTGACGGCCTGATTCACTGATGTTGGTCGTTGAGGTCACGGTCATGGTTGCATCTTCAATCTTGATCCCGACCTAACCAGAATTTAAGACGACATTTTATATATATAAAAATAGCCACATTACCGGGTTTGATGACTTAGACGATCTTGCAATAACCCCATCCGAGTCTGGGATATCTACACCTTCAACTGTGGTTGGTTCTGAGCTCTTGGACAGTCCAGAATGACCGTGTGCCGTGGGCCTGAAAGAACTTGAAGCCGCACTTGAGGAGTTTGTAGGACTAGCTGAGTGATCCTTGCTAAGAAGACTCCTCGTAGGAGTCCTCTTGGGGGGCTGACCCATCTGGCGGACTTCGGTTGCCCATTTATCAATGATACCGACCTCACTCTTGTCGAGAGTACTGCGGGTGTGAAAAAAAAGGGTGATATCGTCAAGAATCAACATGTGTTGGTTGTGTGGTCACACCTTCCAATTTGGGTGACTTTGATCCGAGACAACCTTCAGCCTTCAACGTTGCAACAATCAGGATGCGAAATCGGTACTCACGCTCTTGTTCTTCCTTTACTTCCACCACCTTCCGGTACGCCTTGACAGCTGCTCGCTTGTCCCCCTTCTGAACTCTTTTCTTCTTCGTTGGCTGGCCGATCTCCTCGTCGCTTATTTCCTCTGCCTGCTGCTGAGCCTGTGGTTCGTAGGTTAGGTCCTTGGGATCATCTCGATAACCAGCAACAGGTTCATCCTCAAATTCCACGACATCATCCATCGCAGTTTTGCCAGCCGCTCCTGCAGTGTCTTTCGCAACCGCATCTATCTCAGAATCAGCAGCATCGAGTCAGTAAAGCATCGCATTCACCCTTTTCTGCAACTGACTGCCCTTCTCCGTTAGGCGTTTTCTCATTGCGAGGTTTGCCACCCGATGATGAGGCCACAGCCCGTGGTTGAGGCCTTGGTCGCTCTTGAATCCCAGCCCGTTCCTTTGCGTCTTTTTGAGCAAGTTCGTCCTCCAAGCGAGCGATGTTCCTCATCAGCTCAGCTGTGAGAGCATCCTTCTCGACTTTCGCAGCAAGCTGTTCGGCACGCGCTGCCTCCATTTCTGCCTTGGTACGACGCTTTCTCTTGGCAATGATTTCTCCTGGGTGCTGATCCGCATTAGCAGCGCGAGTTTGTACTTGGGAAGATTTCGTTGACATGGTAGGAGTGACCGTTGAGGTGAAAAAGAAGGATGAGCTGATGTCCTTTTTTTTTTCAAGTTCAGATCATTGCACGTGAGGTCAACTCGGCTCAGTCAACAGAACCCACCATGTCTACGCTCCCAAAGCACAAAACCTCCCTCTTACGTTTACCGTGTGTCTCGTGTGGTCGATATTTCCATAACCAGTCTGGGCTCACTAAACACCGCCGCGTCCAGCATCTCCAATCTGGCCAACTCAAACATCAGGCTCATGCGAAATTACCTGTTCCGGCTCAACCAGCTACTACCTCTGTCCACGATCAAGTTGATGAGGACACCCATTCGTCTGACGACGTTGATAACTCTCAGGGGGACATCCGTTCCTTGGACGACCGAGCCGGTGACATGGACGGAGACATTGATATGGCTTCAGATGATGTCGCAGGTGAAGCATCACCAAGAGGTGCTTCAGGAAATGATACGGCGTATCATGCATTGCTAAACGGTAAGTAGGTGATGGTATATACACTGTCAACTGCTGAACTTGGGCCAATTTGTGTAGCGGTACCATGTAACATCAACGGCAACTTTCTACCGCCAAATTCCTCACCACGTGTTGAAGAGGATCCACCGGCTGATGAGTGGGCACCTTTCGACAACAGAGTGGCATTTGAATTAGCCGAATTTCTGTACTCTCGCAATCAGATGCCGGCACAGCAAATTGATACCCTAATGGATCTTTGGAATGCATCTGCACTCCCTCATGGTGCTGAGGCGCCATTTGAGTCAGCGAAAGACTTGTACAAGACAATCGATTCATCAAAATTGGGTGACGTCGAATGGGAGAGCTTCAAACTCAAGTATGAAGGAGTCAAGCCTGTCGACAAGGTCCCTTCATGGATGAATAAGGAATACGAAGTGTGGTACCGCAATCCGCATGAGATCGTGCGCAATATCCTTGCGAACACCAGTTTCGATGGTTCAATCAACCCGACACCGTATCGTGCATACAACACCAGTAGCGAACGGCAGTACGACAATTTCATGTCAGGCGACTGGGCGTGGCGTCAAGCGGTAAGCAACCACTGGTTGTCACGGCACGTAAACTCATCATATCACTAGGACATCATTGCTGAGGACCCCAGTACACATGGGTCAATGTTTGTGCCAGTAGTACTAGGTAGCGACAAAACTGTAGTGTCCGTTGGGACAGGTGATACGGCGTACCATCCCCTCTACCTCTCGATCGGAAATGTGCACAGCACAGTTCGACGCGCTCATGGAGATGCAGTTGTTGTTGTAGGTTTTCTGGCGCAACCCAAAGGTCAATCTGCATGCTATTATGACAATTATCCTCACTTACATACCCCTCATGCGCAGCTGAGCGGCAAGATGCCGACAAGGAAAATTTCCGTTTATTCAAGCGACAGATGTTTCACGCGTCACTCGCCAAAATACTTGACCCGCTCAAGCCGGCTATGACCACACCAGAAGTGGTCAAATGTTGGGACGGCCACTTTCGCAAGGCAATTTATGGTATCGGACCATATATCGCCGACTATCAAGAACAAATTCTTGTCTCGTCTGTTGTTCAAGGCTGGTGTGCAAAATGCCTGGTTGTACCAGATGGCATGGACCGCCCTGGAATCACTCGCACATACCAGCATACCCAAACTGTTATCGAAGCATTTGGATTGCAAGTCGCAAGAGACGACTACGGCATTTCAGGCAACATCAAGGTCTGATCGTTGTGAATATATTTGATCATTGTTTCACCTTCTTGTTCAGCCTTTTACAGATGGGTTCCCGCGGGCAGACATACACGAACTTCTAGCCCCCGACATCCTTCATCAATTGATTAAAGGAGTCTTCAAGGACCATTTAATACAATGGGTCGAAGATTATCTGGTTTTGATACATGGTCGTGCACGTGCCGACGAAATTCTCAGTGATATTGATCGCCGGTGAGCTAATCTAACAAATCTATCTTTCATTTCGTTAACCTATATACTAGCATTGGATGTGCTGCACCTTTTTCGGGACTCCGGAACTTTCACACTGGCAGGAATTTTTCGCAATGGACAGGCGACGACTCAAAAGCCCTCATGAAAATATATATTTCCTGCATTGAAGGCCACGTTCCTGATGATATTGTCCGCACCGTCCAGGCCTTCATGGACTTCACATACATCGTGCGACGTGACACTCATACTGAAACCAGCTTACTACAGCTTGATGCTGCACTCAATCGGTTTAACCATTTCCGGAAAATCTTCCTTACCGCAGGTATTCGCATGAACTTCAATCTTCCACGGCAACATTCGATGGTTCACTACCTCACGCTCATCCGGGCTTTTGGTGCTCCAAACGGATTGTGTTCGTCAATAACAGAATCGAAGCACATAGATGCTGTCAAGAAACCATGGCGGCGATCGAGCCACTTCAATGCCCTTGGGCAAATGTTATTAACCAATCAACGACTGACCAAGCTGGCTGCAATGCGTGTCGACTTTACCCGCCGAAAAATGCTGGAAAGAACATGTCTTGTCGAGGTATTGATGATGCTGGGTGAGATCATTGACGTGTCAATGGGTATAAAATCAGATTATTAACAACAGGATAGATCCCAACGGCAACCGTGTTGGTCATGCTGAGGTAGCGGCTGATGCCGCTGATGCCACCATTACAGCCCACGAGGAGGACTCGGAACCTGAGGATCTTACCGATGATGGCCCGGTGGTAACCAGTTATGTGGATTTGACACGGACAGTCTGTAGGTGCCTGTGCTAGTCCCTGAACGCTGTTCACTGACTTGGTTGGCCATAAGGTTATACACGCACGGCAGATCAGATCTCAACCAAAATTGCTGAGCCACGGCTGCCCGCTCTCATGCGACGCTTCCTCTATGATCAACTACATCCAGATAATGTCCTCACGTCAGCCCATATTTCACTAAACGAATGCCCCCGATTTATGGGGAAAGTGAAGGTTTTCAATTCGGCAGTAGCTTCTTTTCATGCGCCCAGTGATCCAAGTGGTATCCGAGGCATGCGTCGTGAATACATCCGATGTACTGATAATTGGAGGAAGTCTGGACCACGCCGCGATGTCATATTCCTCAATCGTGACCCAGAGCTCCCAGGGATGCGGGGGATTGATGTGGTGCAGCTCCGGCTGTTATTTTCTTTCAACCACCAAGGCGTAACATACCCGTGTGCCTTGGTTCATTGGTTTCGGGTTCTCGGTCAAGAACCGGACAGTACCACAGGCATGTGGATTGCAGAGCGTGAACACGACATTGAAGGCCACCGTGTTGCATCTGTTATCCACCTGGAGTGCATCATTCGAGCATGTCATCTCATGCCGGTCTTTGGGCGGAAATTCATACCGGCACTGCAACCTCAAGATACCTTGGCAGCATTCAAGTATTACTATGTAAATAAGTATGTTGACCATCACGCAACTCAGTTAGCTTTTTGAATAGTACTACAATTAATTTTTTAATATCAAGTTTTAATAAAATTTAAGTGTGTTTAAGTCGAGTAAGTGTTTTTAAGTTGAGTAAGTGGGTTTAAGTCGACTAAGTCCGATTAAGTCAAATTAAGTCAACCCGTGTTTTCCTGATGCACCTGACACATCAGGACTTTCCACATTTAGTCGGGATCTAAAGTGATTTCTAAAGTTAGCACCAAAATATAATCTTTAGATTTACATTTAGGCCTAGCCTAAATATTGAATTTAAGTCACAAATAAATGTATATCTAAATTATTTATTTATTTTCATCTTTAGGTTATTCTTGCAATCAAAATAATTATCAGATCTAAATTGTAAGGGGAAAGTATAATTTAGTTTCAAGTTTACTCAAATTTCTAGTCCAAATTTAGGCATCACTTAGAGGCAGGCCAAAATTAAAACTTTCAGTAGCATTAAAATAATAAATTTAATAGTTATCAAAATGTAAGATTGCAGCAGCTATTTAAATCCAAAGGTTGTTGTTAGATCTAAAGCTATTGCCCGCGCCATCGCCCACTCGTCGCCCGCCCGTCACCCGCCTGCCACCTGCCCACCGCCCGCCCATCGCCCACCCGCCACCCAGCCATCACACTGCTGTGCAGTTGGTGCCATTGTCATTTCCCGCAGGCTTTGAGGGTGCCCCACTACTCACCAATGTTAATTGATGCACCCACCCATCACCCACTTGCCATCCACCCATTGCCCGCCCACCTCCCAATCATATGACCTCATGAGCCCAGCTCCGACGTCAATTGACGTGGTGGTGGGGTTCGTGAGGTGATGACAGAGGTAGGGGGAGAGGCAGGCGGGGGAGATGGCAGGGCAGGGAGATGGCGGGGGCACGATAGGATGGGAGGGCAACGAGGGTGTGGGTGATGAGGTGTGGGAGATGGCGTGGGCATGGCGGGAGGGTGGGCAACTAGGGAGTGGGAGATGGTGTGGTGAGGGAGATGGCGTGGCGAGGGAGATGGTGTGGGCAGGGATTATGTTGGAGAGATGGTGTGGGCAACGAGGGAGTGGGAGGGTGAGGAGATGGCGTGGGCATGGGTGAGGGAGATGGCGTCGGTGTGGACGAGGGAGATGGCGTGGGCAGGGGGAGATGATGGGATGTGCGGGTGGGGAGATGGCGTGGGCGACGAGAGCGGGCGACGAGAGCGGGCGACGAGAGCGTGGCGTGGGCGACGAGAGCGTGGCGTGGACGACGAGGGCGTGGCGTGGGCGACGAGGTGTGGCATGGGTGTGGGAGATGGCGAATGTGAGGAGAGATGGCGACGAGGATGAGGGACATTGCCGTGTGGTGGAGATCTCGTCGTTCCGTGGGGCCGTCGCCATCCTCCTGTCATTTGTGATGATGACGATGGTAGCGGCCGCGGCCGTCGTCTTGTTGCCGTCCTCCCTTCATCGTCGTCCGCTCCGATCGGCCACTTTGGGGGGCAATAGCGCACATCATTGTGCGCTGTGATCCCCATTCCGCCGCCATTGTCACCGCCGTTGCCCTGCCACTGCCAGTTGGAAGTGGAGGTCGTCGTCGCCATCGTCCTGCAGCTGTTCAGCGGTTGCAATGGGGTGATGGTTGGCAGCGGGTGGTGAGTGCCTGCCGCTGCCATCGTCCCCTCGTGGCCATAGTGGGGACCATTTGGCCCTCATTGTTGCCGCCGTTGGATTGATGATGGACGGTGGGTGGAAGGTGGGCAATGGGTGGACGATCAGCCGATGGTGTCTGACGAAGTAGTCAGCGGGCGACGAGAAGTGTCAGGCGATAGAGATGTACCTTGGCCGGAGAGTTGGTGCACAACTCCTCCGGCCTCGCTGATGGTCACCGTCATTTCCATTGTCATTGTCGCCGTTGCTGTCATTGTCGTTATTGTCGCTGTCGTTGTCGTTGTTGTCGTTGTACCTTCGTCGTCGTGTTGTTTGTTGTTGTTGTGATTTGTGACTGAACACCTCGATCTGGAAACCCGCCGAAGTGAGTGAGAGGATGGGTGGGCGATGAGCGTGCCCGATAACGTGCACGTGGGCAGTGAGTGGGCAGCGAGTGGGCGACGGGTGGGCAATAGGAGCGTACAATCACTTTAGTCCAGACGGAATCTTAAATTTTGACAACTACCAAAATGGTACATTTTGATATCCATTAAATTAAATATTCTCATCCTGTCAAAATTATAAATTTCAGCTTGTCTTGAGGTGATGCCTAAATTTGGACTAGCAAACCTGTGTAAACTCGAATCTAAATTATACTTTCCCTCTACAATTTAGCACTGATAATTATTTTGATTGCAGGAGTGATTTAAAGGCAAGAGAAAATAATTAATTTGGACATTTATTTATTCATGACTTAAATTCAATATTTAGACTTGACCTAAATTAAAATGTAAAGATTATATTTTTTTGCTAACTTTAGAAATAACTTTAGATCCCGACTAAATGTTGAAAGTCCTGATGTGTGAAGCAATGCTATTCGGAACGACCTCGTGAGTCTCCACGTTCATTGGTAGTTCTCGTGTTTTTGATTACCAGATCCTTCGCTAGCAACATCCTAATGAATATATTTGCGGAGCGACTCTCCTTTTTCTTCAAAAAATTGCCAAAGACGCCGAACTCCTTGAACCACTCATCCCCACCTATCGATCCTGCTTGGAGCACCGCCACTCTTACATCCGCAAAAACGCCGTATTTGCAGTCTATTCTATCTACCGCGAGTTTGAGCACCTCATCCCTGACGCACCAGAGCTCATGCAGACCTTCCTCGCTGCCGAGACTGATGCCACTTGCAAGCGCAATGCCTTCGTGTTTCTTTCGCATTGCTCTCTGCCAAAAGTGGCGGAATGGATACTGGGCACGTATGATCACATAACGGGACTTGACGAGTTGTTGCAAATGAGTATAATAGAGGTTATCCGCATAGATAGTAAAAGTGACACCGCGCACCAAGTGAGTTTTTATTTCTCTGGAGTGCCTTATAACCCCAATTCCGCGCCAGGCTCGCTGTATACGGTGTATTTTTGATCTTCTCAACGCTTCGTCGCATGCGGTGAAATATGAAGCTGCCACGACGCTGACCACACTGACGCAAAATCCAGCCCCCGTGAAAGGTCCGGCTTTATCTTCCCTGCATGGATCAATGTTCTGGTTTACGAACCTCATACAGCTGCGGCCTCAACTTTTGTGAATCTTGTCATCAAAGAGTCGGACAACAACGTCAAGCTTATCGTCTTGGACCGTCTAGACACCTTGCGCTTGCAGCACGGGCATGTGCTTGATGGACTCATCATGGATGTCCTCCAAATCCTCTCCAGGTATATATTTATAAAGATAGTTTACACCCTACTCATGCCATCGTCTAGCAGTGCGGACATGGAGGTTCGACGGAAAGCCATCAGCATTGTCTTGAGCATGACTTCGAGTCGGAACTTTGAGGACGTTGTATTATTCCTGAAGAAACAACTGCAGAAGACGCAAGAACAGGACTATGAGAAGGTGGGTCTTGGTCAATGTTTGATCATGAATGGTTGATGATAACCTTGCCATGGCAGACTCCGGAGTATATACAGCTACTCATCCAGTCCATCCACATTACTGCTATCAAATTTTTGAAGTCGCTGCTAGCGTGGTACACGTGCTTATGGATTTCTCAAGTAACCCATCAGCTCTCGATGTTGTCGCATTCGTTCGGTTCGTCCACCTTCATGGCCTTTTTTTTTCAAAATTAGAAGGACGCGCAGATTGACACATCGCTTCTTTTCTCAGCGAAGTAGTAGAAAAATTCCCCCGCTTGCGGCAGACTACCTGCGAGAAATTGCTACAAACGCTTGGTGAAATCAAGTCAGGAAAGGTCTTCCGGGGTGTGCTGTGGATCCTGGGTGAGTATCTTGAAGGTGTCGCCGGCATCCAGGCCGGGATGCAGGAGATCAGGAAAGTTTTAGGTGAGATTCTGATTTTAGCATCGAAGCAACGGCTATTGGATGAGGCCGGGGGGGATAGCGAGGAGGCCAAGGAGAACGAGAAGGGTAAGACGGAGGGAGGAAGGCCAGAGGTATTGGCCAATGGCACATATGCTACGGAGACTGCATACACCAGTTCAACAACGGTAAAGTTGGAGGCCGTCAAAGCTGCTGCGAAGCCACCACTGAGAAGTAAGGTTTTTTGAAGCATGAGCGTCCGGGATATGTTTGGTTAATTGAATCTGTTTTGTAGCGCTTATCCTGGGTGGTGATTTCTTCACCGGAACCGTCTTAGGTGCAACTCTGATGAAACTTGTTATGCGGTTCGGTCAGCAGACGCAGGATCAGACATCGGCAAACACGCTACGTGCTGAAGTTCATCCCCAGTCCCGCATAGGATATGCGAATCCTGACTAGCTTATAATTTGCAGGCGATGCTGATCATGACATCCATCATTCGTGTTGGGCAGTCCAAGTTTGTTACGGTACAGATTGACGAGGACTCTAATGAACGAATCCTCAACTGCATACAGACATTGAGCGAGCTTGGGGACAGACCATCCACCGAGGAAATCTTTTTGGAAGACACCAATTTTGGAAGACACCAAAGCTGCGTACTCGAAAATGCTCGGCGCCCAGGAGGTTCGTGTCATTGTTCTGCTTCGTTCTTGGTTCCTGCCCTGAGTTTGGCCTTTTTCACAGAAAAGGGCGGCGAAGCAGAGAGTGCCAAGGCCGCCATTGTGCAAGTCGACGATCTATTAAATTTCAGGCAATTCTCGAAGAAAGCACCCGATAATACCATCGATGTACGTTGGTTTACTCAAACAGAAAGTGATCACAAATACAGATTAACCGGGTGGACAGTGTGATGACGACGTCGGGCGGGCCACCGGTTTAGGGGAAGTACGCGAGGACTTCATTTCCAATCTCAGTTGAATTTCTCAGCTGACAGGTACATGCCATGACTTTTATGGGTCCATCCTTGTTGCTCAATTTCTCGGGCTCAGGTTTCTCAGATCCCATTTATGTTGAGACATATGTCAAGATGCATGGTTTCGACATCATGCTAGGTTGGTGATATAGTTTCTGATGCAACATCTCGATGACTTACGGATCACGCCTGGTCTTTGTAGACGTCCTCCTGGTGAACCAAACATCTAACACCCTGCAAAATCTTTGCCTAGATTTTGCTACATTGGGGGATTTGAAAATAGTAGAGCGGCCATCTGTGTACACGATTGCCCCCCATGGCTTCCAAAGCATAAAAGCCACCATCAAAGTGCTGAATTGATCTTTCCTCAGCTAATACCATTCACCAATCGTTGATATATTATTATCCAGGTGTCTTCAACCGAGACCGGCGTCATTTTCGACAGCATACTCTGGGAAGGGCCAAACACGTCCGAAGCTTGCGTCATTCTGAATGATATTCACATCGACATCATGGACTATCAAGCCAGCGTACTGCAATGAAGCACAGGTAAGCTGAATGCAAATACGTTTATAGGTGGCCTTGGACTGCGGTATTTCTCTCGGACAGTTCCGGAGTATGTGGACCGAATTTGAATGGGAGAATAGGGAGAATGTCAGCACCACGGTGTCGTTAGTATTTATTTTCATTGTGCTGGCTTGAACTTGGCCCATTCAATCATTGTGTAGTGATCCTCGGGACTACTTAAAGCACGTCATGAAGGCTACGAATATGTCATGTCTAACACCAGAAGTGCAATGTCCGGACATTGCGATTTCCTGTCAGCAAACATGTATGCCCGCAGTTTGTTCGGTAATGCCCGCTTTCCTTGAATAATCCATCACCCATGGCAACTGACCATGGCAATCTGGAGCAGGTGAGGATGCTTTGGCGAATTTGAGTATCGAAAAGACGGAGTCTGGGACAATATCTGGCCATGTCCGCATTCGCAGCAAAACTCAAGGAATCGCCCTTTCTTTAGGAGACAGAATTACAATGGGTTCTAGCTTACCACGCATGGCCTCATTCTGAATTTGTTCTTTGACAGCACAAAAGGATAATGTGAAACCACCCGTGTAATAATTTTCTTGCGATATGTTACATCTGTTCCTACCTGGAATACATGATTATTTTTGTTCCAAGTCACGGCTTGGTGCTTCTATACGCAGATCGTTTGAATCTTTCATCATCCGTAGCTCGTTACCCTCAGCATGATAGATATTGTATAATATCATAACTGAAGTTCTTTGGTTTATCCTGCACATGCATCTTTGTGGCAAAAAAAGGCGGCGTTGAAGTTATATATATACATCCACAACTTATAATGGAATAAGACGGAAGAGTATTTTTGTTCAGCATGCTGTGATAGTAGTATTCACCCAACAACACTTCGTCAGTCCAGATGCTTGCAGCCCCATCCGCATCCGCCAAAGGCTCAGAGGACATTGCTGATTCCATCATCTGGACGCGACCCTCAAGGACTTCACTCAACAGAGCCTGGAATAGGTATCAAACGCGTGGTTTTTTGTCTCCTCGGTTGATAAAATGGAGCTCACCACTCTATACGCTCCAATGAGCGGACCAAACTCTTTGAGTCTCATTTCGGGTGTCAAGTCCAGGAAATCCTGCAAGGATATTTGACAGAGGACCACAAACGATGCAAAGACATTCATGCCATCGAAAGAAGCCAGGTCACCCTCGTTCTTCAGAGTCATCAGCATGAAGCATCAAGTTCAACCTAAACGGATGGGCTACAACCTCATGGGGAGAATCATCAAGCCATTCCCGAGTCCCCAAGTCCCCGAAATTGCTCCACGTGTCTCATCATTCGTCTCCGCAAGCTCACCAAAACACCTGCCAAGCAAAGCGGCCTCCTTGACAGTGTTTGCGCAAGCGAGATATACTTTACAAGCTGCGCACTTTGTCTCGCAAGCCTCTGTAATACTCAGATCTTGTCGGAGTTTCCTGACAGCCTTCAGAATCGGGGGGGAATAGGAATATATTCTCGGTGCAGACGACGTTCGACTGATTGGTTTGTACAAGTGAGATTCCGGATATGCTTCAAACACGACTAGCAGTCGTGAATATCGCCAAGATTGGTTGCTAAGCTTCGCAACGAGCGTCTCGCATCGGAAGGGCAGAGTGGCAAGAGATTCGAAGACGATAGCGGTGTGTGGATCAATGATGATGTCAACGCCGTCAAGAGTCTCACGTTCAACAAGATCCACCGAGCATTGCGCCGCGCGAAAAGAACGAACAAGGGTTTGCTTTTGGATAATGTCCATTGACGCCAGATAACGATGTGGGGTAACTCGAAGCAGCCACGTAGGCAGAATGCATATTGTATTGCTATCAAGAAGCTCCTGTGGGACCAGTAGAGGTACAGGTGCGGGATTTTGCACGGTCGATGCCGCGTCCACCTCGGGGGAAGCGATGTGTTCTGCCAGTGGTTCAGAAACATGTTCGGAGCGTAACTTGGCGAATTCAACCATCAACCACGGTCAAGGATCGCCTTGGAAATATATATGTTGAAGGCCCTGCATCGAACGTGGTTTGAGGAATTCCGTGACGACGAAGAGAGGAAGCAGTTTCAGTACTAGTACGTTTGTCCAGATTAGACGGACTAGAAACGTTAGGCGTAGGCGTAGGTTGCTTGGACTCAGAAGAGTTTCCCAAAGCCTGCACAAAGTGCTGACATGTCTGACTAGGGCTCACAAGCTTATTGCCCAGGCAAGTTGAATGCAAAGGCTGGTAGCCCACCTCAAGGGTGGGTACACTCTCAGGCCATCAGACGAAAGGCCTTTGCTTGCAAGCAAGGGCAAAAAGCAAAACTCGTCGCCATATGAAGGGTTTTCCCGATGAGGAAAACCCTTCATACCAAATTTTCAAGTTGCCGAACACCAAAACGGTATCATGTGACTTGTGTTTGTTTATTCACATCAGTTTTTGATTGTTTGGTTTCAGCCACTACTGCGGCGTTACGTGACAGCCATATCCCAACTGCTCGAAAATGAGATGCTTGAGCTCAAGGACAGTCTTGCGGAGTGGAAAAGCATGCCCTCTCTTCTTCAGTAGCAGGTACGCTTTGGCTTATTAATGCACTCTTGTCCAGACAACCACAAATACCACTCCTCACATAGAACGCAGGCGAAATGCCCGATCGTCGGTTGCAGATCTCCGGGTCCTCTATGCCAACCAAATGCAGACCTTGCATGCTCAGATCGAGGGTTCATCCAAATTTGCGCGTACAACTCCTGGACGACACGTCGTGATTGAGATGGATGGAATCGTCGCGCTTAACACCGCCACATATAAAATTGATCATGCTGTACGATTCGTCGTGCTGGATGATGCGGTACTCGTGGCAAGAAGACGGGGGAGGAATACGGTTGGAGAGCGTACAAGCGCGGCTGGGAGGACGGAACAAGGGAAGTTGATTGCAGAAAAGTGTTGGCCGCTCAATGAGATGTTAGTCCTGGATACAAAGGATTCCGCAAGTGCGTCATCCTCTCCGTTCCTGCCGGTTTTTTTTCCCATTTTCAGTCTTCAGGTATGACGAATGTATTCAAAATCCACCATGCAAAGGAGACGCACGTCTATCGCACCGAAGTTGCGGCAGACAGAAAAGCTTTGCTCACAAATTTCTGCCAAGTCGCAGAGGAATTGGCTGCAAAGAAACGCAAGGAGAGGGAAGGCGAGTATGAGCGACGAAAGAGTCTGTGGAGTGGCGATGTAAGCATTTGCATATTTTTCCCCATTGCTCTTTCCTTCATGATTGTTGCAAGTGCCAATTCATGCCCTTTATTAGCGCAACACCGTCTCAGCCGATAGTGTCCCTCCGGTTCCTGATTGGATGGGTGATCTGAAGCACAGGGCAGGCGGTGATGACTCTTGTGCCAAGGAGAAGGCGGAGCGGGATGCTCGGTGGGTGGGTGAATGGAGTGACAAGCTGACGGTTGCGGTCGCACTGAGGGAGTGGGAAAAGGCGGTTGTGCTTGTTGAACAAGGTTCGTTCGTACCCGTTTTCCCCCTTGTGTTTCCGGTGCCCACATATTTCATAGGAAAAGCAAAACTCTCCACAACCCCTCCACTTGCATCCAAACTCCCCACTCTCACCACACTGTTGACCACCTCCCTTTTGCAATCACTTTCTTCCCTTACGAATCGTAAATCAGATGTTGTTAGTCTCATATCTTGGTGGCTGCGGCTGCAAGCGGGTCCTGCGGCTCGAAGTACCTTCCTCAACGCCCGTTCGAAGGCCATTCATAAACATATACGCGCGATCAGGTTTGATGGCCATATTGGCATGTACATCGGTGATTTAGCGATTGTGGTGTTCACAGGATAAAGCATATGGCGGATTGGTTTTTGGCGAGCTTCAAGGAGAATGAAGTGGCCAGTTGTGCGTTGGCTCATCTTGAATCCGGTGGCAAGCTTTTGACTTACTCAAAAACTTTCCCGGCTAGCGTTTATTAAACGGACAAAAAAGCAGCTAGAAGATTACGCCAAGATGTTCAGGAAACAAGTGTATAGCTCGGGTGTGGACACAAATACCGTGGATGAAGCTCTCAAGATTACTCATAGGCAGAGTAAAAAGGTCTGTAACTGTTTTAAATAATTACCTCATCTCATTCTCCGTCACGCAGCTCTTGCAAGAATATGGGCCCGACTTCCGCTTCTTCTTGGATGACCTCCTCACCGAGAAACCGAAAGAAACTGTGGCACCACCGCCAGCATTTAGCCTTCGCGCGTATCAGAATCCCGAGCCTATACTTCTTCAAACTCCATCAACGGAATCATTTATGTCGCCGGTCCCCAATTCCGCTCGTCCCAATGTACCCAATGTCCGTCTTCTCTTCTCCCCGGCTGCGGCCACGCCCGGACCCTTTACCTCACGCTTCCGATCTGCACTTCCCACCCTCACCACGCCCGCCACTGGCGACTCGGACATTCCTTCCGCCTTCGCACTTCCTTCCGCACTGCGCACCCCAATGTCAGCATTCCCGCCGCCGTCACCACCCACGTCGCCCATTTCCCAAGTCGTATCACCCATCCCGAGGCGCATGCGGTTGCCGCCGCCCAGTGCCTATGCACTGCGCAGTGTGACACAGGGCTCGATAAGTCACCCTCCCAGACCTCTGTCAGGTAGTCCGGCTCCGCGCGCCAGCAGCCCTGCACCCCCTCCACGGTCTACCAATAGACCTGGGAGCGCGCATCG
Source organism: Hygrocybe punicea (assembly GCA_963556145.1). Classification (NCBI taxonomy): domain Eukaryota; kingdom Fungi; phylum Basidiomycota; class Agaricomycetes; order Agaricales; family Hygrophoraceae; genus Hygrocybe; species Hygrocybe punicea. Next base: position 5,718,602 of record OY744466.1, on the reverse strand, counting down.
ACCGCCTCCAGTCGCCGTGCCCAAGAGACGGCATGTTCTGAACAATGTCTTCAGGACCACTCCGTTTGGCACGTGGAGGCCCGATAGCGCATTTAAATAACTCTGTAAATAGACAAGTGATCCTACGATTCTGCATCTTCCTTGACGTTGACAAGCTCCCTGCCTTCCTCTACCATATCTCCCTTCGTGCAGCCAACAGCCATCACCACGCCAACCACATCAGCCCTCAACACGGTCTCTGTCTTCATGCTCTCCAATACCACAACGGCTTGACCCTTCTTGACCCTTCTCGACCCTGTCACCGACCTTCACCCGTACGTCCACGATTAGACTTGGCGTAGGGGCTTTGAGCACACCTTTACCTGCGGCGAGCACGTCCCCGCATATAGAGAGCAGCCATTTAGGGGATGGCAATAGGAAGGTCGTCCTCACACCGCCAGTAAACACATGGAGATACTCCATAGTGCTGGGAGATGAAGAGGGTACGCTATGTTGTGGCAGTTGCGAAACGATGGTAGTCCCCCGATGCTCGCTATTGAGGGTTACTGCCGGGGAGGTGAGCTGTGCGAGTACACATGGAAACGAAGTATTTGATGTTGGCGTGTGCACTGTGACGTCAAAAGTACGAGATGTGGTAGATTTAATGAGGATGGTGGTAAGTTCTCCAGAGGCTTCATCTTGTAGAGTGATGACTTGTTCGTGTATGTCTCCACCAAAGTGACGGGAAAGGGGGGAAGACCATGGTGAGGGAGATGTCGTCGTTTGGTCCCAGAGGACTACGAATATTGCAGCTTGTGCGAGAACTTCAGGGGACGCCTCAGAGATAGCTGGAAATAGGTCAGCAGTGTGATTCTGCGCATATATATGTATGAGTTGAAAGACGGAGACTGTATAGAGAACGGATGACGTACCGTAATAAACCCTGTCCCGACCTCCCCATCAATGAACGCCTGATTACCCGCCAAGGTCCTCAGGAATTCTACGTTGGTAGCAACACCCACAACTCTATACTCATCTAATGCCTTGCGCAGCATTCGCAATGCTTCGGTGCGATCCCTGGCATGCACAACGAGCTTTGCAATCATAGGGTCATAAAATACGCCGATCTGTGAACCTTCCGTGCAGCCTTGTTCGAGCCGCAAAGGTGATATTGTCAGGGCGGTGTCGTGGGAGGGTCTGAGGTCTGACTTGGGATGAGTGAAGAGGCTGACGGGAGTGAAGGAAAGGAGGGAGCGAATATTTGCGTGGGGGTGGGCGTGGAGAGGTAGAGAAGCGGCCCAGAGTCGGGGAGGAAGTTGTTGCGGGGGTTCTCGGCATAGATACGGGCTTCAAAGGCGTGACCGACAAGTGGAATAGCTGATTGCGCCAAAGGCAGAGCATTGCCTGCTGCGACCTGTGGAGGTGGCGACAGCTTGTATGCATGGAATCAAACAAAGGACCGCACCTCCAATTGCCATTCAACAAGATCCAACCCAGTGACCATTTCCGTAACAGGATGTTCAACTTGAAGCCTCGTATTCCTGATCGTGCAAGAAAAAGGTGAGAATAGACAAGGAAGACTTTCTGGATATGGCCTTACATTTCCATAAAATAGAATCCCTGCGTATCATTTGTCGAAGATGAACTCGACAGTCCCAGCAAGGACATAATTTACTGCTCTGGCAGCAGCAATTGCCTTAGCACTAAGATCTGCTCTCAAATCTGCCGAGAGCCCAGGGGCAGGTGCCTAATCACCCGAATGCGTATTTAACGACAACCTACGATGTAATTGAGGGCACACACCTCTTCAATGATCTTCTGATTTCTTCTTTGCACCGAACAATCTCTCTCCCACAAGCTTACCACCCCACTGAACTTGTCGGCAAATATCTGTACCTCGACATGCCGTGGTCGTTCAATGTATTTTTCCACCAGAACCGTTGCATTTCCGAAAGCCTTTTGTGATTCTCGCTGGGCGGATAACAGCGCCTCCTCAATAACAGCAGCAGACGGAGGCGATGAGACTGTACGCATGCCTTTCCCACCTCCTCCGTGGATTGCTTTAATTAGCACTGGGAAGCCTGTTTGTCCACTATTCAGAGTTGAGGAGAGAAAGGCGTGAGAGGGTGGGATAAGTGGAGTTACCTATTTTCTTGGCTTGTTCGTAAAGATAATTTGGTTATCTCCGTGATATCCTGGCACACAAGGGACTCCAGCGGCTGATTACCAAGTAAGTATAGGAAGACTCGTCTTATCAAAGGAAGATCAGGAAACGTACCTAACATGATATTCTTCGATTCACTAATGTTAGATAAGTAGTATATTGGTAGAATGACATTTGGACAGAGATTCCTACATACCTCTTTGATCCCATGCTAACGATAGCACTGGCAGGCGGACCAATGAACAAGATCCCTTCCTGAGCCAGGCGTTCCGAAAACAGCGCATTTTCGCTCAAAAATCCGTAGCTGGTCGAATAAGACATCAGTACAGAACTGGATGTCGCAGTCATACCGTTTCAAGAAGTAGACTTACCCAGGATGGACTGCCTGTGCACATCGTCTCTCATTATCTCCCTAATCCAATATTTATTGTCATTCGCACATCACAAGCGTTCTGGTGATCGCCCTGCGTGTCGACGTTATGCCGCCCAATGTTTAGTCTGCAGTTACAGTGGAGGACGCATATGAGGCCCATCTAGAACTCGATTACGATCCCACAGGGCAAAACCGTCGTCTGTGCGATAACCAACAAGCGACAGGTTGTAGTCGCTTAGCTCGCCCGAGCCTGAGCAGTCTGAGCTCGATCTGGAGGGTCAGCTTTCTGAGCACGAGGACCGCAAGGTGATGGGGAGTATGGCGCTCGCTCGTAGAAGTCCCCAAGGGACAGCAACGAACGCAAGAGCTCACGGCACCGCCATCTGCGATTTCCATGCTTGACGCTAACATCAACAAGACCCAGCATGTCAGTGTTGGCCAGCAGAATGGCGTTATGCTGCGCACGGTGCCCATCAACAGGTGGCTTACCAATACTCAGAGTGTGTCGTCCCACAAGTTTTGACAAGTTGTCATAGTTTTCTGGGAACGAGACCTGTACGGCTTGTACGCTTGCAGGTACGGGAGAATCTGGCTATTCTAGCGCTGTCTTCGAGATCGTAGCTGAACTACGCCCACCAGAACCTCATGCAATTTATGCCCCTCGTTTCGAGCTCCGGTTATCTTTGGAGCCTTTCAGGCGAGCTCAGTGCGGAGGGCTTGATTGGTGTAGATAGGGCCTCCAATGGATCAACCACCAGCTGAGCGGACGATGGAAATGACTCTGGAATTTCTACCGACGATACCACGCCCGTTTGGATCTGGGTGTACTTGATGTCGCTGACGACGAACCTTCCATTCCATCACGAGCTGCATTCCTCCTTGCCGCAATTGTATCGACTTCAGAGGGAAGACTCGATCCAGGCATGGGGAGAATCCTCAGGCTAAGGTGCTGCTTGCAAGACACCCAGAGTTGATGGACAAGCTGAGAGTGGCATGGAACACCGGAACGTTTAAGGAGATACGAAATCTTAGTATGTATACATATGTCCTGACGTTATCTTTTCGTGACGTGTAACTTGGACGCAGAAATCCTTCGTGTTGCTGAAGATGTGGGCAGTCGCGCTGGCGTTTCACATATTGCAGAAGATGGAAGTATACTCGCTGTTGGTTTATCTGAAGGTGCATCAACAAGCGTCCGTGTCTAACTTTTCTTCTGACCCTACTCCAGCAAAGCTTAACTCGTGGTCTTTCCTATCGAGGAAACGTATGATACCCCGGTTGACCCTTCTTCGTTCTGAAAATTAAATATTAAATTTAAAACAACGTTCCCAGATAACTCGCACATACAAATCTTCCGAGACCCAACACCGGAACACTTGCGCAATGATCGGACGACTTGGGTCATCCGTATTGCTCAAGTGCAGCCAATCAGCAAGCTTCACCGTCCACCCCTTGCAATGCACCTCGTCGACAAACGTCCTGTCCCTGGCAGATATCCGAAAAGTCGTGACACCTGCGATTCCGTCAGCATCAACAGCATGCAACGACTTGATGTTACCTGGGCCGGCACGTAATGATGCAAAGTTTGTCAAGACATGTACGGGGGACCTGGCAGGGGTGTAGATAAAGTCGCTATATTGGTCAATAATGAGTAGGTCATCGGCGAATGAAGTATTTTTTTGTCAAACCGGAAGGAGGAGAATGCGGCCGTATGCATCCGTGCTAGGTTCATTCCACCGTCTTGCCTCCTCAAATAGACGGGCATGTCAGGACTCGATAATATTAATGATATTCACAACGGCATGTTTGCAACCAATACGCTGCACGCCCTTTTCAACAAACAGTACATAGTCATTCTCAAGGTTTGTCATATTTGCGCACCTGTCTATCCTTTGACTGATTTCTAGACTTCAGACTACAAATGAAATTCTTGACACCCCAGACATTCCCCCACGCTGCGCTCAAGGACTTGTCCATTTACCGGTTAGCGGGCTATTCGGGCTCCGGGCGCTCAATGCAGTGCCATTTCCTGAGCCAGCTGAACGTAACCTAGCTGACTCAAGTAACCGTGCCCGCAATGCGAATAGATCCGCGACTCCCTGAGTGCTTTACATTCCATCTGCTGTCTGAAGAACAAGATGTAATGCAATAAATAAAACGAGACCTCTAGTTTAGAACTCACTTTGCAGCACGCCGGCGGTCCTTCTCGCAGATGCAGGCCAGGTTTCTGTCTGCAGTCTGTGACTATCTTCAACCTTCCAAAAATCGAGCGCACTGGGTAATGCTGGTCTTTGCTTTCCTTCCCCTCAGACTGATTTGAAGGCATAAAGAGTTAAATATTGTCGAGGAGTCCGCAAGTGCGAGTCCGTGAGTCTGCGATTCTGCGGTAGTTGTCGAAGTGGTAACGTTGAGACTGAGGGATGGTGTGGCTGTATGTCAACTAGTGAAGATAAGGAACTTAGAAATTAGACACTCACCAAATGAAACCGAATCCGTGACTTGTTTGAAGCTCAGGATTTCCCGTGCTGCTAGTTGAGAACCCCCCAACCAGACTCGAACAGTCTATCTCCAGTCATCGATGGGTCGTAAACGCAAAACTGCGGGCGCACCTGTAGCTCGCATCTCTCAACCGCGTTCTATGTCACCCCTCGTAATCAGATAATTTCCGTCCACAAAACGGCAACGGGGCGTCTCGGTCAATGCCATTCAAGGTATCGTGCATCCTTGAAGTTGACCTCAGCGTGGCATTTACATCATCTATAGTTTGGCCTGAGATATCAAATCATAGATAACAATACGTAGAATTTGTAATGTCAGGACTTTACACTCAAGCTCGTTCTGCGAGGGGACAACATCTTCAGCATTTGCTTTCCTAAGTCGGTCCCCGCTGACCTTGAAGGTTGGCATGGTAGACGAACGACGAACTTGCCTTTCTCATCAGACCCTACCTCCCCTTTACTAAGGATGAACCGAAGAGGTCAACTTGTAAAGACCGTTTCTGCAAGTCGATGGCTCTTTTGGATGAAAGTAGTGCAGCCCTGAGGTCCTTTCGTAGACTGCAACACGAATAGTCAGTCTTTTTTGAACGGCCAGATGAAATCTAGGTAAGGGTAGTCCAGAAAACTTCAATGATCTGTCGAAGTTCACGACGATTGCACTCGCCGTTTTGATCGCCAACCAGTACATCTAACGCCTGAAAGACAGTCAATCGACGAGTCCAGGTATTTTTGGCCTCGATCGTCCGGTCAACGACCTCCAGTTCTTTTTCTCGCTGCTCGGTTGTCTTCTCAACGTGTCCGGTAGCTTCCTGCTCGAGAAGGCGGCCGGCGGCGATCCAGACCTCGTGGCTGGTCGGTACGGCTTTGCGAGCTTTATTCAAAACCGCTTTGGCACGCTCAGGTGTCTCGAGGCGGACCAGAGCCATCCAGAGCTCAACAGATAGCGGAATAACTTCAACCGCACGAGAGAGAAGGATACGCGCGTCGGTCGGAGATGATTCTAGATTAACGGTTTCTTTCCAGAGGCGGACGGAATTAGGAATATGTTCGAGAGCTACGATTTTGACGGATCAGTCAGTTATCCATAAATCACCTCACAATTGACCCCTTACATTTTCTCATGACGCGTTTCTTAGCCTTGACATCATGCTCTAAATCTGCGGCGGCCAACCAAATTTTTACACTCTGGCCCACGTGCTGTACCGCGTTGGCCAAAATAACCTTGGCATCGTCGTTGTTCTGGGAAATGAGACCGATAATCAGATCGTAAACGAGTAGATTGAAAATGACCAACATGCAGTCGCGCAGCCTCCAGCCAAACATCCTCACTCTTTGGACATTGCTCACACCCAGCGTTAATGAGCTTCCTTGCCGCTACCATCCGTCCGGCGTGCTCTTCCAGACAAGCAGCTGCTATCCAACCCGGCGAATGCTTGGGATTTGACTTGACGAGTGAGTCAAAAAGCATACGAGCACGCTTGATATCACCAATTTCCGCGTCCGTCTTTAAGACGACACTGTTGAGTGATGTAAGATACCCTTTCGGATCGACGGAAGTGACGGAGCCGGATGTTGTGGACGTTCCTGATATCTGCAGAAATTTTGATATATTTCAACCTGGCGCTAGAAAGTGAATGAAACTGGAAACAAACCTGATCAAGTTTGAGGGAGAGGATTTTATCACGAGCTTGACCCATCTCAACGAAATTGGTCAGGGAACCTGACTCGGCAGGAGTCTCAAAACCGCCAGTCTGTACAGTTTCAGTATAAACAAGCAACCCACAATATGAAATGCTAACCTGTTGCTGCCTGGAGTCAAGAGAATTCTCGTACTCGTTCTTGGACCTATCCCCGACGATGACGCTGTCGGGAACCACAAAGGACCTTTCGTCTCTACGGCGCTTCTTCCGCGTAAGATTTCCCACTTCTGGGATGTTCTCCCATTCATCGTCCGTCACCACCGGCAATCCACGTTTCAGGTCTGCGAATTGCTGTTGAATTTTCGGACGTTCCGCTCGATGTTTTGCAAGTTCTGCACTTTCACGGGCTTCCCTGATAGAACGAAGAAAAATAGCACAATGAAGGGGTAGTTGGATTCTGGAAAGGAAACATTTAAAACTAACCAGAAGCACACACCTACGTGCCCGCCGACGTGCATCCATCGCATGGTCAACCTCGTCGTAAATCTTGTCGGCTTCTTCGTCGTCCTGCTCATATGTTGTTCCCGCAAAGAGACCATATTCGTTATCTGGGTCTTGGAATTGATCGGGGTCGACTTCGGCCTCCTCGCCTCAACGTGCTTGTGCCTCCCTGGGATGAAAAAAAAAAAAACAAGGGATCAATGGTTGGCTGCCCATAGACGAACCCGTTAATGTAACGCACGCGATTACTTCCGCCGATGGGCCCTCTCGAGCAGGACCAATATCGGACCGCGTTGTAAATCCAGATGCGCTAAACTATGGGGGGGTTGAAGTTAGATTTGGTGACTCACAAGGCTGGTCGACTTACCCTCGACCAAGACCAGCGACATAGGAAGCTGGCGCAGGCATGGAAAGGAATGCGAGTTTGTTGGGTTTGGTCGGCGCCATCTAAACTGGTGACCGTACCGTTCTGTGAGACGAGCAAACTCTTGGACAGAAGGACTGGAATAGCTGAGTTTGAATTGGCCCACCGCGGATTTTCTGAAATTCTCAAAAACGACCTTCCTGACTTTGGGTTAACTTTAGAAGGACTGCCACAATACCAGCACCAGACTATTCTCAGGCACATCTAGTCGTAGTTTTCCCTCAATAAATCAACTAATAGACTAATACACGACCATTTGTCGTTTTGGTGAATTTTACTTGCCCGTCACTTGACACTTGCCTGACTTCACTTGAATTTCCGCTTTTACTGAGGTTAACGTGTGGAGGCAACGTCTTGTCACTCCCTCTCTGGGCATCTTCAATCGCCTCCTTGAATTCGTCTTTCCTCTAAAACATCCACTCGTCATCCCGGTTTACTTTCCAGACGACAGGCCTACAAGCTCCAGTTTCTTCATCATGACCGGCGCATACTCCAGGTGAGTGGACCTCCGACAGAGATCCACCGTCATTCCTCAATGATTTTACCACCAGATAATCTGCAGCAATCCCCCAACATCCTGACCGAAACGCACGTTTGATGTCCAACCGTGACAGCACCCGCGCCTGACATTCATCCCTCCGTCTCAAGATCGATATATTATGTGACCTCATTGTGCACCCAGAACCAGCCTCCCTCATCGATTCGATCCTCTCTTCATATCCTCCCGAACTTCTTGCAGAACTCAGAGAATGGCAGCAGGTGCATTTTTAATCCCTGCTCCCTCTTACTGAACCTTTTGGCTCAAATCCCTGCTTGCCAGGTTGCTCACATCATATGTAAGAAAGGTTGTTCTTTCCCATCAGAGCGCAGCAACAACTCTCTTTCATTAGCATGTATTGATTCCGCCGTAGCTTACTTCCCGCAGGTCCAACAAGCACCAGATCGAAGGCAAGGACAGTAGATAGCATCGCATCCCAGATGGCCGCCTCCACAGGCGTCAGAGCCCGAACCAGCCGTGCCACGGCTTGATGATTGCCAGCTCGCCATGCAGCGCCGGGTCTTCTTCGACGAGCCCCAGATACAGGACCTCATCCGTTCGCTCAACCAGAAGAACCATCTCGCCATGGAAACAGCCGCAGAAAAGGAGCGTTCGCGGTTCCCGATATTTCCAGGGCACCTACGTCTGTGGGACGGGGGAAAGGTTGCGATTAAGGAACACTAGCTATGGACAAATGTTTCGTCGATGAGAGATATCATTGCAAACTTCTGCTCCACTGTTCCGTTTTGTTTTTTCCTCGTGAGAAGCACAGCGCGGGACGACTGCTGATAGAGCCTCATGTCGAACCTGAGCTTTAACCTGTCAGTCAATCTGTTGGACAGCCGCCACTGCGTGCAGGGTCCAAACTCTCTCACAGATCTGTACGTCGGATTTCTACTGATCATTCATTACCAAGGATTCTTCGTAGGCCCAGCTAGGTATTTTCCTCATCCTTTTCTGATGTTGGGCTCCTATTAATTTCATGCCACCTCCTTCTAGCTACCTGGCACCAAGACGGATGACGGGAGCGTGGGTGTAGCCCATGTTCCCATTTCCATGTCACGGCTCATCCATGAACACGACCACCTTGCAAACACGCACGTCCGTGTCAATTGACGCGCGCACGGTGTTCGCGAGGTGTCTGACATGGAAACCGTGGGCACCCACCATCAACGGGTGCAGTTTGGTACCTGTCACCGGGACGGGGGCGGTTACCACGGGTACGGGCTTGTTTTACCTTGTGCGAGCACGCTGCAATGTCAATTGACGTTGGCGCGGCGAACGCGAGGTAAATTACCCACCGATCCATCGGTATCCGCGACAATATCCTTATCTGTATCCGTATCCGTGGCTATTGACGGATACGGATACGGATAGCCTCAGAAGTATCCACGGAGTATCCATGCAATAGCCTAGGCATAAAGGCTCACAGTTCAAAAGGATCACACCAACAAATCCTCACATGTATCTTGCAGCCTTTATGACTGAGCTTTTCTAATGTACAAGTAGTATTCAATATAAATCATACATCAATCCAGGCCCCGCATGTTGCTTTGTGCCACAGAATGTGGTAACGTCAAAACACGAGTCCACTGTGCTGCATCTCTGGCACTTTTGACTCGATAATACTTCTCATGCTTTTCCCGGTGCTTCATGGCAATTCGATTCATAGTGGTGCCATGCTCATCTTTGGCAGCATCCCAAAACCAAAAGCAGCCATCATCCAATTCCAAGATAAGTTTGTATGCAGCCCATATAAAGTTGCTTTCATGCTTAGGAATCTGTGCATTGGTAAGCTTTTAGTGAAATAGAAATTTTATAATTCTTACCTTTTCTGAGCGATGGACAACCCACCCACTTGTAGGTGCCTCATCAAAGTCTAAGTGGGGTCCAGCTGCATAAGCATAAGTCGCAAAACTAGAATAATCAGGAGTTTGTAAAATATTCAATGCTTTGGAAGATTGGGAAGCTTCCTAATTGTTACGATTCCAACTCCGCTTCCAACCCCGATGCCCATTCCGATACCCACCATGACGATTCTGCACTGCACACCTTCCTTTTTCATTTCTTTTTGTCCTTTGTCTTCCTTTCAACGTCATTGTTTCTTCATTCGGACATCCTTGTATTTTCTTATTCTTATTCTCTTTTTGTCCCTTCTTCTAGAACAATCCAGACCGACCATGGACATATCCCACGTGACCTTGTTGTACCCGAATAGTCTCCTTGCCGATGGACGTCACCAACATTGTCTTTTCCCTTCGATATCTTGTTTACGCTATCCCACGACAAACCGATTCACAATGGCTGTACTCCCGACACAGCTCATTACCGTAATTGTTATTGGCAGCATTGCCATCACCTTCCTGATCGGTTTCTACTTTGTTATGATCTATCTTTGGCATCGGCATCGAAACCCTTCCGCCATTGATACTTCTGACTTCCACCTCAACAATATCTCGACACGTAATTGACAATTGCCATTCCCGGATATATGGTTTCCACTTTCGTATTCTGTGCCTACCATTATCCTCCCTGACGATCCGACGACATTCCTCACCTGCACGCATGCCCTGGACAATCCTCGATCACGGGACATTTCACTGTTCTCTCTAATCCGACCATTGCCGAAGCACATTCTTTTGGACTTCGACCACAGACCATACGACTTCCCAAACAGTGAACCAACCCCTATCGCATATTGTTCGCACGACACCGCTTCAATGCAGTACCCGACGACTTGTTCCCACAGCTTGTCACTCGTGCCATGACTCGAAACCTGGACCCACATTCATTTAACCTTTTCCATCTATAACCTTGATATCTCCCACACTCGTTTACAATGATACCCTTTCTTGGACGAATACCGACATCAAGTGGACCTTCTTGTTCCACAAACAGGACAAGACATCGCTCCTCGATACGTCATCAACACAGACATTGTCATCCGGTACAGCTTGTGCTGTTCACATGTCTGACCTCGACTAGCCCACCGTCCTAGTTGGTTTTCCTTCCACACATTCCTTTGTTTTCTTTCATGCAAACCTTGCCACTACATCCACACCACCTCAAGACATTCTCATCACCAATCCCACACTGGATGATACCCATCTTCGACCCGACCGTGCAATGCACTTGCCAGATTGCACACTTGCTTGTTACAGCAAGTGTAGACCCCGAATAGGCAATTCTGCACATCACATGATCCGATGACAAATCATCCGAGTCATCTGGACCTCACCTCTCCCTCAATGACACCCGGGCCTCCAGTTGGATCGCGAGAACATCGACATGAGGACACCTCATGTGCGCCTCATGGTGAACACATGATAGAGTTGGACATGTTATGGCTTCATGGTTGTATTTCTATTTACCTCCCCTCAAGACCAGTCACTATATATACTGTTCTTGTTGTTGGTTCGGACTTTTTCTTCTTTTCCTTTCTTTACGTTTAGTCTGGTTCTTGGGGCAGACTCATCTTGTTTTGGGTAACCCCCACGGCTCGCAATGACATTAGACCTTGACCCCCCCTTCTTAGCAGTGTTGTCTTAGCTGTAAGCAACAATGAAAGCTGCTGTTCTCTCCTCTGGAAGCCGATCCCCTGTTAAGTTGATTGTTGCCGGAGCCCGCTGCAGAAGCGATCCGTAACACTAATGTATATATTAGCCTTGAATACATAAAATAATGTGACTTACAAATGCAATTTTTGCAAACTGAGGAAGAAAACCCTTTAAAAAGTACCAATGTTTGGCTTGTGAAACTAAATGTATAATAAATTAGTGAGTATTTCGATATTGTACTGAAAATATACTTACTTGGCCATGATTCAGTTAAGTGCACACGCAATTCTTTTCTCTCCTGTAATTTCTTTATAGTCTTTGATTGTGGATTCTTAGACTTGGTAGAGAGTTCTGGAATCTTTATATAAATGAGTATTGTTAGATATTATGATCTATAAGAAATTAGGTACTTACGTGTCTCTGGTAAGAGATTCCATATGAGGAGTGTAAACCCAAACCTTTTGTCATTTTACCATCATCATTCACACTGCTCCTCTCCAATGCAGTGGATCTTCTAAATATGTTAATATGAATATGAATATTTAACTAAAAACACTCACTCAGCAGATATCATCACTGCCCTTAAGTCATCCGCAGTGATTTTGTTGCCGTCATCAAAGATCCTTCCTAACTTATCTATATTATAGACAACAGCTCCAAACTAATAGAATTAGATTGAGAAGATGTTAATCTAAGCAGTTGCCACTCACCACTTTATTCCCAGTAGGTGTTTCATCACCGTCTGAGTCTTTACGCCAAAATACGCATGCTGTAGTAACACTTTGGTTGGGAGGTGGGGAACAAATGCGATACCATGTATCATCAGTGGTGACAACTTCGTCTTCCTTTAATGCACCACATAAGATACAATTCAACATATCCTCAGCACTTTCAAACACTCGTTTCCCCATCAACTCCGTAACTTGAATTTTGGGAATTCTATTGTGAGACAGTCAGTTTGAACCGGCATCAGAGAAATAAATATCAACACACTGTACTAGACCAATCCAGTGTGCACGTCTTAGGCAGCTTAAGCCAGCCTTTTCACTCTTCTTTAATTCCGCACGCACGCAATCAGCTTTAGCCAGGTAAACTTTCATGTGTTGAAAATCTCGCGCAATATTCAAAGCATGATCATAAATTTGTTGGCTGATTGATTTAGACTTATCCTCGTACTATCATATGTGAGTTTGGAAAAATGACATGGAGATAGGTGAACATACGAGACGGTGAAGAGAATGATAAATTGCTGCCGTTGTTGCATTTCCGACATTGGTCTCCCAGCACATATTGCGATGCAATTCAGGATGAAATAAACCATGATAAAAAGCTTCTGGGGTAACAAGTTTGAGGTAATCTGTGTTATTTCCTTCAAAATGAGCAAAGATTTGTTCGGAGACTTTCTTGATGACACTTTTGTAAGTGGATAACTTCGCAGGCTTCATGTCGTCAGCTGCAACTTGAATGTAAGGTGGTCCCTTTACAGTCTTTGTGGAAAAGGCTTCAAGCGATGAATCAAACCGATTATGAGCAGCTGGAATCTGTACTAGTTCGCATTTTTGACAACAGGCGGATAAACACATACGATCACTCGAATTTTCAATTGCATCAACTGGCGTAAGCGGTGTCAATGGGGATAATTCGTCTATAGTTGTAGTTTGAGCATTGAGTTCTTGAGTGTCCAGTTTGATTTTGGGGGGACGACGGGTAGCTAAAAGGGCTAAGAGATCAAGAAAATGATAAATGGACTACACTTGCCTTCTGAGTCGATTACTTTCTCGGAATTAATCAGTGAAACAGAGGAATCTAAATTGTTTACTGCGTTATTACATTTTTACCATAGCAACGGGTTAGAAAGCTACCTTGGACATTATCTGATATTGGTTCATCGTCTGGAACAGGGTTGAAGCGCTGGCGTGTTGAACGCCGAACTATAGAGACTTCAACCTCACGACGACGGTGGCGGTTGGGAGTCGGGTCGGTCATTAAGAGAGACAGTGATCAACACAAAGATGATAGTAATAGAGGCGGTGAACAAAAGAGCACCTATTATATTCTCGGGGTAACGCCGCTTGTAACATGTAACCGGTGAGCCTAATTTCCTCTGATGAGCTCGCTCACTCCCTGCCCACCTTTCTCGCAGACCAGTGCCTTCAGTTCTGTGTCAGACTTGCACATTTCAATCGTATCGCCTTCTAGAAGCCCCATCCAGTCACTCCTCATACTAGTAATCAGCGCAAGAGTCGCCTTCTCAATCAATGCCTGCCCGAATATGAGTAGCCTCTCCGCGTTGTTGTCGTTACGGAATCACAGGAGATGACCTCCCACATACGCCTCGGTCACCCTATTGCTGATAACAACATCCCCATCGCTTGTCTCATTCGTCCGCCACTCCTCCGACCTGATCAGAACGGAATCCTACGCTAAGCGAATCAGAATCCGGGCTGAAACCAATACACTGATAGTGACCGACTGCAGCAACTCCATACATCTATTACTGCAACCTCTCGGCACACTGCAACCTCCGGTCCCACTGAGTCCTTCGTGTACCCACTGCACCCACTGCAACCTCCCTGCGCCCTAAGTTCGGAGCCCACAACAACGGAATCTTTACGCATGGCTCCTAGCAAGAAATCAAAAGCCACCCCAGGGTCAATAGCAGCCCGTGTTGCGCTCGTCGTCAAGTACACACTTGGATATAAGTCGGCACTCAAGCAGATGCGCAATGGCAAGGGTGAGTACAGACTATTCGCGTACGGCCAAGCTCGTTCTTATTGCGGGAAAATGTCCACCTCTCCGAAGATCGGGACTGGAATACTATGCCATGCTGTCCAAGACGTCGGTAGGCCACTTAAACTTTCCCGTCTCAGGTCAAGAACTTTGCAGGCACGAGAACGACGATGACGGCGATGACGGCGATGGAGACTGACGAGACGACAACCGACGAGAGTCGCATTCGGCGTGGGTAGCTCATAACAAAAACTCATATATTATTGTATACTGACTACTAGCACCCCCCGCTCATGTAGGCCAGCACAAAAAGACAGACGACGGGACCACCGCCGCAACCGCGAAGACGGGAATAGAGACGAGGAATACGGAGACGACGGGAACGACGAAGATGGCGAATACGATAGGAGCGGCGCAGGACAACCGCGTTGAGGACGACAGAGACAGGCGGCGGTGGAGATCGATGAGACGGCGAAAACTTTTCCGCCTCAGGTAAGCCAATAATTTTTAGTTTTGAACCAGGAGACTGTGAACTTTGCACCCGCCGCAACCGCCACAACCTCTCTTCACCCCGCCCACTGCAATCTCTCAACAACCGCTGCCCCTGTGCCTCCTTCGCACCGCCTTCGGCCTCCCGGACCTCTCTATACTGCTCCTTACATCTCCCACCCCTTCTGGGCGCCCTTCAAGTACCCTCCCCCACACCCTCCCTTTCCCCTGACTTACTCACCTCACTCCCATGCCCACCATCTTGGCACCTTTACACAATGTTTAGATATATAACAATTTGACACTACCACTTTACTTTTATTTCAATATGCTATCCACCAAAGCGTATTTATCGAGGTGTTCTGGGTCCTGACTTGATGCCGTGTCGGAGTGCAAATGGCATCGTCCGAAACAGTGTTGCTTTCCATAGTATCTTGTGGGGGGATTGCAATGTAAGCCGGGTCGGTAAGTAGGTGGTCTAGGTGAAAAAGGTGAACCTTACCTAGCAAGGTAAGGCTAGGTAAACATAATGCGCTTTTGCTGATGCCGCCACTACGACTCAGATGGGCGGAGCTATGAGTGTATTTATTTTTTGTGCTTGTTCCACATTTGGAAATGTGGTACTTTTCTCATCGCCGTGTCGATTCTTACATCATGATCCACTCCTCCCTTTCCCTTTCATGTGCCTGTGCCAACCGTTGATCCCTTATCCCATGAGCGTTTGGGGGGTCATTGGCGCAAGTCTTGTAGACCCTCCTCCCATGAGCGTTGGGGGGTCTACTTGGCGGGGCCGAGGAGTAGTTGCTGCTTTCAGCAACAAAGGTGTGGAAGCCATGGCGGACGTACTATCGGCGGATGTTGGCTCTATGAAGTTTTCTATTATGCCTTGCTCGGACAGGCAAATGGCACCTGGAACCATTCAAGTCACACAATTGACAGATATTGATCTTGATCTTGTACCCACTCCGCTTTATCAACTGGATGACTCTCGATACGAGACATCGCAGCACTCGAGCTTCTCTGCCTCGCTCCAGGCGCACTCGCCTTCAGCAGCATCACGTAGTGCTTGTGGATATGGACAGGCGAGAACAATGCAGTCGCCCTCCGAACTCTCGTGTACGACGCGGTCACCCGCAAGGACATCGCGTGGTTCGATGCCAAGATGGGTTCCCCCGACGCCGCCGCCGCCGCACCTAGGAGGGTGATCGCGACCACGCACCACTCGGCGCTGGTGGCCTCATGTCTGCTTTCTCTAGGTAAGCTTTTTAGTTCAAAAAGCATCCCTTATCCCTATTCCTCACCTCACCCACAACACAGAGAAACCGATCCTCCCTCGCGTCCGGGTTGCTTCTTCAATACCTAACAACAGGCCTAATAACTTGCATCGCATGCCTCATCCTCGCCTTCACACGCTCCTGGTCCCTCACCCTCGTCATCCTCTCGGCAGTACCCGCGCTCTTCCTCATCTAAGGCCTCTCTTAAGCATTCACAGGCCCTCTCCTCGCCAAAGAACGCCAAGACCTCGCAACGGCCGCGTCCACCCTCGACCGTGTAGTCACGGCCATCGCCACAGTCAAAGCCTTCAATGCAACCCAACATAAACATACCGCCCTCTCCACCGTACTCTCCCGCATCCGCGCTACCGTGAAACGCCTCAACGCCATCTGGGGTGCCACCTCTGGCTTGGCGTAGTTCGCCACCGTGGGGGTGTTCGTGCAAGGGTTCTGGTTTGGCGCGAAACTCGTCCGTGAGAGTACCATCCATGCCGGAGACGTCATGGCCGTGTTCTGGGTGTGTCTCATCGCTCCGAGCAGACTGCAGATATGCATACCCCAGATCATCGTGCTCGGAAAGGGAAAGTTCGCCATGGCCTCGTTGTTGACACTCGTGGAAGGTTCTTCTTCCACTTCCACCTCCACATCAACGGCCCCTACTGCTATTCTCAGCAAGTCACGCAAGCCCGTCCACATCCGCCAAATCGTGCCACTCAAATTCCATGGCGAACTCGCCATGCACGTCACTTTCGTATACGCATCCCGACCTACGATCCCCGTCCTCAAAGACGTCTCGCTGTTCTTGCCAGCACGCGAGACGACGTTCATGGTTGGCGGTTCAGGATCTGGAAAGTCCACCATAGCGCAACTCTTGCTCCGCATGTACAACTGTGGTGGCGGCGGCGGCGGCGGTACGATGCAGCTGGATAACCAAGATATGGCGTATTTGTGTGATGGCTGGATGCGCGAGCATGTTGCGTGTGTCTCAGGAGGTGGCGTGTTGTTTGATATGAGCGTGCATGATAATGTGGCGATGGGTATGGCGGGGTCCGATGGGAGTGGCAGCCAGCCAAAGGATGTGACGTATGAAGAGGTGGTGGAGGCGTGCAGGGCGGCGCTCATGCATGATTTTATTAGGGACCTTCCGGAGGGTTACCTCACTCGGCTGGGTAATGGCAGGGCTAGTCTGTCTGGTGGGCTGATGCAGCGCTTGGCCATTGCTCGCGCAAAGTTGCGCAATTCTACTGTTCTTATTCTTGGTAAGTTCTTTTTTTTTTTGTCTGGATTTTTTTACTGATTGTTTTCTTGTTTTTTAGACGAAGCGACGGACGCAACGTCACGTATGCTCGTCTTCGAAGCAATCAAACGCTGGCGAGCGAACAAGACCACTATCGTCATCACGCATGACCTTTTTCAGATCACCTCGTGACTTTGTGTATGTCCTCAAGAATGGCAGCGTCGTGGAACAGGGATACCATTATTTAATGCAATCCCAGCGTACAACTCACCGTTTTCTTGTCCTTATTGGCACAGATCCGGAGAAAACTCGTGATCGTTGGTGATGTATTTAATATTCATATTTCGTCAGACGTACGTTATATTGCCCATCAGGTGCATGTGGGAAGACATCACTTTTGTGTTCCTTCGCTTTGGGAGAGTTTCCAAAGGAATATGTGAGTGAATGGATCTGGTTTAGTCACCGTCCACCATCTCAGGCTTCTCGTTACCCTTCAAGCAACCAAGTTCGTATCTTGAAATTCACACGAGTTGGCGCGGACATTCATATGTTCGAAAAAATTAGCAATATTTGAAAACTATGTTGCCGAAATTAGGTTGGATGGGAAAGCCGTTCAGTTGGCTCTCTGGGATACGGCGTAGGTCAACATTAGACTTTATGTCTTCGGTCAACTCATTTTACCGTATAGTGGTCAGGAAGAATACGAGGTGAGCTGTTTTATGCTCCATTGGGTCGCGGTCCGCTCGACTGGGCGTCTTCCTCTCTCTCTCTAGCGCTTACGACCATTATCGTATTCCAAATCTCATGTTATTCTCATTGCTTCTACCATCGACACTCCCGATTCTCTTGACAATGTCTCGACCAAAGTACGTCGTCATCTTCCCTCGCTTTCCACCTACAATCATTTCCTAGCCATCTCCTTCCTCGGAGGTCTCGGCATACTTTATGCTTTTCATTACCGCTAACGCTGACTGGTCTTCTGTATTTTAATTCTCCTTGCGCCGAATCGTAATTTTATCTAGTGGATAGAAGAAGTCCGAGAAATTTGCGGCCCTACCATTCCTGTCGTACTGGTGGGTTGCAAAGCAGACCTCCGACCCATATCACCGTCCGCCGACCCATCCACCTTCGTTACCCGAGCCGAAGCCGAGCGCGTTGCTACAGCAATTGGGGCCCGCGCCTACAAGGAGTGTTCAGCGCTGAAGATTGAGGGTGTAGACGACGTGTTTGAGGTCGCTACAAGACTCAGCATGTTGATGTGGGAGGGTGTCCCGACGCATGGTATTAGTGATAGCGACGGCAGACATCATAGGAGAAAGGGCAGCGGGAAGAGCGGGAAGGGGTCCGGTAGAGGGAGGGAGGATGACAGGCAGGGAAAGTGTTGCGTGATTTGTTGACAGTGGGCAGTGAAACACCTGTATGGGTTCACTCAGCGGACTGGGACTTGGGAACAACAGTTCGTCATCAATATGCTTGCCGACCATTTTCTTGTTGATGTCCCAAGGGCCTCTATTATTCGTGCATTCTCATCATGCCTTATTCTCTATTTTTCCTTGGTCACAACTCGCATATTTGTTCTTGAACCAGTCCTATTTGCGCAATCGCAATATCATCCATTTTATACTTAAAATGTCTCTTACTTGCCGCTCTCCCAAAACTAAATCCTGCATGGGGTGTTCGAGGGTTTGTTATTTGATCCGAGTCCTTTGTTCGTTGGAGGTGCAAACGTTGATCTGGGTCATCCTAGTCAATGATGAGCCTGAAGTCTTGTACTCCATCTGAACATCATGCATGGGTTCAGGACCTTCAGGCGCGGCTACTGCATCTGACGCTGTATTTGGCAGGTAAGTCGAATAGTGACAAAATTTGTTACAAGAATGATCATTCTTGCTTCAGCGAGATTTCCAGATGGTTTGTGTTGCTTTGACATCGAGCAGTCACTTCAGTACTTCAGTATTTCAGCCTTGTCACGGTTCACGTTTCGATGACTGGCTGCTGTATGACCACAGCGGTCGGGGATTCGATTGAACCACCTTAGGTGGGCCAGCATACATCAATGGAGATGGCTGGAGCGATACCTCGAAATGATGATAAACTTGACTGTGGTAGATAAGCACTTGCATAAGTGACTGGCTTGTCTATCTACTTTGCAGACATTACACTGGGAGAAAGAAATATTGGCAAGTTGGAAAGAAAATGAAACAAAGAATGGAAGATAATGGTATCTAATCTACATAATGATTGTGTTGGTCTAGACATGGTGCATCCATCTGCACAGCCCTAATGTAGTATATAATGAACCAGATTTCATCCTGAACCAAGCATTGGGACTTACAAGAAAGAATTGAGAACATAACCTAGTCTTTCCCACCACACCTGCACAATAACCATCAGACACTAGGCAGAATGCGGATTTTATCATTCTTGATGGTACTGCGAAAACGGCCTGGTTGCAATTGGCTAGACGGTTGTACTGTAAGCCGAGTCATAGTGGAAGAGTATGCACGACTGAATTTTTCACGTATGCGGCCAAAAGTGGCTGGAGGTGCAGGAGACAGAGTGGAGGTGTTGAGCAAAGGGAGACCTTTGGACACATCCAGTTTGGTGAGCTCAGTGGCACAATCCTCGTCTATTTCATTTTCAGTAAGTGCATAATGGCAAGTTTGAATTGAGACTCACCGAGTGGGTAAAAGTGGCCACCCTTCGTCAACCCTGCTCCTATGAGACGCATTGATTTTGACTCAAACTCGCAGTAGGAGACGCCTCCAAAAATTTCCTTTTCAATGTAATCCCCAGCCTCTCTCTCTACCCCTCCCAGCTGTGGACTATCACAAGCACCAGAACCATACCAAACGAGGGAGCTGTGACCAAGCTCATGCATAAACACTGCAATGAATTGGAACCACATATGAGAGGATGAAACTCCCTCAGGTACCTGTAATAGAGATTGGAGTTATTGGATCCTAAATGTAAGTCACGAAACCAAGCCACTCACACCTCTAAGTAATGTTTCCGCAAGCTTGACATTAATGGTAACCCTCTCCTTGTCAGCCTCTTCTCGTCCACTGAGCGTTTCCCCCCACCTTACACCTTGTGGACCATAAGGACCAGGGGCCAAGTAAAGGTCAGGGAATGAGTTCACAAGGAAGTCAATCACGTCATCGTCATTGGGGGGTCGATTTCTGATTTGTGCAATTTTGACCGCATTAGGGACTTGGTCAGCAGTCGGGGTACAGGGTTTCAGGTCATCTGGGAAATTGTCGTTATCTTGATAGACTGTGGAGAATAAGTGGAGAAATGGACGTCGAAGCACTTCATGCTTAAGCAACCGATCGCGAATTGTTTCGACAGTGGAAACAATTTGATGGTATTCCGACCGCGTTGTGACATTGAAAGTGCAGACTTGTCCAATTGCGCCTAAAAAGAGTGAAAACGGTTTCATGCTGGCGAGTTGCTTCAAAAGTCAACGTGTGTGACAAGGCGTGTGGCAAGTCAAGGCAAGTCAAGGTGTGTGGTGAGTTGAGGTGCGTGGTGAGTAGTCAATGTGCACGGCGAGTCGAGGTGCGTGGCGAGTCGAGGTACGTGAGACAAGACAAGCTCCTGTCGCGCCTGACTGTTACTCACCATGTATTCGGACACAAAACTAGACTTTTCACTAGGGCTCAAAGTTTCACCATCCTCAACCTCATCGATGATGAATGCTGTACACTGACTCCACTTTCCAAGCTCGAGCTCACCAATGCCGACCATGAAAGCCGAAAACCTGCAACTATAGTACTATGTAAACCCAAGTATCTGTGGTGAAACTCAAAGGGAAAGTATCATGGACTTGGAGCGCTGTAGTGGGGGTGGCTGCGTCTGGATCATCTAGTCGTGGAAGGCGGAAAAAAAGGCCGTCCAGCGCAGAGAGGAGAACATCATCATCACATTTCGCTTGACTTTCCACCACCACGACTTCAAGTACTAAGAGGTAAGAACAATTCTCCTCACCGCTACTGTACCTTAACTCATTGTGCCATAGCCTATACGAGCCTAACATTATACATGGATGGTGAGTCTGTTTCAAGTTCTGCATGGGTCTAAAATTACCTCTTCAAATGCAAGGTCAACGAACGCCCGAGATGATATATTCCCCATATTCAAGTTTTATGGGCAGCGAGACTCAACCGGACATTCTTTATATGGAATTGCCGCTGTCCATCAATCCTTCACTCCCCCAGTTAAAACGCCCTCCTTGGTTGACTGATTTCAATAAGCAAATCGGACCACCCATTCAAGCAACCCCAAACAGCCGTCGATACCCAGCTCCATCCAGCCAAGATCCCCTTACCATTTTCAGGCCGATGATGAACGCATGCTCAGTCCCAGCATCGCGTTGGGTTAACATTGGCGAGGATGGTTTGGCGACGGTTCTCATCTTCACAGATGGAGCAGCAATCAACAATGGTCAGCCGAATGCACGGCATCGTCTTCGTCCCAGCGAGTCCACGCCCTAAAGGTGTTTCATTCAGTTTGAAAGCTCATCACGGCCTGCCCACATCCAATCGTGTGGAACTGCTCGCGGCGATAAACGCCCTCATGCTGCGTGTCTGGATTGGTGAAGGCTTTGCCCGAATCGCGATTGCGATGGATTCCGATTACGTCGTCCGTGGGATATGCGAATATGTGTTCTCTTGGAGGCAAGGGAACTGGAAAACTAGCAGAGGTACGCCTGTAGTCAATCGTGACTTGTGGGAGCGTTTGTTTCGTGCAGTGGAGAGATGGGAGAGCTCGGGTGTTCTGGTTCAGTTTTATTTGATAAAGAGAGAATTCAACACGGAAGCTGACAGGCTTGCAAAGGAAGCAGCGGTACGCACTTTCCTCCCTATCTTGTGAATGCACATTCATTATTTATGCTCAGGGAAAGGATTAAATATTCATTGACGTATTCCTACTGTTCCTTCATTATCACGACACCCATTTTTCATACTGTCTATTTAGCTGGATGTGAAATTCATCGTCCAATCGTTCTCTCCCTCACTGCTCGCCTTCCAAAACTGTCGACCTTGAACTTGGTGTTGATCAAAGTGTCAAGATAGAACGCATTCTACAAGCGCAGTACTGGTAGTCACTGGAGTGATATGGACATTTCGTGCTTCTCTCGCAAGGGAATTTTGACTCAGATGTGTCCTGTAACTCCCGTCTCTGCCAGTGCTCCTTTTGTTCCAGAGTGCTCTCCATCTTTAAAAACAAGGAACACATGGTTTGATGACGAGCCTGGACCAGGAGAAATGCCTTGCGGAACTTGGGACGGTGAGAAGACCGGGGCAGAGCGCATGACTGCTCAGCAGGCGTTGGAGATGGCGACCATGTAGATGGAGGGCCTCAATGACTTATATCAAAAGGTTTGTCGAGACTCTACTCTTAGCTATCAAGGTGCTAACATACGAAAAGGTCACAACTCTCTGGTTCACCCTGGAGAGCCATCTCCTCGGCCAGGTCATCCCCGCTCCTCCCATTGCCGTCGGCGCCAGTCTCGAGCGCTACACTCGTGATTGGGCCGTCATCGAGATGGAGGCCTCCAAGTTCGACTTGGACAACTTCATGGGGAATGCGATCGACCTCAGCACTGAGCTTACGTGTACGAGGAAGATGTACCCCCGCCCTATGAATCCCCATAGTTTCAAGTACCCAAAGGGCTGCCTCCTCAGGCTCCAACGTGTCACGACCGACAACAAAATGCAACACCACCGGGCTCACCTCTGGGCATGCCACCACTGTCGCCGCCTATAGTCGCTACTACGCCGCCGGTATCGAGGGGATTTCCAAGGAGTGGTCTGCTCTCCCATACGACAAGTTGTCTGGCCCTTCTCGGACAGGGACGACTCTGGATCTGTGGTTGCCGACGGCTGCGGATGCATCATGGGCCTCATCACTGGCGGTTCCGGCTCCCTGGACACCACCGACATCACGTATGTCACCCTGGCTGCTTGGCTACTCCAGGACATCACCAATCACGGCATCCACAAGCCCAACGTCACCCCGGCTCTCACCCTCACCGTCTAGGCGTATCCAACCTGGAGATGCTGGTGACGTCCCGTTTCTTTTTCATCCCCTTCTACATCTTTTTCTTCTTCCCATCCTCGTTCTCTTCTGTGATGTTATTGGAAATGAGCGACGGCTAGGAGAGAAAGCTGAAGGGCTTGAACTTACTAATGAGTCTGTGTATTATATAGGCCTTTTTGTAAATAGTTCCAGTGCTTTTTCACTAACAGACAAAATACAAAACCGCGAAGTGTGCACGAACACTTCGCTTACCTGACAAAATGTAGTAACAACGAACCTTGAAAACCCGTTCTTCCTCGCTGTCGCTCTCAGTTCTCCCTCCCCTCACTCTCCCCATCTCTCGATCTCTCACTCGTGCTCGACATCTCTCCCTCTCCTTTGCTCATGATCGACGTCTCTCTCCTTTGTTCGTGCTCATCTCTCCCACTCTCGATAACTCTCGCTTGTCCTCGGTATCGGTCTCCCTTCCTTGTCCTTGTCCTCCCTTGTGCGTCCTCACCCCCTCTCGTCCTCTTTCTCTCGCTCATTATATAGTTTTGTAATTAAGTTGGGCTAAGGCTAGTCTCAGACTAGGGATATTACCAAATTACCTGTCACGCAGGATCAACTTGAAACCGACTGCGCTTGCAAGGAGACCGCCTGCCATTAGGCATCAGCAGTGTGCTTTCGGGGCCTCTAAGATGGCTCCCAGCTCATTTCACGGTTTGTCTCATGGCGAACATGGCGAAAATCAACTAGCGGACGCTGATCGTTCTGGTGAGTCTCCTCAAGGTGGAAGTTAGATCTGACATTCTTCGATATGACTGAACTCTCCCTTCATTTCACAGAGGACACCTCAGCAGGTTTCTCTCCAGAGAAATCAGATACAGTCTTCCAGTTTAGTCGATCGAAAAGAAAGGGAAAAGAAAGAGAAATGTCCCCTCCCGCTCGTGCGTCCGACTGTCATGAAGCTATTCCTCATATTAACTATCCCTGTCTCATTATCAGCTAGTCCAAGCGGATCAAATTCCGTCCCTTCCACCGGAAATGCAAGTGGCGTCCCGACAGCAGCTCTGACTTCCAGCGTCCCAACGACGAGCCACCCGCTTCGTGATCGGCCAAAAATCAACCTTGACCCACAAGGCCCACCTTCTGACCCGGATTCTATTACCCTCCGTCATCCTGCTAATGGCCTCGTCGTCTTTGTTCTTTACGCATACGACCGACTGCCTTGTCCCGAACTTCTGTTCGGTATCCATCATGAAACCGTAGCTACCGCATGCCAAATTGTGGCCAATAACGAGCCCGGATATCTGTCCCAATCCCGTGACCGTAATGCTGACCGGGTCGGATTCAATTCTCCTACCCGGTGTGTACTACTACCATCTGGACAACTCCACTGAGAAACTGTACCCCATATGCCGTGATTTTCGAAGTTGGACTTTTCCTCATCAAAAAATGCCTCCTTCTTGGTCCGTAACACCCTCATCTATGCCCTTAACCCAACATCAGAAGTGGCCCTCCAGCTGGACGGCGCTCAGTCAAAAAATTAAGGATAGGGATAAGATCTGTCTTGTATCAGGATCGACGGAGTGGCTTACGACTTTCCATGTTGTTACTAAAAATGAGGAGAAATGGGTGCGTAGAATATACTAAATATTTCGGTCTATCCCACTACCTTACTCTTCGAGTTTTCAGTTGCAAACCAATGATATGCAATTCTATCTTGGTTCGAAAGCCCCTTATCACCAGTCTCCAAAAAACCTATTCTCGCTTCGATTTGACTTTCATTACGGTGGGTTTGATCGAGCCCAGTTCGTTATTGTTCCAAAATGGGATAGACTCGCCGTGCATTTCCTTGACCAAAGTTCAGAATTCGCCAATGGCTATCATAATGTTATCTTCAACCACAACCACCACCTATCTCACGAGGCACTGTACGCTCGATTTGCTTGGGCTGTCTTCAAGCGCGTCGCAGAAGCGAAATTAGACCCAAAGGAGTTTAAATTTCTCGATACGCAAAATCCAAACCCGGATGCGAGTAACGAGGAAGGGGGTGGAGGAAGACGAGATACACGAAGAATGCGTAAGCGGAAACGCAAAGACGAAGTCAGAGATGAAGAGGCAAATGCCGAAGGCGAAGACGAAGCTGACACAACTGGAACATATCAACCCGGCAGACGACCCCTCCGGCGCAAGCAACTGGATGCTTTGTCACAGGGGCCCAACGCTTGGCTCTCTGACGTACTTTTCAAAATGGCTCCGGATGATAGTCGGTCTTCACTTGAGGCTGATGCTCGTGAAATTGAAGAAGATCTGAGGATTGCAGGTCGTCATCACCCTTTCCTCGGTATGTGTGAGTTGAACTCACCTGAATTTGTGCTAATGACATCGAATCTAGTCAATTCTGAGATTGAACCAACCGCTTCTGACTATGAAGATATCATATGGTATCCTGGTATAGAGGTTGTGCAAAGACGAAAGCAGGCATATCTTGATAGCCACCCGAACATTACATCCATGTACTCTCATTATAATGCATAGTGTAGATGACACCGTAACGTTAGGCTCCAATCCAGCCTCATTGGGGGGTTGGGGGATTCACTCTATGCTTGTCTTGACCACCGGCACTCTTAGCCATGTTTTGCTGGCGTGGATGGGAAAGTGCATAAATCACTGTCTGGTAGTTTGGCCCTGGGATATGCCACCCTCTTCAGGTATAAAGTTGCCTTGGCTACTCAAACAGCTCTGTCACAAACTCTGCGTAATAGGCACAATTTATTCCACGATGTACTACTGCCGTTGTTCGAAGTCACCCAATACCAACATTGACTGATGTAAATTGCGTAATGATCCAATATATATCGTGCATCCAAGCCTGCTTAATAAATTCCATAGTTGGCCCACCTTTCAGGTTTGAAGCGCCATGTCCGTGCAAATCCTTTCTCATTCTGTGCCGTCCAAAGTCGACTCTCCATCCACGTGAACTGTGACGGCAGCCGTCAACGCTCCCCAAGTCCCGATATTCTTCGTCATTTCGTTACCGCCGCACATAGAACGGACGTCGGGAGGAGGTCTCTGGGTGATCCAGTCCATCTCGACATACTTGGTTGAGACAAACAGCTTGATGAAACCTGTATCTGATCGTTCGCCTTCTTTCAAGGTAAACTCGAAAACATCACTGCTATCTGTCCCGTATCCGATGGTGAGTCTTGTTGGATTCGGTCCTTGTGAACGGCCCAGAGGTGGCGATGCTGTTGGGGGGGAATACCACGACTAGTGGTGTTGTCAGTTGGTTATATCGCACTCAAGATGATTGAAGAGCGCACCTGTGAAGTCGTCAATCTGGCTTGTCGTAAAGGTAAAGGAACTTCGAACTACGTACCTGTATGCTGTAGTCGGATGGATCGAAGTAGAAGATGTAGGGGAATAAGTCGTACTCCGAGTAATTGACTAGTGCGATGCCATACTCGGCATTTTCATCAAACACGATATTCGCTTCATTGTCAAAGAAAAGGTTTCCGAGTTTCTCGTCCGGAAGCCTGAACCAGCCTCCCATTGTTCGGGTCAAACGGTATAACTCCATTGTGACCTTCTGCTCAAGAGGATCGCTTCCATGATGTCGTTCCAGGTGATAATTGAAGTGAGCGACTGTCTCAAGAGTGAGCGGCAGATTATGGACATTGGTTTCCAACGTAACAATACGGCTTGCATAGTTTGGGATAAGGGCATCCAACCGCTCGACGTGAAAAGCGCCCTCGGCATCCTGCCAAATCGCAACGTCAGCCTCGGCACGAAATTTGACTTGTACGAATTTCCGTTTAATAATCGAATTTGTTCCGGTGAACTGGGGGGGAACCTCGCGGCTGAGGACGGCTGAAGTTTGCGCATCAACGAACACCTTTAATGTGAGTGCATCATTATTCCGGTCCAACATCAGTGCTCTCGCGCCATCGGGTATGGTAAACTCCTCGTCGTCCCCAACCCGCCGCGCTAGCAGGGACGAGTCGACCGAGACCGAGACCGCGACCAAGATGCCGAGGTGTTCATGAGTGGATGATTGCGCTTCCTGGGATTTGATAGCAAATTCTGAACCCACCACAACCCCATGAATGCTTCCAGCATCAACTCTGACCCTCCCTTCCTTCCACTCAGCCAACTTAAAAGCCTCCAAGTCGCCCCCGATTGATTTTCCATTGAAAAGGAGCCGGTTCTTGTTCACGCCTTCACACCGAGGATGCTGGTTGATCAAATCCGGCAAGAGATCCATAAGGTCAGAATATGTGACTCGGTCCATGGGAAGTCGATGAAGTTGTTTCACTAGACTGTTTGTAAAGGCACCACAACGCAGTCCTTCTGCGGAAATAGATTCGTATGCAACCTCATCGTGTCGGGAGGCTGCGAGGAACATATGTGAAGATATCACTTGGTCTTGAAACCCAACAGGTATAGATTGTGTGTCACAAGCCCGCATCGCTACTGCGCTGTCGAGATCTTCTGGGATTGGATTAGAAGTGGCCACGATACGAGCCTTGGTTCGGACACGGCACGGAGAGTTGCGCGCAATATTATCCGAATGACAGCAATCGAAGATAACAGTCTTATCGAAAGATGACCGCGATCAGGCTCAGATTAAACAACAGATAAATTGAGCCACCAACAATGTTATTCCCCTTGGCCCAAGCCAACTCGTGAAGTAAACCACTGATAGTACGGTCCGGTATTCCATGGATCAATCGCCCTTGAGGGTCTTTGGTCCTCTCGTCATGGGGACAGATGGTTTTGATTTTACTGTCTGTGGGATTCCAACCCTGAGGAGCTTCCACATAGCTTCCATGGCCGGCATAGAAAATGGTGATAGAGTCACCATTTTCAATTTTGCTGTTCTGAAGGAGGTGTGCTTGAAAGCCGGAAATTATCGCGTCGCGGGTTGCAGACTCGTTGACAAGGAAAACTATCTGAGAATCTGGTACGTGAAGCCTGTCGGTAAGGAAGGTTTTGACAGACTTGGCATCGTTCACGCAGCCATCTAAGTTATTGATTGTAGGGCACATATACTATCAAACGGTTAGAGCATCATGATGCATACTTTCACTCTTGACATACCTCGTCAATGCCGATTACCAGGGCAAACATCCTGTTTTCGGCGCGGCTGCAGTATCACTGGTATCAGCATCGCTAATTGATAAATAACCGATGAGATTAACTTCAAGACGGTTTCTCCAACGTGGAAGGTGATACTGGTTGAACGTCCTTTGGAAAAAACCTTCGTAAAGTCTA
Source organism: Hygrocybe punicea (assembly GCA_963556145.1). Classification (NCBI taxonomy): domain Eukaryota; kingdom Fungi; phylum Basidiomycota; class Agaricomycetes; order Agaricales; family Hygrophoraceae; genus Hygrocybe; species Hygrocybe punicea. The sequence goes on along the minus strand of OY744466.1, from coordinate 5,689,894 downwards.
ATTGTGGATCGATTGGTTAGTGGTTGATGCCCGTCAAGCAAAAGGCTCGACGATGCCTTTATTCCTTGGTTCCAGATCCCGAAGGCGTTCCGTGATTTTTCCGATCAGAATCTCCTTGCGGAAAAGCCTTGCCTGATAGAGGCTGATTGTGATGTCCTGGAAACCTTTGGCTGTACTTCCGCATAGAGTGGGACAGAAAGGTTTTCCAACGCAAGAGAGACTCACAAGGTGAAGCTCTCGTTCCACACGGGTCGTCTTCTTCTGGCAGAGACTTTGGTCTTGTATATTTGGTCGCCAACTACGACAACAAAGGATCTCGGAAGGAGACAGCCCTTGCGATTAAGACTATTTGCTTGAATGACTGGAAAACATCATGAAGACTGTATCTTTTTGTCTATATTGGTCACAAACATACTGGTGAGGTCAAATGTGCCGTCAGTTTTCCTGAAGCATTGCTCTCAGTTCATCTTACCCAGTAGTAGTGAGAGAGATGCCTCACTTTGGTGGACTACTCTCGTCGAGCATGGTAGGTTTCGCCTGTATGTGCGGAGAACAATCTGAGTCCAATGCGCTTTATACAGCCTTGTCCAACGAGAATGCGACAACAGCGTGACGAAGGTGAGTTTTTCGGAAGTTTCAGAATTCCTCTGAACACTTTCCTAAATGAGTCCTGCCTGCTCGACGGGCGGTTTTCATGTTGAACAAGTCCGAGTCACAATTAGCTTGAAGGAAATAAACGTACATATGTTATAAATTTTGAACTTCGAGGCAAGAGGCCGTAATGAAAGGGACTTCGTGGAGGCTGGTTGGGATACACGCAAAACTCTCGTGGCTTCGAAACAAGTTCAACCAAGGATTCATACAGTGTCTCACCCAAGCTCCAGAAGCCTTACCATTCAATTCTAACCCAGGCTTCCTGATACTCGAAGGCCCGGAGCATTAGATAAAGATACGTTGGTCAGAATCACTGTGAGCTTTGATGTTGAGTCCCCTGAATTTGGGGCCGGATGCATTTTAATTGAAGGGCAGAGACAAGAAAGGAGAGTCTATGTGCATATAGTTGGCAAGCTCAGTATATGTTGGTGAAGTCACGACGGTGTAGATGGAAATGAAGAATTTCCAGTAATTCGTGACAGCCTGTCTTTGAAACGTAGGAATGCAGGACTCGTGGCCAGTTCTAGACAAGATAGACACCAATTGCAGTGTTCCGAGTCCTAAATTTATTTAGGCTCGGTCTTATACGACCTGAGCCACCAAAATCAAAATTCCACTCTATCGTCGCGGCAAATGCCGAATTTGGCTCTGTTTGCTCCTTCAAGCGCAACGACTTTCAGACTTACCAGTATGGCTTCGATGTTGACGGATCAACGATTTCTCGTCCCTCCCCTTATCTCTGGATAGCCCAGGTGAATATCCAAGCCGTTTGGAGACGAGCATGCCCGAAAATTGGTGGCTGGGCACTCCCAGCCCTCTGGTAAGTGTTCTTTTTTGTTTCAATTTAACTGGTAGACCAACGCAGGTAAACGACCACCAACGCTGCAAATACCCTGATCCCAACTGCATCCACAACATCAACAACATCAACACCATGGCCGACGCGTGACACAGCAACCCCAAATGTCCACCCACTGCGCATCAAACGTGCCCACACAAGTGGCTTGGAATCAACCCCCCAACTCGTACATAGCTCGCATATTTTATAAGAGAAAAATGAAAGCCTGGCTCATCTTCCCTGTCCTTGTCAGTTTGTTCCCCGCATCATTCGCTCTGCTACCCCGACTCTTCTTCCGTGATACTCTTCCTGTCTTCGTTCGCTGTCTCAACGCTAGCAGCAGCAATTCATCTTCCGTTCCTGCTGCTGCCCGTTACACTGGAAATCAATACAACGCGGGTACAGAAGTCCGGCCCAGAATCAGCAATGGAGGGGCTGGACAGTCTGGCCTTGTGGGTGCCTTGGCACGCGCATATATTGATTTTTCCCGACAGAACGGAACGGCGCAAGAGGATTATGCGGTAAGCGAGAGTCTTTCCCCTTCTTCGTTGAACACTTTTATTTATTGATATCATTCCTTTGACAACTCGCTTCTTTCTCCCCGTTCCAGATTGATTGGGTTCTCGGCGATACTACACAAAGCATTAAATACCTCTCAACGGGTGATGCTGACATCGCCATCACATACAACGCCGCGGCAGAATATAGAGCATTGAACCTTTCGACAGCCACAAAACGCGTTTACGGGTTCAGGGACCACTTTTACTTGGCTGGACCGAAGTGAGTTTCCCTTTGTCAGTCTCTTTGTTCTCTTTTCTGAAAAACATTTCGTATGCGATTAGTTCCAATCCAGCACAACTCAATAATGCTACTGACACGGTTTTCGACATGTTTAACAAGATTGTTTCGGTCGGGAACATTGGGAATAGCGTAGGTTTCATTACTTCCTCGACAAAATTCAGCCTATGAAATTTTCAACTAGACACCGCCCGTTCTATTTTCATCTCGATTCGATAAATCCGCCACAAATATCAAGGAATCTCCAGCAGTATCACATAGCAACGATGCCAGCACCAAGACCAGCCCCAGTGCTAGCACGGCAGCGCCGACGCCAATGGGGCCAGCGGCACCAGCAACGCTATGGGGATCGCAGCGGGGGTCGAGAAGGTGGAATGCACAGCAGGCCACTGCTTTATGGTATTTTTTTTATTCATTTTTACTACAGACCGACTCAGTAGCATGACCACAACATAGATCCAGGACTGCGCAGCTATCCAAGTTCGCATCAGGAGGGTGTCAGGGGAAGATAACAATGTGAATGCAACAATCTGTCCTACTCCCCATGTTCTTCATTATATCACAAATGCTGCTGCCGTTTGTGCTTTGCAATGTGTATCTGCCTCTCTGTCAAATAGAGAGCTCTTCCATGTAAGTTTTAAACTATGTTCCGAGACGTATGCATTTCAATTTTTTCAGACAAAATGTATCTTGCCCGGTGGACCTCATCCCAGCGGTTGCTCGGTTGGTGAGTAGTTACACCTTTAACACATGTTGGTTTCTATCTCAGGTGTTTTACAGGCCTTCGTGAGTGTTTTCTCATCGGAGAAATATTCATCCGAGACTCAGAATTGCTGCCCCAACTCGTTTGTTCTCCCTTCTTTCTCTGTCCCAATCAATACAGCTGATATTTATCTTGTTATAGTGAGGAACCTTTGCTGCTACAAACAGGGTTTCACCAACCGCCACACACATGCTCTGAGAACCCTTGCAACGAGCCAGTGGGCAAGCCGATTTTGTCTGGTTATGTCGTGAGTTCCCAAAATTTCTCACATAACCAATACCAATCATCTTCATACATCAGGATGAACATTTCGGCAAAAAAACATTTTGGCCTGTGGCGTCATCACATCCTGTGAGTGATCAGTTGGAACTAATCACTATTTGTCATTCTCATTCATTCTAAAGGTGTTTCCTTTGGCAACTTCCTCCTCAGGATGTTGTATGTCTCCTTTCTGCTGGCAGCAGATGTCTTTTCGTGCACTGCACATGTCCTTTGCCCAAATTGGGTGCTTGTCCTTTACCCGAATTGGGTGTCTGTCCTCTGCCCGAATTGGGTGTCTGTCCTCTGCCCGAATTGGGTGCTTGTCGTCTACCCAAATTGGGTCTTTATACATGTCTTCTGCTAGCATAGGTACACAATCTATGTCACTGTCATGTAACGTTCCCATTCTTGGGTGTCAACTGAATTCTGCTGTCAATACACAGACACAACCATTCTTGAATCCTTTGTCATTATTTTACAAACCCTCTTGTCAAAGGGAACCGTTATGGACTATAGATGGCTATTGCATCTTTGTGTCAGTTTATAACTGGTTGATTATTTGTTATGTAATTCCAAAGCAAGATGTGGCTGCCATATGTCGCATACTATCTCTTATTTTGCAGAGAAATCTAATGACCCGACATGACTTTTGTTCATTGCTTGCACTTTCTCATTTGCCTCTTAGAATATCAGTGCTATGTAAATATGCACGCAAACATGCACTTCATCCCTCAACCCTGATTGGCTACCATATAGCTGGCTATCAACTTCCTGTAGGCCTAAGTTTAGGCTGGTTATTTCTTGTACATGATCTACACTCTTTTTGTGGTCAGCTGGCCCCTAAACAAGGTTTTAATTTGTCCCAGCCCCTTTTCAGGCTCTCTCATGTTGGTTATCACCATTCAATTCCAATTAACATGCAGAATACAGAAGTGGAGCAGGAACCTATAGCCTTCAGTCCTGTTGGAGGAGGCAGATCTTATTTATTTCCCTTGGATGGAATACTGCCTTTTCTACAACATATTGATAAAAATCTTGATTCTGACTCTGTTTTTGTGTTTGTTGATCATGTTCATGATTCAGATCTAGCATCTTATCCTGTTGAACAAAATTTTGTACATACCAAAATTCCTTTACTTAACATCATTCCACATCTTCCAGTCAAGACAGTACAAAAAATTGCCCATACTCATCAGATTTCCATTGGATCTCATGTACACAAGAGTCTTTTGGCCTCTTATTTTGAAAACCATGACTGTATCAATTGCAGTTCATCTGTTAGTGTATTCTCTATTACCATGAGTCGCAAAAAGAGAGATCGCCAGCGAAAGCTCAAGCCTGTTATTTTTCCTGAAGAGCAGGTTCCTAATCACACAGATGGAACCTCATTCCCACCCCCTTCTCTGTCATCACAACTGTTACATACAGTTTCATCAGATTTCTGCAATGACTCTATGCCCAACAAAATTGAGGAGTCAGGATGTGCTGTATGTGGTGAACTTGTACCCTTGAGTAATTTAAGCTGCTTAAAAAATATCAAGGGCTTGCTCAGGATCCTGGAAGCTCCAGGTGTAACAAGAATTGAACGAAAGAAAGCTACAGAAAAAATCCATGAATTCAAAGGTCCTGTGCTAGATTACCAATGTGATAAAGTGTGTGGCACTTGTCGATGTGATATTAGGAAAGGAAAAGTTCCTGAACTTGCTTTAGCAAGAGGTCTTTGGCTTGGCCATGTTCCCAAGGAACTTTTAGAGCTTCGGTTTGTTGAAAAACTGCTTGTAGCTCGCATACGCCACAACTGTTGCTTTGTGCGAGTGGCTTCAGGTATGAGGAAAATGACATCACATGTTGTTGCATTCCAGTCACCCATTCCAAAGGTGTATCAGGCTTTACCACCCCCAGTTGATGATCTTGATGATGTGTTAGCCATTTTATTTACTGGGCCCTGCAAGCCAACAGAAAAGGATTTTGAACGAACACCTTTGCTGGTGCGGAGGAACCATGTTGCAAGGGCACTTGAGTGGCTAAAGCTCAACCACAATGACTACCATGATCTGGATATATCTTATGACAATCTTGCTAGATATCCTGAGGATGGCCCACCTGTCTCTGTGGAATATCGTCAGCATGAAACAAACAAAGTACCAGAGGGTACTAGTGTATTTGACACTGAAGTTGAAGATGGTACTGAAAATGGGGATTGTCCCTTTGTTGTTCATGGGTTAGCTGGTGAGGATTTGGATACAAAAACAATCAATTCACTAAAGGGAATTGCACTTAGACATCTCAACAGTGGAGGCAAGATGTTAGCCATTGGTCAATCTTCCCAACTTGAGTCTATTTACAAGAACCCTGAGCTTTATCCACAAATATTCCCTTGGTTGTTTCCATATGGTATGGGTGGTATTGGTTCCACATCATTGTCAGATGCTGAACATAAGAGACATCTCCTGATGTATCATGATAAACGTTTTCAAACAGATATATACTTTCCATTTGTTGCTTTCAGCCATGCCCAAGTGAAAGCAAGCACAACTGGTGGCTTTCTTCTCGCAGACAAGGCTAAATTCAATGATATAACCAATCGGCTTTTAAGTGTTGACCAAAATGTGTTGTCTTCATTGGCTAAAAGGCTCTCAGAAGGTGAAGTTGTTAAACCTGTTAGCCAAGAAGAGAAAGATTGTTACCAAGTGGTTCGTGACCTTGATCATGTGGGAGCTAAAGTAAGTGGATCTATTACAAGCAAGAAGTATATGAGAAATGAAATTTGGTCTTTGATTTCATACTGTGGTGCTCCTTCTCGGTATATCACTTTATCTCCAGCTGATAACAAGCACCCAATTTGTTTGTACTTTGCTGACACAAAAGAGAAGTTTGATCTTAAAATTAGATCAAGTGATGAGAGAATACGTCTTATTGCCAGGAATCCAGTTGCTGGTGCACGTTTCTTCCATTTCATGGTTAGTCTGTTTATTAAGCATGTTTTGGGTGTAAATACAGATCATCCAGGAATATATGGAGATACATCTGCTTATTATGGCACTGTTGAGCAGCAAGGTCGTCTCACTTTGCATCTTCACATATTACTTTGGATTCGTGGATGTCTTACACCACAAGAGATTCGCAAGCGAATATTGGATCCATCCTCAGATTTCCAAAAAAATATGGTCATGTATCTAGAAAGTACACATGTTGGTGAATTTCTCACTGGAACAATGGATCAAGTACTCAAAAATATTGATGAAGCCTCTAAGTCTCCAAATTATATAGATCCAACACAAGCTTTGCCTAAAGCACCCCCTAAGTTTTGTTCTAAAATGTGTGGGAATTGTCAGCTATGTCATGATTGGAACCTATGGCAGGTCAAGTATGAGATAGTGGTGGATGATATTTTGGCAAAATCCAACATACATCGCTGTACTAGCAATATAAATAAAGATGGTTCTAAAAATAAAACACGTCAGTATGTTGGTTGTTTGGATAACCAGTGGGGGAAATGCAAAGCAAGGTTTCCTCGCCCTGTATTTATGCAGACTGAAGTAGACCCTGAAACTGGTGCCCTCAATATGAAAAAGGCTGAGCCAATGATCAACACAGTTACCCCTCTTCTCACTTACTTAATTCGTTCTAACACAGATGTAACATCTCTAAAATCAGGTACTGCAATCAAAGGGGTCATACTTTATGTATCTGACTACATTACCAAAGTTTTATTGAAAACACATGTTATTTTTGACACTATTCGTGCCATGTTTCAAAAAAATAGTGAGATGATTGGTGGTAGTGAAACTCAAAAGGAGAAATCACGATGTAGAGGGTCGACGTCCCTCTGAGTCCATATCATCGATATATCACGAATCCGGACCAACCCGATGCCGCCATTCGACTTGCATTCGAACCCGACGTAACCCGACGTGACGTGACGTGACGTGACGTGACCGACGTAACCCGACACATGCCGCTTTGTGACGGCCGCTTTTGGGCTAAATCCAGCAGCCTCAAACACCTCGGAGTTCCAATTCCAGGAGATGGATCTCTTCGGACTCAATCCCCGACTTCGGATTTACTTTATTTATGCATCCCCTCGTCCTTTCGGAGATATGTAGGACTTTCTAGATCTTTTCCTTGCATATTCGTTTTCCCCTCCATTTCCTGTCTTCGTTGCTTTGCAACCCCCCTTTCCACATCCCCATTCCAACCTTTCTTTGTAGCTTACCATCGGCCGAAGTAGACATGTCCAAAAGTAGATTACTATTTCCTGTACTATAAAAACGGTCCCCGACGACCGTACAAAATAAGATACCCTTAGTCCCCGTTTCCCTTTAGTCAGAATCGCCTTTTAATCCCTTCAAATGCTCGTCCATGTAGACCCTTAGCTTTTTATAGTCCACTTCGTCGTCTTTATTGTTGTTTCCGTATATTCGTTCATTGTTTCCGACCCAACCCGACCCGACCCGCCGTACCCGACATCGTCGGCATCGTCGGGTTCTTTATTATTTGTCCGTTTTCACACTGTTCATCACTGGATTCGTCGTTATTAGTCCAGTTTTACGCGGCGGCTTTACTTTTACTAACATTCCCTTCCTTTTACTACTATTCCCGACACTGACTTATCCAGTCACTTCTACGCTGACACCCACAGGTTAGGATCATTATTTTATTTATCATTATAGTTCCGAAGCCACCAAGAACCCGCATCTACAACGAAAACTCATGACCAAGATTGTGAATAATCTCAGTGCTAAGATGGAAATTGGTGCACCAATGGCCTGTATGTACCTTTTGCGAAATCCTGACCATTATACAAATCATCATTTTTCTACCTTCTATTGGCAAAGCTACATCAACAAGGCAAGACAAATCTGGGAAACTGATGAAACTAAAGAGGATGTTGAAAAGGTAGCCTTGATCAAACGCAGAGGTTGTATTATTGGATTATCCCCTGTTTATGATTATATCTATCGCCCCTGTGAACTGGAGCATATGTGCTTGTATGATTGGATAAGTCAATGTTCTCGAGAGAAGCTTCCTAAACCCAAAATGAATAAAAATTGTAGTGAAGAACTTGCTAGTGTCAAGGATGTGAGTGAAACTTATGATACATCTTTTACACATGAAGATGAAACATTTCTATCTGATATAGACAATCACTGCAATGACATTTCTGTGTCCACAGATAACTTGAAAATTGAGGAACCAGGTAGTAATGATGCAACACAAATTCTATCTTCAAATATGACAAATAAATCCTCACCTGTTGGGTTATTTACATTTCTTGACAGTCATCCTCTCTATGAGTCACATGGTACATGCTGTGTAAATGAAAACTTTATAAAAGTTCCCAATTTTGTAGGAGCAACATTACCACGATGTGATCAAGGTGATCGGGAATATTATTGCTCAACCATGCTTGCATTGTTTAGACCTTGGCACTCTGGACATGACTTGAAAACAAAAGATCAATCTTGGGATGAGTCCTTTTTATCTCATGACTTTACTTTGAGGCAAAGAGAACTTATGAACAACTTTAATATAAAGTATGAATGTCTTGATGCTCGTGATGACTTTCATGCTCAGCTTCGTAAAGGTTCTGTTGTCTTGCCTAGTTGGATGGATGGTTCTGACCATACTTTGGATCATGGTGATGATTTGGAGCAAGTGGATGGTGACCACACATATGAAGATGCCTCTGCAAAGTTAAGTGAAGAGTTTGACAATGAATTCAAGAGTATTGGCAAGCGGGAGAAGAAACGTCAACTTGATATGGCAACAATGCGATCAATAATGAATCAAACAGGTTGGGCAGAGCCTTTATCCATAGAGACACTAGTTGCTCAGCCACCACCACCAGAGATTATTAGCGGTTTGACGTCGCACGAGCTTGCAAGTGCAAGTAGAGCTAGGGCTTTGTAAGCGGATTCAAATAGACTAATTGCTCGCGAGAAGGATTGATGCGAGCGACCTTATATACTGAAGCCCCCGTTCTCCCTTTCTCATTCTTCTTCGTCTCTTTTCTCCCCTTCTTTCCTCTTGTCCTTCTCAGTATCAGTCTCATTCATTTTTACAATTTCCTGTTCACCACTTGTCTTTCGTTTTCCACCTTCCTCATGACCATGACTTATGGCCCTCCTCCCCCCGCTACTGATAAGGATATCTCCTCCCTCAACGCCGATTTGTCAAATACGGCCGAATCTACCATCAGGGAGAATGAGGCTAGGAAGTCTCGCAACGCCTTACGCCAGACTCAGCGCGATGATCCCGATTTCCTTCTCGTTATTGACGATGACGAACCCTTATTAGATGTCGCTGGCGCGGATATCGGAGACGACACGACACCTCCCTCCCGACCTTCCACCCCTCTTCGCACTCCCGACATGAACTCTATTCTCGCAGCAATCATGTCTATGACTCCGCGTTCTCGTCAGGCACTTGCCTTGCTCTGCGACGACACCTCCGACAAAACCGGTCCTGACCCTGGGAAGCAATCCCCTCCGAAGATCATCTTCTCATCCGACAAAGAACGCCCGAACCCTTCTCGCACTTCTGTCTCCTTTGTAGTTCACCCCCTCATAGTCAAACTTGCTGAAACTAGTTTCCATATCCCCCTCTCGATGTTCACTTCTGCATCCACAGATTTGTTGTGGAAAAATTCCGCTACCCTTTCCACGAAGAAGATCATGCTGCCCTCCGGTGTCAAATACACCATTGTCGATCCTGCACAATTTCCCAATGAAGACGAGATACTCATTCCCGAATTCCATGAAGCTTATCAAAACCTGCTGGAATTTCAGAGGCAATATGGTGACGAAAAATTTTACCAACGCTCCTACAATCATTATCATTTCCTCTGTTCCACCGCCCATTTTTCACAGAATTTTCGAGCTATCAGAAAATTCGACAAGGACGTGCGCCAAGAGGCCGCCTACGATCCGAAGGAGTTCAGCGAAGAGCTTTATCTGATGAAATTCGAAGTTACCAAGGCTGAGGTCTTCCGCGAAGAGCAGCGCGAGGAGATTGATCGCTTACGGCGAGGCCTTACTGGCCCTGAACGTACTGACAAGCTTCGGGACCGTCCCCATCCATACCCCTCCCCTGGTGTTTCAGTGGATCCGAAGCCCTTTTCATCCGGCAAGGCCAGTCCCACCGTCACTGTCACTTGCCTCATTTGCGGACGGCCCGGTCACCGATTCACTACTTGCACTTACACCTCGACAGAGAAGGGCTCGCAGGTCTGGGCCAAATGGTTCAACAAGACCTTTACCGCTCGTCTCTCCGGCTCGCTCCTCTGCATCAACTGGAATATCTTCGGCAAATGTTCCAAACCCCATCCCTCCCATCATGCTTGTTCCATTTGCGGCCTTACCGACCATCACGCCAGTTCCCGTTCCTGCACTTGATCTCATCAAAGATCGCATAGTTACGCCTTATTCTTACGCAGCCTTTGAATCCTCCTTACGCGAGGCTAATCTCTCTCATCAGTACCCGGACCTCGTGCATAAACTCAGATACGGTTTCCCTCTTGGCGATCTCGAACCATTAACTTGTACTTATACACCTCCCAATCACGCCTCAGCATACGAGCATCAGAACGATATTCTTTCTTACTTCAATGATGAAATCTCCTTGGGTCGAATGTCCGGTCCCTACACGCGGGAGGAAGTCGAGAACATCCTCGGCGGCCCCTTCCGCTCCTCCCCTATTCAGGTGCATGTTGTTCCTGCAGAGGGAGACAAGCCCGGCAAGAAACGGATATGTCGGAACCTGTCCTTCAAGGGTTCTCCACGCACCTCCGTCAACGACCAGCTTGACTCCGACGATTTCCCCACGCGATGGGGCACCGCCCAGGTCATGGCGGATATAGTGAGTCGCCCCCTCCCTTTTTCCCCTCCACCCCACTTTCTCTACTCTGTCGCGCTTGCGGCAGACTTCCTTTTCTTTTCAAACCTCTCCGTCACATTCTGTGCTTCACATCAAGCGCTGGCTTGGTTACGTTCGAGCGCCGGCTCGTTCCCCCCTTTACTGTTCCAACTCCCCCTTGAGCCACGAACTCTGTCCTTACGCATCTCCCTGTCAGATTGCCAGTGCGCCCGCTGGGGCTCAAGCTGCGGCGCTGGACATCTCCGCCGCATACCGCACCATTCCAGTTTGGCCCCCTCACAAAGCCTTTTTAGTCGTGAGTCTCTCCGACTCCTTTTACATCGACCACAATATCATATTCGGATTATGCACGGCTGGCGGCCTCCAAGGTGAGGTCGCCGATGCCACCCTTGACGTCTGCGTGCATCGGGGCATCGGCCCAATGATTAAATGGGTCGACGACATCGTCCCTTTTCGTTTCCCCGTTGGTGGTGACGGTGTTTCATCCCCCTACATTTACTCTTACGACCTTTCTTCCATGAAAGGCCGTATTGAGGATCTCGGTGTCCCGTGGCACCCCACTAAGGGCCAGGATTTTTCTTTTTCTGTTTCCTACGTCGGCTTCCTTTGGGATATTCCCGGGCGATCTGTTTCCCTGACTGACGTTAAACGTTTAAAATTCAAGAAGAAAGTCGACCTCTTCCTCGATCTCTTCACGAACCAGCGCGTGCCCGAGAAGGAAGTTCTCAGCATCAGCGGCTCTCTCTCGCACATAGCCTTTGTTTATACGTCTGGCCGCTCCTACCTTTCCTCCCTCTACACATTCTCCTCCACCTTCACCAACAAGTTCTCCCCCCGCTGGGTCCCCGCTTCGGTCATCTCCGATCTCCGGCATTGGAGCCTCCTTCTCGACTCCTCCGTCTCCCGCTCACTGGCCCCCAAGGCCCCCCTGATTGACCTCGACATTTGGGTAGACGCTTCCTCCAGTTGGGGGGTTGGCGTTCTCATACAAGGTGAATGGGATGCCTGGAAGCTGAAGGGCAACTGGAAAGGTCCCGGCCGTGACATCGGTTGGCTCGAGGCCACTGCAGTCGAATTCGTATGCCTCATTATTGAGGCGAGGGGTTTCCGCAACACAGATGTGTTGATCCGCAGCGATAACATGGGCGTTATAGGTGCCTTCACCAAAGGCCGTGGCCGAAACTTCATGGTAAACCTCTCAGTCCGCCGGACGGACCTCCTGTTGGTTGACAACAATCTCACACTTTCCCTCTATTATGTCCAATCTGAGGAGAACCTGGCGGACCCCATCTCACGCGGCGTTTTGGGCCCCAAGTCTCTCCGGTCCCCGACTGTCATATCGCTCCCATGCGAAATTTCCAATTACTTCCTCCATGCTTAGCACAATCTCTACATACGCGTTGGCCTGTGCCGACGTGACCCCGTTGTCATCGCCCTTTCAGACTCAGCTGGTCCGGAGTGTTCGACTGGGCGTGTCGCAGGCTTCAGGCGGTCGAATCGATAAAAAACCAAGAAAACCCAAGAAAGGCTGTCAGTATGCCCCCTCCTCGTTTCGTCCTTTTGTTACTGCTAGCAATCGTCTTCTCGCATGGCATACGCCCTTTACCTCCTCTTATCATGATTCTTTATGTTCTGAGCTCCCCCCTCATGCCATTTCGCGTCTCTTCCAAGTTTTACTTCTTTCATTAGATGAAAATACACGTTCTGTTTATGGCGCAGGCCTCCTTCGTTTTACACAATTTTGCGATGATATGAGAGTCCCTGAAGCTAAGCGCATGCCTGCCTCGGAAGTTTTGCTTGCAGCCTTTGCAGCCACGGGTGCTTCCAAAGTCTCGCGTTCATGTGTCGACTCCTGGCTCGCCGGCCTCCACTTTTGGCATCTTTTCAATGGTGCACCATGGCACGGCACTGAATCCGAGCTGCTCGCGAAGGTCCGGGTAGGTGTTTCCAAGCTCGTTCCGACCTCCTCCGTTCGTCCCAAACGTGCTCCCGTCACCGTCGAACACATGCACGCGTTGTACAAATCCCTTGATTTGACCAATGCCTTCGACGCGGCGGTTTGGGCTTGTGCCTGTATTGCCTTCTGGTGTTGCTGCAGACTGGGCGAGCTGGTGATACCTAGTCCTGGCACCTTTAACCCCACCAAACACGTCTCCCGAGGCACTTCTATTCGCTTTGACCGTGTCAGAGCTGGCCCCGAACACGCTACCTTCCACATACCCTGGACTAAGACCACGAAGGAGCTCGGTGCAGACATTTCAGTCACTTCAATATCAGAACCCTCCAACCCCCTTGCTGCCCTTCGTCATCATCTCAGCGCCAACTCGACTGTTCCGCCAGACGCCCCCCTCTTCGCATTTGAAACTGCCGATGGTGGCTGGGCCCCGCTTACTCGTGACTGGTTCCTTGACCGGGTCAATGGGATTTGGAAAAAGGAAGGTTTGCTGGACGTGTTTGGGCACGGTTTCCGGATAGGCGGCGCTACTGAACTACTATTGAGGGGCACTCCCCCCGATGTGGTGGCCACTCAGGGCAGATGGAAATCTCGTGCTTTCTTGGACTATTGGCGTAAGATAGACGCTATTCTTCCGACCTTCATCTCCCAATCCTTTTTCGCTTCACGTTTCGCTTTGTTAACTTCTTCCATGGCTCATTTCCGTAAAAAATATCATCTATAAATTGTCCCCTGTCCCCACAACACACTTCTCTCTCTTGCTCCGCTTTGTTTGGGTGTCGTCTCGGTGAAGTCGACAGTTGTGAGCTACGCTCGTTTTGGTGCTTGTCCCCTTCAACCTCGATTCTTCGGACAAAGTCCTTCCAATTTGCTCACTCAAGGATCTCGAAATACATTATATGTGATCGACAAAACGCTTTTCTCTCTTCCCTTCAACACTTCCATATTCCGAACCCTCCTTGCGTTTATGTTTCTCACCTATAGAACCTCCCCTTCATTTCGATCTCCTTCTCCCAAATAACAAAATGAGATCCCGAGCGTCTGCTCGATTTTCAATACATTTGTCCTCGTAATACACTTGCCATCGCTCGGGATTCTCCCCCATCTATGGTAACGAGCAATTACAAAGCTAGCGGTTTGACGTCGCACGAGCTTGCAAGTGCAAGTAGAGCTAGGGCTTTGTAAGCGGATTCAAATAGACTAATTGCTCGCGAGAAGGATTGATGCGAGCGACCTTATATACTGAAGCCCCCGTTCTCCCTTTCTCATTCTTCTTCGTCTCTTTTCTCCCCTTCTTTCCTCTTGTCCTTCTCAGTATCAGTCTCATTCATTTTTACAACCCACCCACCATCCCATATCCTATCCATGTGTTAGTGACGCTTTTGGTGCTTGTCCCCTTCAACCTCGATTCTTCGGACAAAGTCCTTCCAATTTGCTCACTCAAGGATCTCGAAATACATTATATGTGATCGACAAAACGCTTTTCTCTCTTCCCTTCAACACTTCCATATTCCGAACCCTCCTTGCGTTTATGTTTCTCACCTATAGAACCTCCCCTTCATTTCGATCTCCTTCTCCCAAATAACAAAATGAGATCCCGAGCGTCTGCTCGATTTTCAATACATTTGTCCTCGTAATACACTTGCCATCGCTCGGGATTCTCCCCCATCTATGGTAACGAGCAATTACAAAGCCCAATCTGGAAGTCAATGGAAAGCTGTTGTACAAAAGAGTAGACAAGATATACTTGAACATCGTGCAGAAAATCTTCCAAGTCATATTAATGGTGATTCTCTAACACAACCATCAAGCTATAACCAAGTTAAAGTTGTTGATAAATCATATCTTGAAAAAATTTCACATTCTAAAAAATCTTTGTTAGCACTAGACAATATTGTGAAAGACTTTAGTTTAAATGAAGAACAACAGAGGGCATTTTACATAGTTGCACATCATGCATCCAATACAAATTCTGAACAATTGAAAATGTATATTGGTGGTATGGGTGGAACTGGTAAAACTCAAGTTTTGAAGGCATTAGTAAAGTTTTTCAAGTCAAGAAATGAAGCTCATCGTTTTGCTATTGTGGCACCTACTGGAACTGCTGCTGCTCTGCTGGCAGGATCTACATATCATTATATGTTTGGTTTAAATGAGAATACTGATGAGCATATATCAAATAAACAACTTGCTCAATTAAGATCACGACTTTTGGGTGTTAATTATATATTTTTTGATGAAGTTTCAATGTTGTCTTGTCGAGATATGTACAGGATTAGTGCAAGGATGGCTAAGATTTTTAATGAAACTGAGTTGCCTTGGGGTGGATTAAACATGATATTTGCAGGGGATTTTGCACAGTTGCCTCCTGCAATTGGTCATGAAAATGCTTCTCTCTACAGCAGAACTGTTGGAGGTTCTTCAACTAACCACCAAGATCAAGAAGCTGCTATTGGAAAGTCATTGTGGCACCAGGTTACAACTGTAGTAATACTACGGGAAAACATGAGGCAAAGACTTCAAACAACAGAAGATGCACAACTTAGACAGGCTCTTACAAATATGCGATATAAAGCTTGTACTGCTGAAGATATTGTATTTTTGAGATCACGAATATCAAGTAATTTGCCTGGTTGCACATCAGTGAAGCATGATAACTTTAGACAAGTGTCAATCATTACTGCTTTAAATATTCACAAAGATGAGATCAATCGCTTAGGGTCGTTGAGATTTTCTAAAGAGACTGGTCAACCTCTGGTTGATTTTTATTCTGATGATTCAGTAGTTTCCAAAGATAGAAAAAAGAAAAAGTCTCAAGCTACAACTCACAAGTGCCACACATTATCAGATAGTGTTCATGAAGTTCTGTGGAATCAACCTCATAGTTCCAACTCAAAATGTATTCCTGGAAAACTTTCATTGTGTGTTGGTATGCCTGTCATGATCCGGAATAATAGTGCAACTGAGCTATGCATTACCTGAGGCCAAGAAGGCATAGTGCATGGCTGGCAATCAGCGAAAGGTATGCAAGGTCAGAGAGTGTTGGACACATTGTTTGTGATGCTACTTAATCCTCCACAAGTTGTGAAATTAAATGGACTTCCTGAGAATGTTGTACCACTAACAAGAACAAGTGTTACTGTAGACTGTGCACTACCAGATGACTCATCTATTACAGTATCACGCAGTCAGATAGAGGTACTTCCAAATTTTTCAATGACTGATTATTCTTCACAAGGAAAGACAAGGCCTAATAATCCAGTTGATCTAAATAACAGTCGAACTCATCAATCATATTATACTGCATTATCACGTAGTGCATCCGCCCTTGGTACTGTCATTTTACAAGGATTTGATGCAAGAAAGATTACAGGTGGTGCATCTGGGGCATTACGTCAAGAATTCCGTGAGCTGGAAATTTTAAATGAAATAGTCAAATTGAGATACAAAGGCAAGCTTTCAAGTTCTGTTACTGGTGATCGCAGAAATTCTCTGATTGAAACCTATAGATTGTGGAAAGGCAAGCATTATGTTCCAGAAAATGTGCACAAGGCAATTCCATGGAATAAGTCTGATCCATATATTCCAGGTGAAGAGGATAAAATTCCATGGAAATTCTGGACAAAAAAGAAAAGGTTCCTTTGAAGTCAAATTATGTTCCTGCCCAAGGCAGTTTACCTGCATTGTTTTATCAAAATTCTACTAATAAGAGAAAAATAAGTGGGTCTTGTGTTGCCCCTCTGAGAAAGAAGTTGAAAAGAAATCATAATATTAATGATACTCTATTGACTTCTCTGAACATTCCAATTGGTACACTCTGGAGTAACAACAGCTGTGCATATGACTCTGTGATAACTATATTATATAACATTTGGCAGGATGATAAGATTACTTGGTCTAATTCTTTCAGAAATTTAAACCCTCAATTTCTTGGCATGGTGGTGGATGGATTTTCAAGATATTCTGAAGGTGAATGCTCTTTAGAAGAAGTGCGTGATCATATAAGACACTATCTAGATCAGCATTCACATCATAACTTTGCATGGGGAGTAAATGCAAGTGTTAATATCTTATTAGATACATTGTTACAAACTGAAATCCCCATTCTTTCCTCTCATATTTCTTGCCCTCAACATCATCCTGTGTCCAGACAGCGGGAAGCAGCAAAAAATTGCCATATAGATGTTGGTAGGATTGACTTTGTTTCTATTCAGAATGAACTTGATCTGTTTGTAATTTCTCTAGCTTCAAAGTGTACAGTCTGCAATGACTTTCTACTTCGAAATTTTACTTTTATAAATGCCCCTCAGTTACTTGCCTTTGCTACATCTGCTTCCACCACTACTTTAGATCACAATTTGGTAGTCACTGTTGAAGGATATACAGAACCAAAACCATATCAGCTTAGGGGTGTCATATATTATGGAAGTGATCACTTTACATCTCGTATTATCAGTTTGACAGGTCAAGTTTGGTTTCATGATGGTATCATTACTGGAAGAGTTACAGAATATGAAGGAATGTTGGAAGATGTTGTTTTAACTGTTTGCAGATCAAAAAAACCTTGTATTTTGATATATACTCCTATATAAGTGCTTTCTAAATACTCTCATTGCAACTTGTATTAATGTTACCATCATGAATGTAGAAATATATTTATATTTACTGGTTACAAGATGGATTACAGCTATTTTAAAAATGGCTGTAAACCAAAGTAACAATTTTTGCCTGAATATACCGTTCATTTGATTTGAGAGGACGAGGATATGCCGTGCACAGCAACGGCCCTCTAGCACAAGTTAAATCCTAGGGCAAGGGGAGAGTTGGCGCTATATCGGATACCGAGCGTGCCGATATAAAGTGGTGTGAACTTTGTTTCCAGTTTCATCGACCAAGTCCTTTGATAAACAAGTTGAACCTCCAACCGAGGCAATGTACATGTTGTGACGGTAAATAGAATCATATGAATGGAATGGTCAACATGATCTGCCAGCTCTAGCTTCGCTTATTTACCACTACCGAAACACCCCTTCGCCTGTTCTTTGAGCAATTTCAGGACTACACCTGTGCCGACTACTCCTGCTTCCTTGAGGAGGTCATAATTTCTCAAGGATCAAAACTATGTCTCAAGACTTCAACATGCTCACTATCTGCTTCTGCCGGGCATGGTCCCCGCTGTGCTCCACCTGTTGAACATCGAGCAGAGGGAACTGACGCCAGTGTAGCTGACAGGCATAGGAACGGCACGCTACGGTAGGACTGTGGAGTTATGGACTCGAGCGATTTACCTACCTGACGTTGGCGCTAAGTTTCTGATTGTTCGAGGATACCATTCAACAGTAAGCAATGCGACAGAATCGCTGCTTTATTTCGTTTACTAATCTCCTACAAGGAGGCGACAGCTTTCTGAAAGTATGCAGCCATTCGACTTTCAAATTTCTTTTCCACGGCGCTACATGTTCCGTTGTCAGGCGCGCGTTTCGTAATAGGCGCCCTCCGTGTGAACTGACACTCCTTATCGGAGGTCATGTTAGCAGCCCAACTTTGGTGGAGACAAACCACACACTTGGCCAATTCTCACGGGCATAGCGTCTATCATATTAACACGTGTTCATTGCTACAACGTTGCAGAGTTGCTCAGGGTTCATTACATGACGTTTGCGGCTCGTAAGGCTGATTGGTCAAGTCCATCAAACTGGTCCATTTCACACGTATTCATCTTATATTTAGGAGTCCTCCAATTGGTGTTTCCATCGGAGCGCCAGGGTTTCTTTGTTCTGTAGGTGATCAGTTTTATTAACTAGACGCCTGGCGGTCGATATCGGATTTCACCACTTGGACGAATTGTGCGGTACCATTTAAGCCCCCTGCGAGACTATCCTAATCCTCCGTCGCTTGAATTGAACCAACGACCTTCTCACACCTGCGATGGAAACCGAACGGTCGTGAGCTCGTCGATACAGTTACTTGGACTCACTGAACATTCCAGGTATACTGATCTCGCGATTGATGTGACTGGTGCGTCTCTGGCCATCTCTTGCGAAACATACAGGCACAGCTTACAAGTCATGATAGTTGTAAGAGTAAATGGACTCAAACGAGCACCGATTTTGCCTCCCCACTCCTACGTCACACTAGCAATGGGGAACCAAGAATTCAGAACGAGTGTCTCCAGCCGAAAATTACAGCCAGTTTGGAATGAAGTCTTCATATTGTGAGTTCAAAGCGCATTCTGAAATACCCTTTTCTTTGACACTCCTCGGAAGCACGAGAAGAGGTTCTGAAAAACTCACGATCAAGCTCTATCGCTTAAGTCGTATCAAAGGCCATGTCTTACTTGGGCAAATCGAAGACTGCTCACTCAACTTCGAAACAGAGGAAGGTATGAGCCAAGATGTCTTACTGTGGAAGACCCAAGACTCTCAAATGTCCGATAATATCTAGAGCAGACCAAAGCATTTTTAGCCACGAATTCCACAAGTCCTGTCACAATTACATTTCGTGTCAAGTTTAACCACCCGTGAGTATTAATCACTGAAAAAATCATTCGGTGACTCTAACAGTCTTGTTGATTTTGAAGTAGCAGCCACTCTAGATGTGGGATTTTTGCTCTTATAATTGGGATTAATAAGGTATTTATCTTAGACCACAGGGGGTTGTGTGATATTCAATGGTTGAACAGTATAAATGCTCCACATTCGACGCTTTGGATGGCAGCGTGAACGATGCGAAATCGATCCAAGCCTTCCTCACTCAACAACTCCACGTACCATCCTCTCACATTGTCTTCCTCACCAATGAGTCCGCAACCCGTGACGCTATCATATCCAGCTTCCATTCTCACTTAATTCAGAACAGCAAGATTGAGAAGGAAGATGCCATCATTATTTTTTTCGCTGGCCACGGCAGTCGTCTCGACGCTCCGAAGGGATGGCCTCTCGGTAAAGTTGAGTCTCTCTGCCCTCACGACCAGGGTACCAAGGATTCCCGGGGGTCTTGGATCCATGGGATACCCGACCGCACTATGAATGCAATGCTTAATGAATTGGCAAGTACCAAAGGAAACAATATTGTCCGTATCTCAGTTTGTCTGCGGCTTTCCATTTACCCACCCTGATTTCTTGGCCAGACTGTGATCATCAATTCCTGCCATTCTGGAGGTGCGACCTGGGACCTGCAGCGCAGAAAGGCTCGCTCTTCCATCACTCCTCTTCCTATCCCCAAAAATCTCGACAGCGATATATGGAAGGCGGCTCCCAGCGCAGTTAACTCACATGCTGGGTTTCAGAACAAGGATCTGTCCTCACATGTCCTCCTGGCCGCCTGCAGGCCAGATGAGATTGCTTTCGAGTCCACGACCGCCAAGGCGCCATGTGGTGCATTTACAAACATTCTAGTTAAACATCTTCATCAGGCTGTCCTTGAGCGAGTCACCTATTCCAATCTCATCAGTGGCTTACCAGAGCTTGGTAATCAGCATCCTCAGTGTGAAGGCACCCACAAAACCCGTTTCTTGTTTGGCATAACATCGGCCGCTAGCGATTCAGGGACGTTCGGGTTGACTCCACGAAAAGATGGCACTTTCGAGGTGGATGGCAGGACTCTTCACGGAATTGAGACGGGTGCAAAATTCGTGGTCCAAGATCAGAATGGCCGTCCTCTTGGCATCTTGGTTGTCAAAACAGTCGCTGCCCTATCATCCGTACTAGCACGGCGACATGATGATAAAATGTTTACAGTACCCCCGGGAGCAAAAGCACTGGTGTCGGATTGGAAACTCGTATTAAAGGTGTTTCTCGCTTCGAACTTCGCGCCTCAAGTCTTGAATCCCCTCGATCCCAAACCCCTCGCCGATGGTGCGACTCAACTTGCCAGACGAAAATTCATACAAGTCCATTCTCGCTCCGATGCTGGCGTCGCGCTCCGGCAGGATTCCAATGGCCGACTTCATATCGAAAGATTAGATCCCCTCATTCCCAAACACGCCAGCCAAACAGTATTGGTCCACGCGCCATACAAGCTTGACTGCTTGCTCGATGGGATTGCACATTTCAATTTCTACCTTGGAGTCGACCACGGTATTGGACCGTACCCTATTGTGGATCCACTTGAGCAGACAGTGACCTTGGAGTTGTACCGACTGGTCGATAAAGCGTTGTCCTATGAGCGAGATGAAAATGTCGGAAACTTACTGGCCAACTATCAAACAACCCTCCCGAATGACGATGGGCTGTATGGTGTCGCCATAGTCAATCGTTCGGGCCATAACATTTTCCCCTATCTCTTCTACTTTGACCCATCCGATTACAGCATTGAGGTACGTTCTTGATTACTCTGCTGGTTGCAACATGAGTTACTGACAGTGACATCAGCCGTGGTACCTTCCCTCCAATGACGTGCTCCCCCCCTTGCTGAGAGATCAATCCACCCTCACCCTTGGCGTAGATGACGGCGACCCGATCCAATTTATACTCAAGGAGAACCAACAATCTGACACAGGGTTCATCAAGTTATTTGTGTCCAACCAGTTCATTGATATGAGCTGGATGGCTCAGCCGTCGCCCTGGGCTTGTTCGTCACGGGGCACCAACAAGAAGCCACCCGAGATTAAGTATCATTCGTGGGTCGCTGCAGTCACCATTCCAGACTTTGAGCACCATTTTCTTGTGACGGATCTCGTAACGGGTATCTTGGAGTCCTGACCAAACTAGTGGAAGTGGAAGTCAGTGGATGTGACCAAAGTAGTGGAACTCAAGTCAAACTAGAAGAAGTCAGGTTAACCATTGTGCTCATCACCAATGTTCGACTGATCATTGTCCGTATATTTTATTGTTCATCACGACATTGTTCTATTCATTCTATCTAAACGAGTCTAAAAAAAGATGTGTGACAAAGTGGCTCATTGATTCTTGTGCTGTTTCTTTTGTCGTTTCTGTGGGCACCTCTTTCTGGGCCGTTTCGGCATGTCAATGTCACTAAACTCCATTGTGGCAGCCTCACCAAACGTCTTGGGCACTGTCCGTATCCTCTGTGACCGTCCCAACACTGCACCTTCAAGGGGTCCCTGCACGGAAAGGGTCGGGGGTGTTTGAGAGTCGGAAATGGTTGCGTCGGCAATCGAAAGGTTAGCGGCAGTGAGAGTCGGGTGATTGACAGGATCATCTGTGAGAGTCTCCTCAGTCTCGTTAGTATTGAGATCTGCAACTGGGAGATCGGTGGGATTGTCGCCCATGAGACCTGCATCAACATTTTCACTCTCATCTCCTGCCATCTCCATGGCATCGTCCTCCGGATCAGGCTGATCAGTCTCCACAGGCTCTAATGGCATCGCACCCTTGCCCTTTGCAGCCTTCATTGGATTACGCCGCTTTTTGATGCCGGTGCTAGTCTGTAACAGTTTTTTCTTCTCGCGCAATTCCTTCGTATAGGCTTGCGACGCCTTCCGAGCTTCAAGTTCACCTGCCAGCTCGTCCTCGATCTCCTCAAAAGTGGTGAGATTCGTTTGGTGTTCTTGTGCCTTGCGAATGCAGCCATCACGGCGCAACTGGTTGGCGTGATCACGATGAGCTATTGTGTTCCGTTTGTTGGGTAGGATGCAGCTTAGTTCAGTTTGGAGGATTTTGTCCTCTTGAAGTCGGTCGTATTCATAAGCTCTAGTAATAAAGATAGCGATGAGAAACAATGATAGACTTCAAGAAGACTCTGATACACACTTAGTTATTGACTCCAGAAGGGTCAAATTGATGCCAGTATGTTGATTGGCAGCCGGGTGTGAACTCTCATTTAGATTTGTGTCACCCGGCGTAAGGTACCAATCTTCACGATCAATCTTGGAGTGAAATTCGTTTAATGATGGGAAAAACCAGGGGCAGGATTTCTTGTCGTGATACCAGTCGCGCAGTTTCTTGTGCTCTGAACCCTCGCAGAAATTCTTAAACACTTCAAGTTCCGCCGTCGTCTCCAAGAACCGGAACTGCCGAAAACGATTTACGACATCTTGGGGACAGTGGTCGGCGAGGGAATTAGCAAAACTAGACCAGCGTGAGTCCAACCAAGGCAAGAAATCAAAGATGTCACGAACCGATCAAGATGAACTGTACATGTCCGCACGATGTATTGGACAATAACCTGTGGGTCTGTCACATGGATCCCACTAATCTCTTGCTGATTCCGCTTCACGAGGTCATCTCCGCAAGCATCGACTTGAGGCTTGCAACCATCAACCAATATTGCTTGAAGTCCAGTTCCATGGATAAACTTGAATTTGACTGGCTGACCAGTCACACGCCCTATTGTGTCCCACAGCCCTGACCACATTCGCTGAAATGCCTGGCGTGTCTCGTGCGTACAATAAATGCGTGCAATGGTGATACCTGGGTTGTCATCAACGATGGCTCAAATAAAGAATGTAAGTACTCACGCATGTTGATCCGATCATTCCAGATCACGACCTCCCACTCCTTCCAGATTCCATGTGTTCGCTTGTAGGTGTTGTCGTGAAGTGAAGCCTTGGCTTTGTGGATGAGTTTGGCGAGATTGGGTAACATAGTGATGACGATGTCAATACTATCACAAGACGATACTTTGTGAATGTAATGTTTGTCAGGTGGAAGTGTCGTTGAATCCAATTTCATTCGGGTGAGAACCCCTTCAAGGCCGCTGCCATGGGGTGCCGCTTCAGTTTTGAGTCGGTGGATGATTTGCCGCTTTGTTCGTGCGTTCGCGAGTGCTGGATCTAATGCTGAGACATGCAAGCTACCAGTGATTTGGAATGTTGATTGTGCTGAGATGATGTTGAGGACACATAATACACATCTAATATAGTTCAATCGTACCCAGGTCGACCTTCTTCACCGTGGCTCCTGTCACGCCAATTGCTTCCACCGCCTGCCTATAGACATCCTTCCCGGTGCGTGAGACTTTTTTGGAAGGCGGCGCTGGATGGTTGTGAGGACTGCTAAGTATAATAATGGCTTTGCGAATGGAACGATCCACTGGCGAGTAGACTTTGATGTGAGCCAAACATGTGCGCCGCACTAAGTTGCCCTGAACTTTTTTCCCGGTTTCGTCAATGTGAGAATATGCTATGGGAGATTAAGCAAAGATCCATGGATTCGACACAGGTACATACGGCAGAGTTTCCTACCCTTGCCCCCACTTCGAGGCGTGACCACATGAGCACATTTCCCGGTGTTGACATCTTTCAAGTTCTCCGGTATCGTCTTGAAAACCCCACCCTCCTGGAACAGTTCGACGATATGGCTTTCTTGAATACCAACTGGAATTGTCAGGAAGCGGTGCGAGAATGGGGGATTGGCTGGTTTCCAATTTCCGCATCCGATGAAATGAGACTTGCCATCGAAGTTTTTCTCTTTGAGGCGTCGTACCACAGGTGATCCAGGACATTGGCTGCCATCTTGCTGAACATGCGGGCAGACCTTCTGTAGGCAGGAGTTATAAAACCTAAAGAATCGTCAGGGTGATAAATGGGAAATACAATTGACCCTGACTCACGAAATCACACGTAACGCAGATGACAAGCTCTGTTGCTCATTGACGTCGAGTTCTGCCTTGAAAAGTGTTTCTCTTCCATGCTCATCAGGTTCATAACGTTGGCAGTCCGCGAGTAAGGCCATGTCGAGTTGATTGCAGTGGTAGACTCCTTGGCAACGATGTTCTGAGACTTGGCACGGCAAGCTGCCAAGCGCAGCAATGCGAGGCGTTTTTTCTCGGTCGAGTGACCCGCCACTCCCCCCACCCCACGAGTCTTGATCCTACAGCTGTTTATTTAGTGTCCAAAATCAGAAAATATGAATGTACTGGCATACCTGAGACTTGATGATGGCGGCCATGGACAATGGCTTGCCCTCACTGTCATTCCACTGGTGGTCATCGTTGGAGAGGTCGAGGAGGTAGCCGATCCGTTCTTCTCGTGGCACTGTCCAACACGAAGGGATTGTCGTGAGGCGGATGATTTGGCGCAGGGTGAGTTGCCGGGTTATTTGCAGGGGTACGTTGGCTTGCAGAAGCAGGTTAGCTGGTATTTCAGCAGTCATGGGTTCTTTCTTTATACGTAGGCGCTTTGCAGTGAGGTGCTTTGTTGGGCTTGAGTCAGGATCGAGGTCACTATCAGAGTCATCAATGATGATGACCTCTGATGGGACTAATCTGAAGTCGCTGTGCTTTCGTTTGGGTGTACGTGCCACTAAGATATTGACTGCATCATTTGAAAATAAGTTGTCGAGGGTGAGGGATACATGCTGTTTGGAGGCGATGGGTTTCAAGATGGGTGTTGATGAAGTGAGAGGCATGCCAAGAGATTGCAAGGCGGGAGATACGCGGCGGTCGGAGGAGGTGGAGGTGGATGTCGAGATGGGCGTTGATGCGACCTGCGCATCGAGGGATTGCTGGGTGGGAGATACGTGGCCACTGGAGGAGAGGGGAGCCGAGATGGGCGTTGATAAAGTGACCTGCATGTTGAGGGATTGTCGTTGGTAATACTGGGCGGTCCAAGTAAAAAACAGGTCGGGTTCCATCCATAGTTTGAGGTTGTTGGCATTGGGCAGCGTGAGCTCCTGGAGGAATGCTGGGATGGTCTGGATATGCCATCGCGTCAGCTAATATCCTCAAAATTTGTTAGATATGTACCTCGACGATGTACTTGTTGAGTACATCACAGCCGATCTTTGCAATCAGTCGTCTCGCGATGGCAAACTTGGCGTCATTTGGTGCAGTGGGCAGCATGTGTGGCATGATAGCAATGAGAATGATGACTAGAACCCGACATATTGAAAACGAGTGCGTGGTTTTGCGCTGCCCCCAGGCCACCATATTGGCCACAGGTCAACGATGGCACAATGGACTCGGAGAGACGTGGCATCGGCTAATTACCCAATACAGTGACTTGATTGACTTCATGTCCTGACTTCCGACTTCGTGTCCTGACTTCCACTTCCACTGACTTCCACTTCTACTACTTTGGTATATACTCGTATCTTGTCAGCTAATATCGGCTCTTTCCCTGGAACAATTCTGTCAAACTTCCACCACGTACCAGAGCCACTACATAATCATTTCTATTTACGGGTTGGATCATGGTCGGCCGTTATGCTTTGTGATATTTTGCTAGTATATGTAGGCTTCATAAGACCGAGTGCATGACAGGACATATATCAACTCCATAACCCCACTTATCACACAATCACGCTAGAAGAGCCTTGCTTTTTCTGTGGCTTCTTCGTGGGCTTCTGGACAGATCCTTCCTCTTCTTCCTATTGGCCCCAGGGGCATGTCTGCTGGTGCTCTGATGAACATACATTGGTTACGTGGGTCAGTCCGGGTCCGAAATGTAGATAGAGTAACCTCGATAACATTGGGCAGAAACGAAGTATATTCGCGAACGATCCTACAGGAGTACCGAGCTCATTGTCGGGTAAGCCCCAGATGGCTTGCGAGTCAGTGGGATAAATCCTGCAAATGAGGATGTCGAAATCAGTCCATATTCTTACGAGCAAGCTACCAATTGTAGTACGTACGTGTAAAATCCTCTCATCCTAGTCTCTTGAATTATGAGCATGGTATTCAATCCATAAACTACCTCGTCTTTTTTGGCACGAAAGCTGCAACCTGCATACGAGAGTTCTAGATATAATATCTTCCAGTGTCGAGAACCATTAGGCTAGGATGGCGAAACTAGTGCATGGTTGCCTTCCTTTATCTTCATTCTGACCTGCCGGGAAATTCTCGTGTTATCGATGAGGCCATGATGGGACAGTGCCAGATTGGCAATGCTGGACAACATTGGGAGTTCTGACCTGGTTGGGACGGAGTAAGTGAGGGGTCAAAGATGGTCACAAAGAGCAGTGTCGAGGAGTTTTCGTGCCTGCTTCGATTCATACTCCTCAGCAACGAGGAGGCGGACGAGGTCACGGGGGGATGAACCAGAGTGTATTCTCTCACGCTCGTGGCTGTAATGAGCGCTGGGCCCTCGTCTATGGCGTAGACGGTTGTCAGTTGCGCGGGGACAGGTTCGGTGTCAGGTGAGGACATCAAGAGGCCGGTCCAACGGTATGGGTCACGTGTTGTCGGTTGACTCAGCAAGTCCCGAAGTGGCGAGTATATCTTTTTGTGTGTTGTCACATTATCTGCCTTCATCCAAGTCACAATCACCAAACACTGATTTTGTGTGATGCAAAATGATTGCAAGATCTTTGGTAGCTTCTCCCGAAACGTTAACCTTCTGTGACCCTGTGACATGTGACTGAACGTCTTTGAATGCCATGGTGTCAGGGGTCTCCCATCTTTGAAAAGATAGAGCTCGTAATATACTAGTATTTTACATTACATACTTGCACACACAACCTGGTGCAAATGCAACCATCCACTGAATGTGGCACCAGCATTCCACCCTCAGTGACAGCAAGCAGCGAACAGAGAAACAGATGGGGCACAATGGGGGGAGAGACACAGACTTTGAAACAGCTAACTCACCCATGTTGATTGCCCATCTCCACATCCAACTTCGTCCAACCTCCAATATCCCCAGTTGATCTCTCACAGATTCAATAGGGGTAACTTCACCCACGCCCATTGGTAAGTTTTTGTAATGCTCTTTCATGGTGATGCTGACCAGTAACTCCAAGCCTACCAATTTCACACCAGTCAAGCGAATACAGAGACAATGGGCAATGGAGATGGGTAACAGCAGAGGCGAGGAGCAAAGGGCGACGAGGGATGGGGACAAAGGCAGTGACTGGGATAATACCTATAGCACGCCCAATGCCAGATGAAGACTACAGCACCCCAAAGGCGAGGTACCCACTCCTGCTGCTTTGTATGTTTGATTCTTCCTTTTGATATACTACTAATTTCTGAATACAGCACAGATGATCCTGCTCACAGCGGCAGCAACAATGACAATGACAAATGACAACAACAATGACAGCAATGGCAGCAGCGACGACAAGTGATGCCTGCCAGCCCTGTACGGGGTGGTGCACCGCATTGCATTGGTGAGTTTTTTTCTCTCTTTCTTTCAATTTACTAATGGAGATCTACAGTGGGCAACAAAACTGGTTGAATGTTTGCAACTTTTGGATTGTTGAGCTTATAACCCCGGATATAAATTTTCAATAATTATGGAAAAATATGCATAAGAAAGCTCCTTTTCTCCGCTTTCAGATGATATCCTGGTTTGTGGGAAAATACCCATTTTTGGTAAAGATATAGTCGAATTAATAGAGGGGTACCATTGAACCAGTTTTGTTGCTGATAACCAGAATATACAAAACTAGGCTGTTCACAAGCAGATTTGCTTACATGTTGCTGAATTTAATTAGGTAGTCATGTGACCTCGTTTAATGGTTGAAATGCAATACAAACAAGGCACAACACACTCTTGAATTCAACATGCAACCTCTCTCCCCCAGCCAGAGCTCTCACATCCTTTCTCTACTTGTTGAAGGTCTTTCTGCTCATGCCATCTCATCCTCTACTGGTGTCAGCTATAGCACTATTATCAGACTTTGCTAGTGTTGCCGCGACTCGACTAGTCAATAGTCGACTAGGAAAGTCGCGACTTCAACTAGACTATTCATTACAATTTCATATAGTTGTAGTCGGTAGTCACGACTACCGACTACAGTCAACTTCAGTCGCGGCTCAGTCGGGGTTCTCACTACAAAAATGCTAACGATCTATATATCCCCGTCATCTCCCTCACCCATGGCTGCAATCAGCACATCAAATGCTTGGTCCTTGTCCCCCTCAAACAATGCACCCAACAAATCCACCTCCTCCTCCTCTACATCCATCATGCTGGCCTCATTGACTGCCCACCCAGTCATGAAGTCAAGTCGAGATTTCTTGAGGCCGAATTTGAGCATTTGAAGGGCCTCCATGAGGAGGGGATGGATGCGGTTGCGTTTGTGTGTGTCAGTCTCGGCACTGGATGAGAAAACACGCTCACTCGGGACAGATGACGCTTGAATAGGTAGATAGTCCATTGCAATAGAATAAATTGTCGGCAAGGTTGAATCGGACATGGACCAGAATTGAAGAAGGTTCGTCCCTGGCTTCGAGAGTGGGCCTTTGACATAGGACTCGTATTCTTCGTTGACCGTTGCCAACTCTCCTGATTCTTCGGCTGTTTCGAACATGTCGTCGAGGCCATATTGCGAGTCAAGTGTTTGCCATGCCTCAACGGAAGCGACGGCCGGCCTAGTGGGTAAGACTTCATCGGGGGCTACAGGTTTGGATTTGTCTCGGTACTGCTGCATGAGGTCAAGGAAGGTGGTTTCGGCTTTCTCGAACCAGTCTGCGGCCCAGTGTTTCTTGATCCAAGATGTGCGGACTGCCGGGTTGATGATCATTGCGACGATGTAGGCATCTGTTCGGTCCATCCGCTCATAGTATTTGAGCGCCCATTTCAGGCCTTCGTCGATGAATGGTTTGAGGCGGGGAATCTTCTCGGCGAGCTGCTCCCAAGACGACATGAACATTTCAAAGGCTGGGATGGAGCCAGACAGAATCGGTGTGGTTTCCTTCGACATTGTTTGTTGGGCTGCATGGGGCACAGCTAGGATTGCCTCGATGTCCTGAAGGGTATTCCACTCAACGTCTGTGAGACGGAGCGTTTGAAGATCCTTGTTGACAGGGCTTGCGAGGAAGGAATCGATGGCAGGCCGCAAAATGCGAAGACGATTGATCATGTAGTAGATTGAATCCCACCTCGTCTTGACATCGCGAAGTAGTTGTAGGAGAGGGACCGTTATCGCACGGCCATCCGGAAGTGTGAAGTGGGCCCTGCTGTTGCCCTCAATGATGATGGATTTGAAGTGCTCACGGCGTTGACCAGAAGATCGAACTTTGCGAACTACTACACGACCGAGTGCAATTGGGTCACGCTTGATGGCCTCCTCAAATGTTTGAGCACCAGGCTCATGCGGACGGTCCGCAGCAACGAAGGTCTCCACGGGATCAACGAGTGCGGTGTTGGTGAAGCCTTCAACGAGGTGCTGGCAACATATGTTGATGATGTGCGCGAAGCACATGATCCGATTCTCAACGGCACAGAAATCGATGTCGCGGGCCTTGAGGAGGCCTTCCAGCGCTACAACGAAGGTGTCATTGTTGCTCGCGTTGTCGAGGGTAAACCAACCAATGAGGGTTGTGATACCGGCACGGTCAAGCAGTTGCAGGATGATGGCGGCGAGGTTGGCGCCATCATGTTTGCCAGTGACGTTGTGAAACGCGATCAGTGCGGTCTTGAGTTCCAGCTGATTGCTGCGCTTGTTGCAGGCAATCCAATGGGCGGTAATGCAGAGGTATGAGCGAAGATTCTTGTCAGACCAGAGGTCCGCGGTAAAGCTAACCTTCCCTACAGCGTCGGCGAGTTCGAGCCGCAGGGCCTTGAAGTGGGACTCCCAGGCTGCAATGATTGCCTCACGCAACTTGGTGCGGTGGGGGATGTCTTTGTCTTGAAGGTCGGAACGAAGGAGGAGGAGGAGATCTCGAAACTCCCGACACTCAATGACATTGATTGATTGATCATCCGCAACGACGAAGTTGATCAAAGCGTGAAGGAGGGCGGCACGAGTGAAGGTGGGACGGCCGGATGATGATATGTCTTGAAGGTTAGAGTCGAGGGTAGATTGTCTGAGGCTAGCAGTTTCCTCACGGATCTTCCGCTTCGGCAACTGCATCAACCAGCCATTCTCCTTGCAGGCTTTGACGTACTCGTCCTCATGGTACTTCTCGAGGTGGACACGGAGATTGGGGTTAGCTGTGGCAGGGGCAAAGGTATAGTTGATGTTGAGGGCGAGGAACTTCGGATCGGCGGATCGGCGTGCCCTGTAGGTAGATAATTAGTGTACAGAAATCAATAGAAAGGGGGAAGACACTCACTGACAGGCCTTACATATCGTTCGGATCTTCTCCTTGATACTCCCCTTCGTGAAGAAGTGCCAGATATCGTGTGCAGCCGTTTTGAATCGGACCGAGCCTACGAGGTCGTTGACGGACGCGGGCTGACTGGGCCCAGTAGCGGCAGTAGCAGATGGGGCTGCTGACTCTGACGGGGCTGCTGACTCTGACAGGGCTGCTGACTGCGTAGGAGCGGGAGATGGTTGACGTTTCTTGGCCTTCTTCTTGGCACGCTCGGCCTTCTTCATCGCGGCTTGCTTTTTGGCACGCGTAAGGGCAGGGAGTTCAGATGATGAGGTAGCCAGAGATGAGGCATTTCCCGAGGACTTGGAGGACCCATCGTCGCTGTCCTTGCGACGACTTCGTTTGGTCATGTCACGAACGAGATTGTTGAAGAAAGAAAAAAAAAACGTGGTCCGGACTTAGCCGCCAGCTATCGACTTGACCGAATCGGGTAGTCGTAGTCATAGTCGGTGTCATAGTCATAGTCGAGTCGGTTATCAACTCAGCTATGACCGACTACAACTATGACTACTAGTCGACTACTAGTCATAGTTGCGGTAACACTAGACTTTGCTCTAAACACCTCCCCTACCTTCCCAAGTCCACTGGTGGCCGACCTACCAAGCTTTCTCCCTCTAACATCCGCTATGCCTAATGTCTTATTGGCACTGGGAAGGTTGAGAATGCTGTTCAGGTCACCAAGGCTCTTCAAGATGTCATTAACCAACCTCTCTCTGGTCAAACCACTTGTTGCTACCTCAAACAGTCTGGAATGAAGGCTGTGGTAAAGAAGAAATGACCACTTCTCACAAAACGTCATAGAAGAGAGCGATTAAACTTTGCAATTAGTCACCAAGACTGGACAGTGGAGGACTGGAAGAAGGTTATTTGGTCAGATGAGACTAAAATCAATCGCCTAGGGTCAGATAAGAGGAAGTGGGTGTGGAAAAAGGCTAGAGAGGGACTCAGTGACAGGTTGGTTGAAGGAACCAAGAAGTTTGGAGGTGGATCTTTGATGATGTGGGGCTGCATGAGGTGGGATGGAGTGGGGTATGCATGCAAGATTGATGGAAGGATGGATGCAGACCTCTATGTCAAGATTCTGGAGGAGGACCTTCATGCTAGCCTTGAACATTACGACAAAAGTGCAGAAGATATTATCTTTCAATAAGATAATGACCCCAAGCATACTAGCAAGAAGGCCAAAGCATGGTTTGATGACCATGAATATCAAGTCCTACCATGGCCAGCACAGTCTCCAGATGTCAATCCCATTGAACACCTTGGCATCATCTGAAGAGGAGGCTAGCAGAGTATCAGGAACCACCTAAAGGAATAATGGAACTTCGGGAGGAAGTAGAGGGAGAATGAAATACGATTGGGCCAGAGATGTGTCAGAATTTGATAGAAAGTATGCCTAGGAGGGTGGAAGCCATGGTAAAGGCCAATGGAGGGTATACAAAGTACTAAACAGTTTGGTTTTGTATATTCTGATTATCAGCAACAAAACTGGTTCAATGGTACCTCTCTATTAATTCGACTATATCTTTACCAAAAATGGATATTTTCTCACAAACCAGGATATCATCTGAAAGCTGAGAAAAGTGTCAGGGGACACTCTTATTTTAGTTTCTACCTACTATTTCACCAATGCTATATATTAACTATCTAGTCCATGTTTATTTCTTTAGAATATGAACACTGCAATGTAGTCAGTAGGACTAGTCACATGTGCACCGGAATTTCCCGAAGTGGTGCGCTTATATACATAATTCCCACGACCACGGGTTTCCTTTAGTCTTTTCACTTTGGAATCCTGCAGGTCAGTGCAGCTTCCCCCTTCTTTAGTTACAAATGTATAATAAATAGTAATTAATCAATCTTTGGAATCCTGCAGCGAGTGACGCCTGTGCGAGCCCGCAGTCACCCTTACAGTTGAAAAGACTACCCACACGACGACCGAGTATTCGGCGGTCACGTGACGGTTGAAACAAATCAACAAATGCAACGCGCCCCATCCGACATTGAGGAGACGCGGCCCGTACGCGTCAGAACGTGTCAAACCATAACACGACCGCACATACTCCCTCGCCCAACTTTATTACACGATCCCGGACCATCAGCGCCTCGAAACCATGAACCCGGAATCCATGGACCTGGAATCCAGGCTTCAAGCGCTAGAAGAGGCCCAGTACCAACACCAAGAAGAAACCCGGGCCCTGCATGAAACCCTTAACTCGATCCTCGCCTGTCTAGGCTCCATCCAAGTTGATGGAAGTAGAACACCCACCCACTCGCGACCGGAATTGCCTGACAGGCCATCCCAACGCCCGAGCACACTTGAGCGCGCGGAATCCGCGTCTTTTCATACCCGGTTAAAACCCGCTATGCCGAGCGACTTCGACAGAGATGGGAAAAAGGGACGCGCCTTCCTCAACACCTGCCAACTCTACATGCACTTGTGTGCTACCGAATTTGTTGACGACCAGGCCAAGATCCATTGGGTCCTGTTCTACATGAAAGAGGACAGGGCCGCGACCTTCGCCAACCGTGACCTTCGGTATGAAACCCGCTACAGCCGGGTCTGCTATGCCACTTACCAAGATTTCCGTGAAGTCTTCATCAAAACTTTCTGCCCTGAAAATGAGGCCATGGATGCCCTTATGCGGCTCGAGAGTGAGAAGTACTTCCAAGGGAAACACACCATCGACGTGTATGCGAACGAGTTCGAAGACCTTATCAACCTAGCCAGGTATACAGATAACCTCGTCATCGTAATCAAATTCCGTCGAGGCCTCGACCCGACCATCCAAGATAAGATCGCAGAATCGGGTGCAAGCTGACCAAGTGATGCCGACCTGGCCGGATGGTATTCCACAGCAAGACACCTCGATCAAAATCGTCTCGCAAATGAGGCCTTCAACTCATCCGCGGCTAAATGTGCCGCCTCGTCTCTACGCCCTCGGCCTTTCCGGATTCCGGCCCTGGCCCAAGCGGACCAACCCACACCTCCCGCTCCGGCAAGGCCCAATGCTCACCTTCCCCCCGGTATCCCCATGGATATCGACGCCCAGCATTCCAAACGACCCCCCGTCGTCTGTCACTGCTGCGGAAAGGCCGGGCATCTGCAAAGGGATTGCCTGCAAAGGCTCGACATCTGGTCCTTGACCAGCGACGAACGAGAGGACCTCTTGGAAAGGCTCCTGGCGGCAAAGGACACAGTGCAGGAAAGCGGATCAGATGGGACGACCCGGGAAGGACAGAAAAAGGATTTTTAACGGTGCATCGGGTGGATCGTATGCCCCCGCTGCACCAAAACAATCGATACAGTTGTCTTCAGGTAGAATCAATGTCACAGATTACCACCCAGAACCCCGACTGTGTCGAAGTCATATGAGATTTAGACCCACGACCAAAGGAGATGTGCGTCCGTCTCCGTCGCTGGGAGAAGAAATTACCTCACAAGTACATCCTAGCCGCCACACCCAGTGACAGATCCCTGAATGTCCAAGTAGAGATCGAAACCACTGACAACAGCATCAAGCATCAGACTGAGGCACTGATTGACTGCGGTGCAACCGGACTCTTTGCCGATGCCGACTACGTCCAGAAAAATAACATCCCGATGCGGACCCTACAGCGACCCATACCGGTGTTCAATGTAGATGGAACCCCAAACGAAAGGGGGTTGATCCGCGAGGTGGCCGATGTCATCCTTCAGTACAAAGACATTCAGAGTGTGCACTATTTGCAGTGACACAGCTCGGGAAACAGGATGTGATACTTGGTTACACCTGGCTCCAGGAGCACAACCCAGAGATCAATTGGCAGTCAAAGGAAGTTAGTATGACCAGATGCCCACCCCGTTGTCACACATGCCGCCAAGAGATCAAGATACAAAAGAAGGCAGAATAGGCTGCTGCAGCGCGGATTCGTGCGTGTCGTGCTGGAGGCTTCCCGTCCTTTACCAAGGATGAGGAATCTGACCCCGACCTCAAACCCAGGCAACAGACAACTGTCGAAGATGTCGAGGAGGAAGACCACCTACAGGTATATCCTGAGCCTGAGTGTGGACCTGACGATGATGAAGAGATTGAAGAGGGAGACCGCATCTTCGTGGCAAATATCTATGACGAAGGCATGCACTCCATCTTGGCCACCAGCACTGTCTCTCAACGACTTGCTGAGGCCCACTCCAAGAACTCGTCAACTCCCTCCTTCCACGACTCAGTCCCCAACCATCTCCGCGACTTTGAGGACGTCTTTAGCAAGGAGTCTTTCGACACCCTCCCAGAACGCCGAAAGTGGGACCACGCGATCGAACTGGATAGAGACCCAGAACCAGGTTTCCGTAAAGTCTACCTGATGACCCCAGATGAACAAGCAGAACTAGACACTTTCCTGGAAGACGCCCTGGCCACTGGACGGATATGTCCTTCTAAGTCTCCTATCGGCGCCCCAGTCTTCTTTGTGAAAAAGAAGGACGACAGACTTCGCTTTGTCCAAGATTACCGAGCATTCAATGCCATCATGGTTAAGAACTGCTACCCCCTGCCTCTGATAGATGACCTGATCCACAGTCTCAAGGGAGCAAGGTACTTCACAAAACTGGACGTTCGATGGGGATACAATAATATACACATAAAGGAAGGAGATGAATGGAAGGCAGCCTTTCGCACCAACCGAGGTCTCTTCGAGCTGCTTGTGATGTATTTTGGACTCACAAATAGCCCAGCCACCTTCCAGACCATGATGAATAAGCTCTTCCACGATCTCATCATGCAAGGGGTAGTGTGTGTATACATGGACGACATCCTCATATACACAAGCTCTCTTGAGGAACATCGCCGAATCACCCGCCTAGTCTTGGAACGCCTTCGAGAAAACAAACTCTACCTGCGACACGACAAATGCGAATTCGAGAAAGAACGCATCGAGTACTTAGGAGTGATCATTTCCCACAATCGAGTAGAAATGGACCCGGTTAAGGTTGCAGGAGTGACGGACTGGCCCACCCCCACTTCCAAGAAGGAAACCCAATCCTTTCTGGGCTTCGTCAATTTCTACCGCCGATTCATCACTGATTTCTCACACCACGCTCGTGTGCTGTTCGACCTCACCAAAAAGGATGTGAAGTTCCTATGGGGCCCCAAGGAAGAAGAATCGTTCACCAAGCTGAAGGAGCTTGTCACAACGGCTCCAGTCCTGACCATACCCTCCCACGATCAGCCCTATCAAGTCGAGGCTGATGCCTCTGGCATCACTACCGGGGCAGTCCTGTCACAGCTGCTAAAGGAGGATGGCAAGTGGCACCCGGTTGCTTTCCTGTCGAAGTCTTTAAGCCCCACGGAACGCAACTATGAAATACACGATGTAGAGATGCTTGTGATAATCTGGGCACTGGAAGAATGGCAGCACTATCTAGAAGGGACAATTCACCCCGTCGAGATTTGGACCAACCATAAAAACCTCGAATACTTCACAAAGGCCCAGAAGCTCAATCAACGACAGGCACGATGGTTGCTCTACCTTTCACGATTCGACTTCTCCCTCCACCACAAACCAGGACGCTCGATGGGAAAGCCTGATGCCCTCTCTCGCCGCGTCGACCATGGGACAGGAGATGAGGACAATAAGGACATGACCATGCTGGCCCCCGACCTCTTTCACATACATGCCCTGTCTGCTGTCGACATTGTTGGGGAAGAACATTGTAGAGGGTCAACGTCCCTCCGAGTCCGTATCATCGATATATCACGAATCCGGACCAACCCGATGCCGCTATTCGACTTGCATTTGAACCCGACATAACCCGACGTGACGTGATGTGACGTAACCCGACGTGACCGACGTAACCCGACACATGCCGCTTTGTGACGGCCGCTTTTGGGCTAAATCCAGCAGCCTCAAACGCCTCGGAGTTCCAATTCCAGGAGATGGATCTCTTCGGACTCAATCCCCGACTTCGGATTTACTTTATTTATGCATCCCCTCATCCTTTCGGAGATATGTAGGACTTTCTAGATCTTTTCCTTGCATATTCGTTTTCCCCTCCATTTCCTGTCTTCGTTGCTTTGCAACCCCCCTTTCCACATCCCCATTCCAACCTTTCTTTGTAGCTTACCATCGGCCGAAGTAGACATGTCCGAAAGTAGATTACTGTTTCCTGTACTATAAAAATGGTCCCCGACGACCGTACAAAATAAGATACCCTTAGTCCCCGTTTCCCTCATAGTCAGAATCGCCTTTTAATCCCTTCAAATGCTCGTCCACGTAGACCCTTAGCTTTTTATAGTCCACTTCGTCGTCTTTATCATTGTTTCCGTATATTCGTTCATTGTTTCCGACCCGACCCGCCGTCCCTGACATCGTCGGCATCATCGGGTTCTTTATTATTTGTCCGTTTTTACTCCGTTCATCACCGGATTCATCATTATTTGTTTAGTTTTACACGGCGGCTTACATCTTTACTTCCATTTCTATTTTTACTACTACTCCCGACACTGACTTATCCAGTCACTTCTACGCTGACACCCTCTGGTTAGGATCTTATTTCTTTATATAGTTCCGAAGCCACACAGAAGCCACACAGAACCCGCATCTACAACGTAACATCCTCCGTGATGTCAGGCATAGTCTAAAGGATGGCAACTTGGAAGATCCAGTAGCAACGGCCGCACGAGAACTTCGCAAAGACCCAACCCGAGGTACAGTGCATAGCGCGGAATGGTCTGAAGTGGAGGGCCTCCTCATGTTCCAGGGTAAGATCTACGTTCCACTTGACCGAGACCTACGTAGACGGATAGTTGCCCAACACCACGACTCGAAGCTTGCCGGTCACCCAGGCAGGTGGAAGACCCTCGAGCTTGTCTCCCGTAACTACTGGTGGCCACAGATGTCCAGATACATCGGGACGTACATCAAATCATGCGACTTATGCATGCGCACCAAACTGCAACCTCGAGTCCCACATGGGGAGCTTCACCCCCCAGACACCCCAGAAGACCGATGGGACAGAATCAGTGTTGACTTTGTGGTGGAACTCCCAGATGGACATGGATATGACGCCATCATGAATGTAGTAGACTCAGTCACCAAGCAGGCACATTCCATGCCCACGCACACCACTGTCTAGTGCTGCCAAAGTTCAGTTCAGAACCGATCTGAACCCGGTTCGAACTCCGAACCGAACCGGAAGTTTGGTTCAGTCCAGCACCTTGGGCTGAACTGAACCCCGGGTCCGGTTCGGGGTTCAGGCAACCCCCGGGTTGTCTAAACGGTTCACAAGCAGTTCAGAACCGCTGAACCGATGTCCGCAGGTATGTGTTTTTCCCTCCAAACGAAAGTTGTGCTCACATGCCAATTCGGTAAATTTCCGTTTTAGGCACTGAACTTTATTCTCAGCCACCGACACCCACCATGAAAAGCCTCGAACGCAACCGTTCGAGGCAAATAGGTAAGTTTGTACTTTTATAATCATTTCTTTTCGAGTCACTAATCTATTTGTAGGT
This sequence comes from Hygrocybe punicea, assembly GCA_963556145.1. NCBI lineage: Eukaryota > Fungi > Basidiomycota > Agaricomycetes > Agaricales > Hygrophoraceae > Hygrocybe > Hygrocybe punicea. Next base: position 5,651,312 of record OY744466.1, on the reverse strand, counting down.
ACTTCTACCAGCCACCGCCAAGTCAGCAGCTACCACAATGACGATGACGACGACAACGTGTAATGCAAGCACCAGCAACATTGGAGGTGACAGCAGCGGCGGCACCACCACCAACACCACCACCACCACCATATCGGCGCGTCGCCATCAACGAACCACCCCCAAATGAGAGAAAGAGAGCAGCAGGGTTGGTGCACCCAACCCCGCTGCCAATCGTAAGTGTATTTATTAATAACGAAGTCAGCTAATAGTACTTTACACACCAGCCCAACAATGCCCACGCCCACGCCCACACCCTTGCCCTCGCCCATGCCCATGGCAGCACCAGCACCATCACCATCACCAGCGCCAACACCAGCACCAGCGACGCACCAGCACCAACACTAACACCAACACACACGTAAGTGTTCTTTTTTATTTCTATGTTACTAACTACTTCACGAAGCATGGCCAGCACCAGCACATCACCAGCACCAGCAGCAGCACTGGCGGCACCAGCACAACACCAGCAACAGCAGCGTCAACAGCAGTGGCAATGGCACCAGGGCCGGCACCAGCCAACAACACCAGCCCAGCGACAACACCAGCAGCAGCAGCAGCAGCAGCATCAACACCACCGGGGGTGGCACAGGCACGCCCACACAAATGCTGATGCCCCAACTATGCGAACACGCATGCCGTTGTCCACAGCAACAGCAACGACGGCTCAAACGGAGGCGAGGGGAGCAGCGGGAGCCATGGGGTCACCAGCAGCAGCAGGGACCAGGTCCCCACCCCAGTGAACACCTCGCAACCATGCAGCCCAGTGTCAATTGACGTTGGGGCTATGTTTGCGAGGTTAAAGGGGGGTGTGTGCCTCACCAACACAAGGCGATACCCACGGATACACACAAATTTAAATATTTACCAGATGATAATGAGTTCCCTAGATAGATGAATAGCTACAATAATATATTGTAATTTTTTTAAATAAAATGCGTGATAAGACTAAAATTGAGTGTCCGAACCGTTCATGAACCCGGTTCAGGCCCTGAAAAAAAAATCCGAACGGTTCAGGGCGGTTCAGGTTCAGTTCACGTGAAATCCTGAACTGAACTCCGGGTTCAGTTCAGGGTTCAGCCAAAATGGGTCTGAACTGGACTGAACTGAACTTCGGTAGCACTACCACTGTCACTGCGGAAGGCACAGCACGAATCTACCTCTGAGAGGTCTGGAAACACCACAGTCTCCCCCGATGCGTCCTTTCAGATCGTGGCCCTCAGTTTGTTGTGGACTTCACCCGGGAACTGTACAGACTCTTGGGCATTAAGCTCGCTCCCTCTACAGCATACCACCCACAGACAGATGGCCAGATGGAACGAGTCAACCAAGAGATGGAGCAATTCCTACGCCTGTTTGTAAATGAACGACAGGACGACTGGGACGAGCTCCTCCCCCTGGGAGAGTTTGCCTACAATAACCACGTCCACTCCTCGACACAACAAACCCCGTTCATGGTAGACACTGGCAGGAACCCACGTATGGGCTTTGAACCGCGACAGATGCCCTCATCCCTGGAATCAGTAAACAAATTCATGGATAGAATGGCGCAAGGTTTAGAGGAGGCAAAGGCTGCACTTGGCAAGGCAAAAGAAGAGTATGCTCAATACTACAATCGTCACAGGACGCCAGCCCCAGAACTCAAACCTGGTGATAAGGTTTGGCTTGACAGCAGTGACATCAAAACCACTCGACTGTCAGCCAAGTTGGCCCACCGGTGTCTAGGACCTTTCCCAGTGAAAGCACGGGTCGGATACGAAGCATATCGCCTCACTTTGCCACCTTCCCTACGTCGTCTTCACCCAGTGTTCCCAATTGTCAAGCTGACACTTGCTGAAAAGGACCCCATACCAGGTCGTCGCGCAGTAGCACCCCCTCCGCCGATTCTCATCGATGGTCAAGAGGAGTTTGAGGTGGAGAAAATCCTTGACAGCCGTTTCCGATATCGACGACTTGAGTACCTTATAAAATGGAAAGGTTACGACACAGGACAGAATACATGGACAGCAGATCGTGACATCCATGCCCCCCTTGCCATTGCAGAGTTTTACAAGAACCACCCAGGTGCACCCCACCAGATAAACTGGGCTGTATTCGCATCCATGCCATTCTCTAAAGCGGACTGTGCAACCACCTGGCGCCCACTCACGTCGAGTCGCCATGACCCTTGAAGGGGGGGTAAATGTCAGGGGACACTCTTATTTTAGTTTCTACCTACTATTTCACCAATGCTATATATTAACTATCTAGTCCATGCTTATTTCTTTAGAATATGAACACTGCAATGTAGTCAGTAGGACTAGTCACATGCGTGCTGGCATTTCCCGAAGTGGCATGCTTATATACATAATTCCCACGACCACAGGTTTCCTTTAGTCTTTTCACTTTGGAATCCTGCAGGTCAGTGCAGCTTCCCCCTTCTTTAGTTACAAATGTATAATAAATAGTAATTAATCAATCTTTAGAATCCTGCAGCGAGTGACGCCCATGTGAGCCCGCAGTCGCCCTTACAAAAAGGAGCTTTCTGATGCATATTTTTCCATAATTATTGGAAATTTATATTCTGGGTTATAAGCTCAACAATCCAAAAGTTGCAAACATTGAACCAGTTTTGTTGCCCAGCACAACAATAATGCGGCTGCATCCAAACCCATCCCTGCAAAATCTAGTGTTCGACGACGGCAACAGAGGATGGCAACAACACCCATCATGTGTAGAATAAACTGAATAACAAACATTGTCGCGGTATGGCAGCACACCAACTTTTCTTTCCACAAATTTTTGATGATCACTGCTAACGCCACTACCCACACTAGTTTCTCCAAGCACTTTCTCCCTACTTCAGCTGCCAACCGTTGGTCTTCTCACCCCCTCGTTGATGACTCCACTGACCCTATCATAACCGCTCTCTACGATATCATTGCTCTGTTCACTGACATATCGGTAGGACCATCACACAACTTACAGCTCAACCCAAAGTTTGCAAATCTCTTGTTCAGAGAGTTCAACTCATTGGGGAAAACATCCTGATTGGCATGGACGAAAATGGTAAGTTCAAGTGCTTAGTCTCAGCCATGTGGTCGAGGCTGGAAAACAATTTTGGAATTTGATAACAGAACGAGCCGTTGACCATTGTCACCAATCCTGCCGATGAGCCCATCCCACTAGCCACCATGTCCTATACCAGCCCAGGTTTTGATTACTCACCATGGATATCAGCTGAATACAAGATGTCTTCATCCATCTCACCAGTTATATGGGGGGAGGAAGGTGAATCATATTCCTATTGAGCAGCTGCGTTAGGCTTCACCACCCACATTGTATGGGTTGGCTGACCATGATCCACCATCAACATCCCTTTGCTGATACAACGTTCCAACAGATAACAGCTGGTTTGACCAGGAGTTTGAACCTGACCTCAACTCTACTAGAGTCATCTTCCTGTAACCGTTGATTTGAAAATGCTCGAGTCCATTGGACATTTGAGTGCTAGGCATGTCATCAGGATCAGTCCTTGAGGGAGATAGGGAGAGGTGGTAATAACAACAGGAACTTACCCAACCATGCGTAGTTGACCCATCTGAGATGATGTTTTTGTTTTTGGCTGTCCCTGCAAAGTATATTGAGTGGATGAGTGTGGGTCAAAAGTAATATGAGGGCATTTGGACAGCGTGTAGCTGCCATCTTAGTAGACAATTACTCTTTTGTCGTCACAGGCTCAGGGAGTTTTCCATAATATCAACGAAACTTGTTTACATTAAGTCTATGACATGAATTCATGACCAATCCAACCAGCCCTGTCATTGGCCCAAATCTTCCTGGCCCTATCAGAATGTAAAACAATGGAGGCCCTGATACCTCGATAGTGTAGATTAAAATGAGTGATATGTCCAGATGGAAAAATCACAACATCACCATTGCGGAGGCACAACACCAGCCCTGGTTCAAGCAGACAGAGTTCCCCCCCTGTGTGGCTTCCAATAATGACTATGAGACACACACTCTGGTCATTCACATCCTGGTGACAACGTGTGATGACGTTGAGGTTGATGATGAAGCCGCTGAAGGGGTGAACAGGTGAGGCAGCTTTTCCAGGAAGAACATCTGTGAAGATGGACAACTCATTATAGATGTTGGGATGGTGATCCTGTAGCTACAGAAATCTCATTATTATGTTGCCTAAACATGAAGAATGAAAAAAATACCTTGTCTTCAACCCAATTGAAGAACTCTGAGAATGAATTGCAGAGATTTTTATATTCTCTTTGGTTCTCCACAACTTCCCTGGAAACACGTGGCACCAGCTGATGCTGGAACTGAGTTGGTCTGGCCACACATTGACGTCAGAGGAACTTGGGATGAACATCTGGTGGTGCATCCTCTCCCTATGATAAGCTGTTACTTAAATCAACATGGGGATTGCAAGATCCCACCTACTCTTGTACCATGTTGTGCATAGTATGCAAAATGGATGGCAGGAAACTTATGGCCACCTGATGTTGTGGAGCTGTCAGTCTCTGTAAGTGATGGCCCACCCTCAACACGAAATGCACTGTGAAGGTTATGTTCCATGGATGTACGTAGTTCATCAGGCATATCACCCCAGATGGAGGCACATCAGGAACCATCCAAACAGTTGAGCTGAACCTCCTTTCTGCTTGGGGTATCAGAAGAGTTGATATTGGATTGGAAAAAACAAGCAATGTACCTGTCAAAAATGGACTCATCCAGTACAACATAACTCCCTGGTTTTTTGACTCCATCAGCATCACACAACCCTGACATCTGAGTAGACAAGTATCAGTCCCATTCCCTTGCAGTACTCAGATGTTACCCACCAACTGCACAAAATCATCCAAGCCCTGTGGAACCTGTGCATGACCGGCGTGTACACATTCAGCATCAGTCCAAACCTTCTTCTGTTCTATTTCACTTGGGTAAGGTATCTTTTTGTTCCTGACTGAGTTGATATTGAAGTTTGTACGCAGCACTATGTAGTCTGGTGATGCAGGATTGGGGTACAGAAATCCTTCATAGTGTTACCGCAACTATGACTAGTAGTCGACTAGTAGTCATAGTTGTAGTCGGTCATAGCTGAGTTGATAACCGACTCGACTATGACTATGACACCGACTATGACTACGACTACCCGATTCGGTCAAGTCGATAGCTGGCGGCTAAGTCCGGACCACGTTTTTTTTTTCTTTCTTCAACAATCTCGTTCGTGACATGACCAAACGAAGTCGTCGCAAGGACAGCGACGATGGGTCCTCCAAGTCCTCGGGAAATGCCTCATCTCTGGCTACCTCATCATCTGAACTCCCTGCCCTTACGCGTGCCAAAAAGCAAGCCGCGATGAAGAAGGCCGAGCGTGCCAAGAAGAAGGCCAAGAAACGTCAACCATCTCCCGCTCCTACGCAGTCAGCAGCCCTGTCAGAGTCAGCAGCCCCGTCAGAGTCAGCAGCCCCATCTGCTACTGCCGCTACTGGGCCCAGTCAGCCCGCGTCCGTCAACGACCTCGTAGGCTCGGTCCGATTCAAAACGGCTGCACACGATATCTGGCACTTCTTCACGAAGGGGAGTATCAAGGAGAAGATCCGAACGATATGTAAGGCCTGTCAGTGAGTGTCTTCCCCCTTTCTATTGATTTCTGTACACTAATTATCTACCTACAGGGCACGCCGATCCGCCGATCCGAAGTTCCTCGCCCTCAACATCAACTATACCTTTGCCCCTGCCACAGCTAACCCCAATCTCCGTGTCCACCTCGAGAAGTACCATGAGGACGAGTACGTCAAAGCCTGCAAGGAGAATGGCTGGTTGATGCAGTTGCCGAAGCGGAAGATCCGTGAGGAAACTGCTAGCCTCAGACAATCTACCCTCGACTCTAACCTTCAAGACATATCATCATCCGGCCGTCCCACCTTCACTCGTGCCGCCCTCCTTCACGCTTTGATCAACTTCGTCGTTGCGGATGATCAATCAATCAATGTCATTGAGTGTCGGGAGTTTCGAGATCTCCTCCTCCTCCTTCGTTCCGACCTTCAAGACAAAGACATCCCCCACCGCACCAAGTTGCGTGAGGCAATCATTGCAGCCTGGGAGTCCCACTTCAAGGCCCTGCGGCTCGAACTCGCCGACGCTGTAGGGAAGGTTAGCTTTACCGCGGACCTCTGGTCTGACAAGAATCTTCGCTCATACCTCTGCATTACCGCCCATTGGATTGCCTGCAACAAGCGCAGCAATCAGCTGGAACTCAAGACCGCACTGATCGCGTTTCACAACGTCACTGGCAAACATGATGGCGCCAACCTCGCCGCCATCATCCTGCAACTGCTTGACCGTGCCGGTATCACAACCCTCATTGGTTGGTTTACCCTCGACAACGCGAGCAACAATGACACCTTCGTTGTAGCGCTGGAAGGCCTCCTCAAGGCCCGCGACATCGATTTCTGTGCCGTTGAGAATCGGATCATGTGCTTCGCGCACATCATCAACATATGTTGCCAGCACCTCGTTGAAGGCTTCACCAACACCGCACTCGTTGATCCCGTGGAGACCTTCGTTGCTGCGGACCGTCCGCATGAGCCTGGTGCTCAAACATTTGAGGAGGCCATCAAGCGTGACCCAATTGCACTCGGTCGTGTAGTAGTTCGCAAAGTTCGATCTTCTGGTCAACGCCGTGAGCACTTCAAATCCATCATCATTGAGGGCAACAGCAGGGCCCACTTCACACTTCCGGATGGCCGTGCGATAACGGTCCCTCTCCTACAACTACTTCGCGATGTCAAGACGAGGTGGGATTCAATCTACTACATGATCAATCGTCTTCGCATTTTGCGGCCTGCCATCGATTCCTTCCTCGCAAGCCCTGTCAACAAGGATCTTCAAACGCTCCGTCTCACAGACGTTGAGTGGAATACCCTTCAGGACATCGAGGCAATCCTAGCTGTGCCCCATGCAGCCCAACAAACAATGTCGAAGGAAACCACACCGATTCTGTCTGGCTCCATCCCAGCCTTTGAAATGTTCATGTCGTCTTGGGAGCAGCTCGCCGAGAAGATTCCCCGCCTCAAACCATTCATCGACGAAGGCCTGAAATGGGCGCTCAAATACTATGAGCGGATGGACCGAACAGATGCCTACATCGTCGCAATGATCATCAACCCGGCAGTCCGCACATCTTGGATCAAGAAACACTGGGCCGCAGACTGGTTCGAGAAAGCCGAAACCACCTTCCTTGACCTCATGCAGCAGTACCGAGACAAATCCAAACCTGTAGCCCCCGATGAAGTCTTACCCACTAGGCCGGCCGTCGCTTCCGTTGAGGCATGGCAAACACTTGACTCGCAATATGGCCTCGACGACATGTTCGAAACAGCCGAAGAATCAGGAGAGTTGGCAACGGTCAACGAAGAATACGAGTCCTATGTCAAAGGCCCACTCTCGAAGCCAGGGACGAACCTTCTTCAATTCTGGTCCATGTCCGATTCAACCTTGCCGACAATTTATTCTATTGCAATGGACTATCTACCTATTCAAGCGTCATCTGTCCCGAGTGAGCGTGTTTTCTCATCCAGTGCCGAGACTGACACACACAAACGCAACCGCATCCATCCCCTCCTCATGGAGGCCCTTCAAATGCTCAAATTCGGCCTCAAGAAATCTCGACTTGACTTCATGACTGGGTGGGCAGTCAATGAGGCCAGCATGATGGATGTAGAGGAGGAGGAGGTGGATTTGTTGGGTGCATTGTTTGAGGGGGACAAGGACCAAGCATTTGATGTGCTGATTGCAGCCATGGGTGAGGGAGATGACGGGGATATATAGATCGTTAGCATTTTTGTAGTGAGAACCCCGACTGAGCCGCGACTGAAGTTGACTGTAGTCGGTAGTCGTGACTACCGACTACAACTATATGAAATTGTAATGAATAGTCTAGTTGAAGTCGCGACTTTCCTAGTCGACTATTGACTAGTCGAGTCGCGGCAACACTAAGGATTCCTTCAGTTGTGGGAATGTGAAAACGCATGTCCTTGTCAAGTTGGCCTGACTGAAATGTTGCACAGTCAACCTCCATGTCTATATCAGAGTCAGAAAAAGGGGATGCAGGTCTATCTGTTGACATATATGAGGTAAGAATGTTCCTGTTCATGTTATAAATGGGTGTTGGGTCTGGAGGTGCAAAGGGTACAAGGCATTGAGCCCAAAGACGACGATTCCTTGATAGAGACATGAAGGTACTAAAGATAGTCTTAGCAGTTATTCAAACAGGGAAAGGGGGATTTACTTTGTTTTTATATTGTCAAAGAATGTGTCAGAGTGGTCAAGGACATGGCAGTGTATGTCTTCATCCAAACTGATGTCCTTCAGAAGAGCCTTGAAGAACATTGCTGAAAACTGTAGGGGGATCTGTCTACAAAGGTGGTCAATAACAGCACTTATACAGGGAATGTGCTGTTTTTGGACATATCTTTAGGCTCCGCCAATTATTGAAACTCCATTCAAGTCTGTTCATTATAAATGCGATGGGCTGCGTGAGACTTTTCGCTTTCACATTCAAGTTGTTGCTCTCTGCTCAGTTGCCCATCCTGTTCACCAAGCCTGCTTCCTGTAACAAAAATTAGCTGTTTCTTACCAATCTGAGTTCTTATACCATTTCAGTAGGTAGTTAGGGAGATTTGCCAATAGATTGTCTTACTCAAGAGTAAGCTCTCTTAAAGCGATAAAATTTACAACTATCTACACTCCACTGATCAACAATCAGAACCGCAGGATGGTAGTGGGTGAGTCTGCTTGTGTGAACTCTGGAACCTACCACCGACAATTCACCAGATAACAAGGTGGACAATGCAGGACAAAGTATGTGACAAGGACCAAAACATCAGTGAAGCGAGATCATCCTCAAACTTGAATGCACTTGAAAAGATGCTATGTACATCCAACCAGTTGGAAGTGGCATAAACCATACCCTAACGGTTGATGTGATTCAGGCAGGTGTACAAGTCCATCCACAAGCAGTTAATTTTATAAGCAGCCTCGCTTTACCAAGGGGCAAGCCAGTTTTTGACCTCTGGCTGGTCTGCGTGAGTTTGGAACTTGAACTCAGTGGCTAAAGATGAGCATAGGAATGCAGTGATGGTGGTCTTCCTGGAAGAGAATGAGAGGATGTATGGACTTCAGGTATTTTGCGGTGGAAGAGAGTGAAGGGATGGGGAGGCGGGTAGAGGCTTGGAAGCGAAGCACAGGACTGGTGGAAGGATCAATGGCATATCCAGAAGGAGCCTCCTTGCGACTAGACAGGAGAATTTTGATTGACGAATGGGTATTTCCGAGTCTTCACTATGCACTGACTCTACTAGCACTGTCATCTATCACGTCATCGATCACATCATTATTTCTACCGTGGAATAAATAACAGGGTTACTCAGGCCCGTAATTAAAAGTCATAATTTTTTCAGAGTCTGGCCTCACTGGCTAAATTACTAGACCATCCCGGCGGGACAACGCTAACAGAAAGCATTCGGAGACAACGCCCTACTAAACCATTTGTAGTGAATCAATGTGTGGGAATTCGGTGAATGAATTCAATTCACTACAAATAGAAACTTTATTATTACAGTATGTTCTTTGTACTGTTAGACGTGCCTACTTTGGTGATTGAATTTTTCAGGTTCTGCATGACTATGATTATGTTGAGTTGCAATGGCCCTTGTTTTCCCACAAGAAATTTGAGGGGAAATTTGGTATTTAATTACACGAATGGCAAGGCTAGTGCAGGTCATGTTTCCAAACTCCAACTTTGACACAAGTTTTATGCCTGGGGTCGATGACTTTGACTTCAGTGGTATGTGATTCAGAATTCCCATCCCATGCCTATAAGTTGATACTACAATGGCCAGCATTCACCGACATGTCCGAAGTCACGGATTTTCTCAATCAACAATCAGACTTAACAGACATCATCAATACCAACCCCACATTCTCAGCGCAAACAATCCTGAACCAGTCCCAAACCCCAATAGCCTATGACACAACATTTCAGTTGTCTACTGGTGTCAAGGCTTCAATAGAGACTCCAAATATGGATTATACGGCATCAACATTCATGCCGCTTGTGGGTACGAAACCTACTGGCATTCCCTGAAATGATCTGACCAACAGTGCAGTGTCGGTACTCTCTACACAATCCAGGACAAACCATCACAATGATATGGGCTCCAGGGCATTCTCAGGCCAGATCCAACCACGAACTCTGGACAACTCAGGTTTGCCAACTGAATCCACAGAAAGTTATCCGGAGATCGCTATGACCCATCGCACCCCATTGTTTACATCGCCCAATGGTATCTACCCTACTTATCTTGCTAATCATGATCTGACCACCAATGTAGCTTTGCTGTTCTCCACCCAATCCAGAACACACAACCAGCTAGATGCCAGCCAGATTTGATCCTCAATTGCTCCATATCAACCTGAAGTCATGGGCCTATCCACCACAAGCTCCTCTTTGCCCATGGGGCGATTCTGGCTGCAAGCAATGCAACCACAGCGATTTGTTGATGATGGGCCTTCCAGTATGTACTTGAATTAACGATGATTTGACTGCCAATTCAGTGTCTGATTCAGCTTCTGTTCCCAGCTCATTGGGATCCTCGGAAATTTCATATCCACCCCAGCTATCAATGTCATCTGCTGGTACGACAGCTTTCCATAATTAATAATTGACCAAATTTATTTCAATATAGGGCCCAGCAAAGTCCGCAAAACTCGACATCAATTTACCAAATCTTTACCGGATGGGTGGGATTTGCTACAGTATAAAGTGTCTGAAATCATTGGCGAGAGATGTCCACTTTGTATAATCTAGCCATCAGACGACAAACTAAAGTTTGCCATAAAGAGGGATGTTCTGGACACTCTCGCATTACTGAGGACTGAGAAACAGGACCGTGCTTGGATTCCTGATAGTGAGTGGCACTCCATGCAGTGTATGTGATCTAATGCCTTCATTTCCATGTGACAAGAATATATTACACCTGGAGGGAAAGAGTATGTGCTTGGAGATGCCTCCAAACTACCCAATGCCATCCTGGACCAGTTCGTCATGCATACCAAGGCAACACTTCAAAAGGCACAAAACACCTTGAGGACACAACTGGAAAGGAAATTCATAACCCGAATACAAGTGGGAGAGTTTGGCAATTGCTCCGAGCTGTGGGTTCAACTTATGACTGGCCACTTCCTCGACTTTGTCAACAAGAACATTTTGCCAGTGAAAGTTATGCCATGGGGAAGTCCATTGTTGGCTGCTGTAGTCCGACTATTCACCAGGAAGGAAAGTAGTTTTTCTGTTCATTTGTACCTCTACGGCAATAGGCTTCATCCCAATGTACTGCAACTTTCCTCTCTTTGTGCAAGTACTCTCACCATCCATATGTCTACTACTCTGCTAACTATCCTGCAGGTTTATTATCTTCTTCTTGCTACTCAAAAGGTGATGGACAGGGAATATGCAGCTTCTGTGGAGTTTAGCTTTTCACAGGGTTCACTAGAACCCATGTATAATGTCTTAGAGACTCGGGTGCGGAATGTCCCAGTTCCGGCGACTGTAGAAGCAACTTGGTTCTTTGACTAGATAGTACATGTTGCTATGATATTTGATGAGGCGTTGTCTCTGTATTTGTTGGCATCAGCAATTGGAATTCAAAGCCTGTTCCAATCTTCCCTAAAGATTAGAACTGAAAGTCTTGAACAAATGTCCCCCAGAGATCTGACAAGATATCTATAGAATGCCGGCAGTTTCAGGAGTCGGCCTGCACAACAATCTGTTTTTCTTGGATTATAAATTTGGTGGGAAATATGAGAAATGTGAAATCTACGAAAATTGGAATAGGCTACATAAATTTAAATTATTTTTTGGTGCTGTATTCAAGGAGAAAATGGATTTTTGGTGCCAGTTTCAGCCCAAAAGTCATGTTTTGGTCGCCAAAAATCTATCTCCTCCTTGAATACAGTACCAAAAAATAAGTTAAAATTAATCTAGCCCTTCACTTAAACACATTCTAATTTACATATGTTTCACACTTTTCATATTTCCCTCAGCAGGTTTATAATTTATAATTTATGGTGGTTTCAGCGAGTCGCTTTACAGAAATCTGTAGTTGTTATTACAGCTTATTTCACATACATTCGCTGTCCGCATGCCAGTGGCTTCTGAAGCCACTGGTTCCAGGAGGAAGGTCATGCTCAACCCCAAGGTTGCACACGATCTATGTCAATCGCTATTCATTCGCAGGCTTGGATCATCAATGAATCAAAATGCATAGCCATACAGTTACAGTAGACGGTAAGAATATACGAATAACACAACTTCATAAAACTTCAACCTGCTCCCCAATCTGATACCCGGGAAGGCCACTGTGGAAGGGTGAGGGGGATTTAGGTTTGGAACTGACTGGCAACGAAGGTTGGGATGGAGAGGATCTGTAAGATGAAGATGTCTCATGGGATGAAGGGGATTTGTGGAATGAAGAAAAGTTATTTGTGTGAGTAACCGGCTCGCCGATGTCATCTTGGGAGGTCTCCAGTGACATTTTGAGGATTTCATACTCCATTCGAAGTAGGACGAGTTTTTGTTTGATTAGCTTATCCTCCATGACTCTCGTGGCGGCGCACATCCCACGAAATTTGGTCAGTTCATGCTGGATTGGTGGTGAAGGAGGTCGGGATGAATGGAAGTTGTGGGACAAAGGGAAGCCTTGTGGCCAGGCTGCAAAAACATGAGGTCCCAATATGTAAGGCTCCACATTTTCTTGTGCCCCAACACTGTCTGATTCTGGCACAATCTCCAAAACCATAATGCCATGGGCAACTGCTGGCATATTCCCAAAGAGCAAAAGGATCTTATCATTCAGATGTCTTTCACTGTGACAGGCAGCATGGGGCCTAGACCAAGGAGATAGGCTGCCGTGCTACCTGGCCTGGTGGGAGCGAGATTGCCAAAGTTGTCTTCACTGTACATCATGGAATAGGGGTGTTAGTTCTACATCAGCAAAACAGCCATCAGCGATACAGTACATAGCAGACCTGTGCAGATGTCCATAGAGCATAGACTCATAGACTACTTCTTATACTATCCAGAGCTGTACGGCTCTATGTAGCTCTATGTAGCACTTGACAATCTAAGCCATGTGTCTATGAGTGTCTATGAGTGTCTATAGCCTCTATGTTCACTTGCCATTTATCTATACATTCTACAGCAAAAAGGCTGTTTTGCTGATGTAATGCAACCAGTTGCTTCACTCATATATACATGAACGAGCTCCACAGTGTCATAATAATCAATGAACTTGAACTTGCAAATGAGAACTGCCGTACTAGTAAATATGGTTGTGCCGACTAAAATTGTCGGGTGGGAATTGGTCTATCATTTTTAACATAGCTGGAAGTCAGTTTCTATTTATACTGCGAGCTTCGCAAATTTCCGAGTCATGTGTTATTATTCCTTACATTTGCCATCTGTCATCTGTACTACGGGGCTCGGAAAAACATGACGACATGATGATCCAGGATCAAGACAGATGGAACTGTCTATTATAGATACCAACTAAATCCCGAATACATTCGCCGGCGCCAGCGATGGGCTAATCCCATGCTTAAAACGTCTCAAACAAGAGACGCCACGTATTTGGCATCATCCGACTCAAGCTCTGTTTCGAACCGCTCATATGTTGGCGCAGCGTCCCGCAGTGCGTGCTCGAGGAGTGCTGATTGCTTCGGGGCTTGATATCGCAAGGGAATTTGTTCGGCGCGGTGAAGAGACCCTGGCGATCGGAGCCGATTTACCACCGATTTGTGATAAATTAATTTACCTCCGTTGTTACATTTTTCAACTCCGCAACTCCGATTCCGACTCTGCTACCCACGATGACGATTCCACTTTACCATACCTTCCTTTTTCGTTCCCCTTTACCTTTTGTCTTCTTTTGGACATCATTGTTTATTCTTGTTCTTGTTCTCTTTTCATCCTTTCTTCTTCTAGAACAATCCAGACCGACCATGGACACATCCCCACGTTACCTTGCTGTACCCGAATAGTCTCCTTGCCGACGGACATCATCGCTATTGTCTTTTCCCTCGCCCTGACATATTGTTGACTTCATCCCACGACAAACCGATTCACAATGGCTGTACTCCCGACACAGCTCATTACCGTAATTGTTATTGGCAGCATTGCCATCACCTTCCTGATCAGTTTCTACCTTGTTATGATCTATCTTTGGCATCGGCACCGAAACCCTTCCACCATTGATACTTCTGACTTCCACCTCGACAATATATCGACACGTAATTGACAATTGCCATTCCCGGATATTTGGTTGCCATATTCGTACCCTGTGCCCACCATTATCCTCCCTGACGATCCGACAACATTCCTCACCTGCATGCGAACTCTGAACAATCCCCAATCACGAGACATTTCACTGTTCTCTCTAATCCGACCATCGCCGGAGCATACTCTTTTGGACTTCGACCATAGACCATACGACTTCCCAAACAGTGAACCAACCCCTATCGTATATTGTTCGCACGACACCGCTTCAATGCAGTACCCGACGACTTGTTCCCACAGCTTGTCACTCATGCCATGACTCGAAACCTGGACCCACGTTCATTTATCCTTTTCCATCCATAATCTTGATACCTCCCACACTCGTTTACAATGATACCCTTTCTTGGACAAATACCGACATCAGGTGGACCACATTGTTCCACACACAGGACAAGACACCGCCCCTCGATACGTCATTGACACAGACATCATCATCCGGTACAGCTTATGCTGTTCACATGTCTGACCTCGACTAGCCCATTGTCCTAGTTGGTTTTTTCCTCTATACATTCCTTCATTTTCTTTCATACCAACCTTGCCACTATATCCACGCTACCTCAAGACACTCTCATCACCAACCCCACACTGGACGATACCCATCTTCGACCCGACCGTGCAATGCACTTGCCAAACTGCACACTTGCCCGTTACAGCAAGTGTAGACCCCAAATTGGCAATTCTGCATGTCACATGATCCGATGACAAATCATCCGAGTCATCCGGACCTCTTCTATCCTCAACGACACCCGGGCCTCCAGTTGGATCGCGAGAACATCGACATGAGGACGCCTCATGTACGCCTCATGGTGAATACATGGTAGAGTTGGACATATTATGGCTTCATGGTTGTATTTCTATTTACCTCCCCTCAAGACCAGTCACTATATATACTGTTCTTGTTGTTGGTTCGGACTTTTTCTTCTTTTCCTTTCTTTACGTTTAGTCTGGTTCTTGGGGCAGACTCATCTTGTTTTGAGTAACCCCCACGGCTCGCAATGACACTAGACCTTGACCCCCCCTGTTAGCAGTGTTGTCTTAGCTATAAGCAACAATGAAAACTGCTGTCTTCTCCCCTGGAAACCCCCCTCTTAGTTAAGTTGATTGTTGCCGGAGCCCGCTGCAGAAGCGATCCGTAACATCCGTGTAGTTTGACGTATCTATTTCGATCCGTTTGTTTCGTCGTAGGGTCAATCGCTTTCAAAGAAATCGAAAGCCCAGATGAGCATCATCGTGTTAAATTCCTATCAGAGCAAATTTGGCGTTCAGTAAAAAAAAGACAGATCTTCCACAGCATTCGATATGAGCCTACCACAGAATTTGCAGCGAGATGCATTCCGGGACAGATCCGCTGGCGAATAATAATTATGAGATCGCATTCCGGGAATACTGGGAGTTAGATCATACCTTGCCGCTGCCATATGGCAACGTGTGTCTGAAGTCGCTCGTGTCGACACCTTCTCTAGTTCCAAATTCGGTGAGGATGTAACGATCTGGCCAGAACTCGTTGGGTCGCTCGTATATTGTCGCTCGTATATTGTCTCGAATACTCTCGTAAGGCTGCAAGTCCGCGGGTCGAGCATGCTCGACCCGCGGCACATGTACGTGAGATGGTACCCGTCGATGAACATACATCTACATGTGCCGCGGGTCGAGCATGCTCGACCCACGGACTTGTGCTTTAGGTTAAGCAACCGGTTACTCATCATATATGTTGGGATCATGTTATAAGTATACATGACTGCAGATCATATGATATATGCCCTGTGAGTCGAGCTTACTTGACCGGCGCACATGTTTCAACCAGTGTTCAGCACATCGTTCACAGGGCAAAAAACGTACACGTAGTGGGTGACATTTTCCATTTCTCACAAGCCCAACGCTAGTCTTAGCCTAACTCTTTTACAAAACACCATATATAATGGTCATTATCATTGTCGCCGTTGTTGTTGCTGTTGCCATTGTTGTTCACCTGCTGCCATCCTCATTTTTGTCCTCATTTTTGTCCTTGTTTTGATTCGCGTAGTTATATTTTACGTGTAAGATTCATTAGAATAATATAAAAAACTCAATAAGAATGAGAAACTTACCTGGGGCAGAGACCAGGCATCGCCTGGTCTCTGCTGGTGATGGTTGAGCGACGCATTGAAGCTCGTGTCAACCACATGACTTAAAAGTCATGGGTAACCTGTCGTGGGTACAGGTACAGCCGCAGGTCACAAAAGTGTGACCCGGACCCGAACCTGTGGCTAAACCTGCGGCATAACCCATGGGTTGACCCATACCCATGCCATTCACTAGGTGCACAAATTGCTGCAACCCCATCTTGTTGCACATGTGTGGCCATCAAAGAGTCTGTGCTGTACCCCAGCACTGGGGCCAAGGGAGCAAAGGAGACACAGTGCAATAGAGAAGGATGCTGGTATAGTCAGGACCCACCACTGCCCCTAAAGAAAGAGAGGCAGAAGACATAATGACAGCTATTTTAAAAACAATAGAGCACATTCCCCAAAAACATGAGGTCCCAATATGTAAGGCTCCACATTTCTTGTGTCCCAACACTGTCTGATTCTGGCGCAATCTCCAAAACCATAATGCCATGGGCAACCGCTGGCATATTCCCAAAGAGCAAAAGGATCTTATCATTCAGATGTCTTTCAGTGACTTTCACTGTGACAGGCAGCATGGGGCCTAGACCAAGGAGATAGGCTGCCATACTACCTGGCCTGGCGGGAGCAAGATTGCCAAAGTTGTCTTCACTGTACATCATGGAATGGGGGTGTTAGTTCTAATGCAACCACCCAGTTGCCTCACTCATATATACATGAACGAGCTCCACAGTGTCATAATAATCAATGAACTTGAACTCGCAAATGAGAACTGCTGTACTAGTAAATATGGTTGTGCCAACTAAAATTGTCGGGTGGGAATTGGTCAATCATTTTTAACATAGCTGGAAGTCAGTTTCTATTTATACTGCGAGCTTCGCAAATTTCCGAGTCATGTGTTATTATTCCTTATAAGGCTAAAGCCGAGCTCATTTGCCATCTGTACTCTGAGCGATTACGGGGTTCGGAAAAACATCACGACATGATGATCCAGGATCAAGACAGATGGAACTATCTATTATAGATACCAACTAAATCCCGAATACATTCGCCGGCGCCAGCGATGGGCTAATCCCATGCTTAAAACCTCACAAACAAGAGACGCCACGTATTTGGCATCATCCGACTCAAGCTCTGTTTCGAACCGCTCATATGTTGGCGCAGCGTCCCGCAGTGCGTGCTCGAGGAGTGCTGATTGCTTCGGGGCTTGATATCGCAAGGGAATTTGTTCGGCGCGGTGAAGAGACCCTGGCGATGGGGGTGAGCCGATTTACCACCGATTTGTGATAAATAAATTTACCTCCGTGTAGTTTGACGTATCTATTTCGATCCGTTTGTTTCGTCGTAGGGTCAATCGCTTTCAAGAAATCGAAAGCCCATATGAGCATCATCGTGTTAAATTCCTATAGGAACAAATTTGGCGTTCAGTACAAAAAGAGATCTTCCACAGCATTCGATATTAGCCTACCACAGAATTTGCAGCGAGATGAATTCC
The DNA here is from genome assembly GCA_963556145.1 of Hygrocybe punicea. Taxonomy (NCBI): domain Eukaryota; kingdom Fungi; phylum Basidiomycota; class Agaricomycetes; order Agaricales; family Hygrophoraceae; genus Hygrocybe; species Hygrocybe punicea. The sequence goes on along the minus strand of OY744466.1, from coordinate 5,633,278 downwards.
GGGACAGATCCGCTGGCGAATAATAATTATGAGATCGCATTCCGGAAATACTGAGAGATAGATCATACCTTGCCGCTTCCATATGGCAACGTGTGTCTGAAGTCGCTCGTGTCGACATCTTCTCTAGTTCCAAATTCGGTGAGGATGTAACGATCTGGCCAGAACTCGTTGGGTCGCTCGTATATTGTCGCTCGTATATTGTCTCGTCGTGAGTAATTGCCCCTTGAAGCGAACATAAGGGAGTGGCCCAACAAGAAATTCATGGGTACATACAGACGTTGAGCAAGATGGTTGCGCCACGAGGCACCGTATATCCACGATACTGCATCATTGCCGTCAGACAGTCCAATAGTGTGTTTCCGGCTTTCGACACTCACATGAGCGTCGTCCGTGGCGGCGTGAGGAAGGCTGAGAGGAGCTGCAGGTCTCCATCGTTGAGTCTTGCGTTTAGGGCAGATCAACTTCAATTGATAAGAAGAGAGGATTTTCTGCACGCACTTCTCTAATGATGGCTCGCACATATGGGAGCTTGTCGATATCCTCAAGCTTTGGTAACCTATCAATGCCGACAACGCGGTCAATTTCGTTGTGGGCTTTTTGCTGTGCTTCGGGGTATGCCGTCAACGCGAGGTGGAGGGATTTTAGGTAAGATGATGTTGTGATCGACCGTGACATATCTCGGTGGCGTCCTGCTTGACGTCGGTGATCATAATGGAAAGCCGACTTCCAGCACTTACGCTCAGGAACTTTTTCACCTAGCAAGTGGGGAATGTGCCAAGGACGAACTTGAAGGTCATGCATTATCGCAACTCTGTGTGTTTTTTTCCAATCTAATCTACAACGTCCTGCACAGACGAGCCATACTTGTCCGCTCTCTAATATGCCCGACCGCAAGTATTACCCTGAATCGCTATTGGGGCTGATCGTAGTGCTTTGAGATATTCTTATGCTGCTTCTCAATGGAGGGTGTCGGGTCCGCTGCGGCGGCGCGGGTGCTCGTGGTGGGAAGTCGTTATCGTTATACCATGTTTCTTTTCTTCTGGGGCTTTGTCGATTTTATCGTGAGTAATGTGTGATTTAAAGGATTTAAAGGATAAGACTTTAGTTATGGAAGACGACAGAGTTGTCTTTCCGTGATCTACGTGGCCTGGTACCAATGGTGAGTACCATGTGTCTCTGGGAAAACGAGAAGACAGCTTACCGATGGTGCCTATAGTTCTTACAGAAGGTTTGGGAGTGGACTTGGGCTCCGTCCTCCTGTGGAGGCGTGGTCCCGCATCCTCACTGCGGCGGTGCTTGTGGTGGGAAATCTTGATACCACGTTCCTTTTCTTCTGGGGCATTGTCGATTTGATCGTAATAAGAGGGTTTTCGGGGAGAATTGATGACTTTGGTTATCGAAGACGTGAGAGACGTCTTTCCGTGATCTATGTGGCCTGGTGCCAATGGTGAGTATCTCTGGGGGAACGGGGAGGCAACTTACCGGTGGTCCCTACAGAAGGTTTGGGAGTGGACTTGGACTTCATCCTCCTGTGGAGGCGTTGTCTCGCATCCTCACTGCGGCGGTGCTTGTGGTGGGAAATCGTGATACCACGTTCCTTTTCTTCCGGGGCATTGTCGATTTGATCGTAATAAGTGAGTGATCCGGGAGAGGAGGGGACTTTGATTATTGGAGACGTCAGAATTGTCTTTCCGTGATCTGGTGCCAATAATGAGTGCCATGTGTCTCTGGGGGAACGAGAAGACAGCTCACCGACGAACTTCGTCCTCTTCTGGAGGCCATGTCCCGCATCCTCATCGCGGCGGTGCTTGTGGTGGGAAATTGTTATACCACGTTCCTTTTCTTCCGGGGCATTGTCCATGTCGCCGTAAGCCTTATCACGAAAATGGTTGGGGAGATTGCGAGCGTATTGAATAACGTCACGACGGGGCTGTCCACTGTGAGCGTCCGCCCTGAGGGAAGAAGTGAGAAAACATATGAACCACGCTAACAGGGCAATGGACGAATGAAAAGAACAGACCAACGTGCCTTGGTTGCCGATCCTCGTACGGCGCTTGGAGCAGCGGCGGAGAGTGTGGCGAGGGTCAGAAGAATAGTGCAGGCTACTTGAAGCATGTCGAGGAGCAGAAACCACCAATGGAAGAAAACCAGCTTCGAAAGGTTGGTGAAAAATGGGGGGGGGGTGAGCGCAGCTGGGGAAACTCTGTAGTGGTGATCATTTTTATATGCGAAGGTGCTCTGTGGTCGCCTGGCAAAGCAAAGCACCTGGAAATGTGTGAAGTGTTCCTGTGTTTTCGGACTTGGATCAATGCACGTCAGTCCTAGACTTGGGGTGTTCTTAGCAACCATCATGCATCATCAGTCCAAGCAAATGTTAGGACAGGTGTAACGGGATGTATTCCGGGCCCTGGCTGTGAAACCCATCTCATTATCCCATTGCCATGCCAAGTTCGCTGGTCATTGCTGTCGCGTTGTCTGGCTGGCCGACCTTAGGTGGGTTGCACGTTCTAGAGGCGACGTCGATTTTTCTCGTAAGCATGATCGGTGATCGCCGAAGTGTCAATGACCTTGGGGCAAGGCTCACATGCCCCGCTGTAACAAGCGCATACAGGTTTTCTAAGAAAATCATATACGTTTTGCCACCTAAGCTTGTATACGGTTTTCAGTTAAGGTCACATGCCACATTCCACAGTGTCTATGACGTTCCACGTGCACTTTTATTATTTGCGCGATAGAGGCTGCGCGATCGCGCGAATTGGAACCGCGCGGTTTCACAAGGTACACAGACTTTGTTTTTTTGGCATTGCTGTGCGTCTGTGGGGCCATTTGGGGAGAATAGTACATTTAATTTATTTCTTAGAGTGTTTTAGTCAACTATTAGCTATATTCCAGCAAGCTTTGTGCAATACGAAGCAGACTCTAACTCCGAGCAAGAAATCAACAAGCTGCCTGTTTTGGTTGCAACAATCATGTGATATCAAATTTGATATGAGTTGTCATCGTGATGGCCTGGCCAATGATCGGATCGTGCAATCAAATCTCTACATCACGAAGCTTGCCCAAAATAGGAAATCCAAAATTAGCGGTCATGCTCACCGAGGCTGCTTTGTGCCCACAAAGCTTGCTGAAATATAGCTAATAGTTGACTAAAACACTCTAAGTATACAGGTAGAAATAAATTAAATGTACTATTCACCCCAAATGGCCCCACAGACGCACAGCAATGCCAAAAAAACAAAGTCCGTGTACTTTGTGAAACCGCGCAGTTCCAATTCGCGCGATCGCGCAGCCTCTATCGCGCAAATAATAAAAGTGCACGTGGAGCGTCATAAGTGTCAGGCTCAGAATGCACTATGGTTTAGAAATACTATATCTATGAGGAATGGTACTGTGAAACCATATACATTAGAGATGGTATTTCCAAACCATATCAGGACCTTTTAATATGGTTCCAGAATACCATACTTACTAGAGATGGAATTTTTAAACCATATGAGCACCTTGCAATATGGTACCAGAATACCATACCTACTAGAGATGGAATTTTTAAACCATATGAGCACCTTGCAATATGGTACCAGAATACCATACCTACAAGAGATGGTATTTTTAAACCATCTCAGGACCTTCCAGTATGGTACCAGAATACCGTACCTACTAGAGATGGTATTCTGAAACCATATCAGGACCTTGCAGTATGGTACCAGAATACCGTACCTACTAGAGATGGTATTCTGAAACCATATCAGGACCTTGCAATATGGTATCAGAAAACCATACCTACTAGAGATGGTATTTTTAAACCATATGAGCACCTTGCAATATGGTACCAGAATACCATACCTACTAGAGATGGTATTTTTAAACCATATGAGCACCTTGCAATATGGTATCAGAATACCGTACCTACTAGAGATGGTATTCTGAAACCATATCAGGACCTTGCAGTATGGTACCAGAATACCATACCTACTAGAGATGGTATTCTGAAACCATATCAGGACCTTGCAGTATGGTACCAGAATACCGTACCTACTAGAGATGGTATTCTGAAACCATATCAGGACCTTGCAATATGGTATCAGAAAACCATACCTACTAGAGATGGTATTCTTAAACCATATGAGGACCTTCCAATATGGTACCAGAATACCATACTTGCTAGAGATGGTATTTTTAAACCATACTTGGCAAGCATACTCGGGCAATGGTATATCTCCACTATTCATACATACATACATACTCAAATCACAGTATAACAACCCGAAAAACCCTTACAACACATCTTCATCACTGGCTTCATCCTCAGTACCTAATGTATGGAATCAGCTCTGGCAATCAAGTAAATAATATCACGTACCCGTCAAATCTTTGAGCCTGCTAGCCAACCTCATTATCTGAGTCTCGATCTTCTTCTGCTCTGCTTCAGCAGGGGTCTTGCCTTTCGTGTACAGATCGTCAATCTTGAGCATTGTGTTTGTAGTGAAGCACTGGCTGAAAAAAAGACGAAGGCATGGATCAATGCATTGACCCCCAAGACCTTCCACATCCCCTTGCTCATTCCTGGCCGTCCACGTTTTCCAGAAGTAAAAATCGAGCAATGCAACGTCTTCAGGACATCCACAGCTGAGATATCCAGATCGGCGATCTGCACCTCTCTTCGCTTTTGCTTTGAGATTGCGAGGGAAGGAAATGCCGGTGACCTTGAATTTAGAGTCCTTTGAGCCGTCGTAAATTTTTCCTGACTTCGTCATGTGGTGGTAAATGCAGATGACGTTACCGCGATTGGTGGTTAAGCAGTGGAGTGCGAGGCGACGGTGTGTGGTAGCAGATTCGGGAAGGAAATGTTGATAGTCGCGAATGGCCCGGGTGACACTCTCGCTAATTTTGCCACTCTGGGTGTTCATAAATTCCCCCATCTCTTTACGGTGGAGTAGTGGGACCTGGCAGTCACGTGACTGGGTTCCCATGGTTGACCTAGTTAGTAGCCTTCCGGATGTAGTAGACAGACCCATTCCTATCCTATCCAGTCGACTTCCACCTCGAGTCCTGCGTGAGCCCCCGGAGAGGTACCTCGGTACCTCTCCATCGTGGTGATGAGAGTGTCTTCGACTCACTGATGCCTTTCTTTTTTGGGATTTTCTCCTCTTTTGCCTTTCTTTGCTGGATTTTCTCGCGAGACGATTCTTTACGGCCTCACCACCCACTGCCGCGCAGCCACGCATCTTCTCTTCATTCACGGCCGTACAACACCCAGTTACCCCGGTGCACATGTCCAACCCAATAGGGCCCCGCGTTGCCCCGCGTTGATCCAAAAACACGCCCGCGACCCTTCTCAGCACCCAAGCGACAGGCCACGTCAACTTTTTTCGACCCCCCGTTATTCATCGTTTTCACGCCCAAGACCACCCCCCAACGCCTTGGTTCGATGCTCTATGGCCCCACCCCGCTGCCCATCACTTGAAAACACCGCCGCGACTCCGTTTGCACCCCCAACGCCCACCCGCGTCGTGCCACGTCATCGCCCTTGGACCCCCGTTTTTCGTGAACCCTGGCCCCACGCGTATCCATCCAAGCCCCAAGATCCACGCTCGACGACCCAATGCCCCGTTCATGCCCAAACGAACCCCCCGTTGCAGCCCACGTCGGATATCCCGCGTACCGCCATATCATAGCCTTTCAACCCCCGTTTCTTCGTGTACACCAGCCCAACCCACACTCATTCGACCTTTCCGCACCCCTGTTCCACCGGCCAGAACCCCCCATTCCCCTCCATCGCGCCAAACGAGCCCCTGCCGTCGTTTTCAGACACCCGGGCCACCCGCCACGTCACCATCGCGCGGCCCCGTTCTGCCAACATACCCAGCCCCGGACCGACTCACGAAGCTCGCGGCCCACCCGTTCACCATCCCGGAGCACCCCACCCCTCCAATACCGTGAGTGGACTGTGCCCGCCGTTCCCAGACCCCCACCGCGTTCCGCCACGTCACCACCCCCCGGCCGGTTTCTTGCACCATGCCCGGCCCCGCGAGCCCTCATTCAGCTCCCCGTGGCCCCGTTCTCGACCGTGGTGACTACCAAGGACAACCCAACGGCACCATGTACCCCATGCCGACCCAACGAACCGCCGCGATCCCTTCGCGTGATACGCCTACCCCCTTCGCGTCGAGATACTATGCCCTATCATTTATTATAGCTTTTATCACAGTCTCGTCCCCGTTCCCCCCCACCTCTGGATGTCGATTAAAGTCTACCTACGAGCCGTCACTACACTTGTTCATACACCTGTTCACCTAGTTCCACCAACACCGTTATGTTTTCGATCACCAGAACTTGCACGCTGCACTGAGTACTTGCCAGAGCAATTCGAGCGATTTTGGATCTTGCATCGTAAGCCCTAACCCTCGCGAGGAAGGCATTCGGAGAGTTTGAGTTTGAGAGAGGAGTTCTATAGAGTCTGGTCATCTACCGCCCCCTGCGCGAGGACGACTTCCCGCTTCACGATATAAGGCCCCGGCCTTGAGTCAAGGCATTCTGAGGGACTGGGAGTTGTGGCTTTAGAGTTTTTTGGTCAGTTTCTGTTCGTTTTGTGTTCTTTTCTGTAGCAGTTGGCGACGAGGGCGTCGCCATGAGGAAAAGGGGCACTTGGAGTAGTGGGACCTGGCAGTCACGTGACTGGGTTCCCATGGTTGACCTAGTTAGTAGCCTTCCGGATGTAGTAGACAGACCCATTCCTATCCTATCCAGTTGACTTCCACCTCGAGTCCTGCGTGAGCCCCCGGAGAGGTACCTCGGTACCTCTCCAACGGCCAATTTCTACGGCGGTTACAGTCAGTAAGGTGAATCTCTGTGAAAAGAAAACGGTGAAAATACCTGCCAACCTCTTAAGATCAGGCTGCTTGGCTGAATCTTTGGCATGCGTCTCCTCGTTTTCCGAGTCCGGGTTAAGCTTCTTCGCATCCTTGTCAAGTGTGTCTGAATCTTTGGTGGGTTTATCTGCATCACCGCCAGAACCTTCCCCTTCATCACTATTGTTGTTGCCACCTTCGTGGTCGCCTTCTGAGTCCGGGGTACGATTGTGACGCAGCCTTTTCTTGCGTTTGCCTGACCCACCGTCCTTACCCGTACGCTTGCGTCGGCCTGACTCAACACTCTTGCCAGCGCTCTGACTCCGAGTCAACATCAGTGAACATCAATGATCAAGAAAGTTCTTCCCACCTTGCCTCGTGCAGCAGATGGCCTCGTTTCCGACCCAGTCAGCTGGTCATCAGACTCATCACCTTCGCCTAGCGACGTCAGGGAATCGGAATCCCGTGTGTCCCGTTCACTGTCTGCACCTTCGTCTTCCACGTTGGTAGTTTTGGCATTCACAGCGGCAGCAGCCCTTGCTGATGCTAGTTCAGTGTTGAGTTCTTTCAGGCGTGACTCTGCCTCTGCTAGACGCGTTTTCGCTGCTTCGACTGCGACTGCAGGCCAGGTTGGGTCATGTTACATAGGAATCAGTGCCAAGGCTTACCTTTTCCTCCGCCTTTAGCTTTTGCAGCCTTTTTCGAAGTGATGCGGGTCAGCTCCGCCTTTGCGCTCTCCAACACTCTGACAGCGTCTTGAATTTCCTTCTCCAGGGCAGCTGTGATAGCTACTGGTGAGCCCCGCTTCTCACACTCTGCTAGACAAGTGAGCACTCACTGAACCCAATATCTTGCCACTCTTGGTCCATGGTGGAGAGTGAACGAAATGTCGTCACCTTTGCGGTGAATTTTGTGTGTATTCAGGTCTAGTGAGCCGACATCATTTTCATTTCCTGCCCCTGACGTGCTATCTATCAGCCAGTGCCATTGGCAAAAGTAAATGAACATTTTTGACATAGGGGATCACGTCCCTGGCAGGAACCCGCTGGACATTGGTTGATAAGAAAAATGGAATTGGTTTAGTACTTGACAGCAACCCCGCCCCACACCTCCAACCCCCTGTGTCATCTATCTATCCCCAGTAGTTTCCGAATACGAGATCGGTTCCAGATTGAAAGAAATACATTGGTGTACTTGATAGCACGATCTTGAGACATGTAACTGACACTTTTTCGGATCCGATGCAGCCCTCCATTGCCGCACTCCACAGCGCTTGAGTTGATATGTGCAAGCCGGGGATCAGTGTTAGCATATGTGGACAGGAACGCGCCTGGCGAACACCTAGTGTGACCCTTGGCGTGGAAGGCGTCAACGACAAACAAAGTATCGGCAAAGAACTCAGGTTCCCGTGTCATGCAGTACGGAGCCAAAGCGCAGGCGAAGTCGTATATGACGATGCGAGGAGCCTTGACCCACCGAGTTACTATGGCAGAGAATACATCGTTTCGGCCCTCAGCCTTCGGGATGCAGTGAAATCCGTAGCATACAGAATGCGTACACCACACGCACATGATGCCACCTGTAAGGCGCTGCTCTCCGTATCTTGAATAATATTTCGAGCACTTGGCTCCTCGTCGGCCCCCAGGTTCATTGCGTGAGTCGTTTGCTAGATGTGGATATTCGGGGCGATGTCGAATTTGTGGTTTGGTATAGAAGCATCCAGTCTGTTGGCACTGACATTAGAAACTCATATTCAAAGATTTGAAGTGGCTATCTCACCGCTTGCCACCCAACATCCGTCTGACGTGCACTGGGATCCATTGGTGGAGCTGGATAGACGATCAGTCCAACCAATGCCCCGTGCCCTCTGTCATGAACCCATTTGCAAAGTGCGAGAAGATGCTCCGGGTAAGCTTCTTGTCGAAACTCATGGTACTGCAGAACTTCGTAGATGGATGGAATGCAGACAAGACAAGATGAGTTGAGAGCCGTTGGTTGAGTTACAAATAGAGAGAGCATCTGCAATGCCAGTCGATTGGCCATTTGAAGGACGGATTCTTCAGCACTGAGCTAGTTTGACATGAGATCGCACAGTCGAATCCAATGACATCACTTGCTCACCTGCACAAATAACCGCTTGTATGCTACAGGCGGGGTTTTTCCTGAGAGTAACGCTGCTACTCCATAATGCTCAGTGAATAGAGCACTCAGAGACTCGTTCACTAGCTTCAGCTTGGCGCAGAGATCTGGGATTGCCTCAACACGGGAAAGCAAGTCTTGTTTTTTCTTCTCCGATTGACGACTTCTTTGACCCTGAAACTCGTTTCCCTCCTCCGACCAGTCATCCTCCGAGTTGACAATTAAAGAGTGGCCTTCAATGACAAAGCGGACAGCCTTGCGAACCTGCACTTGTGGAATCAACTGCTGGCCAGTACGGTAACGTACTTCCTGTCGCTTCAAAGACTTCTCATGCAACATTGTTGGCGGACGTAGGGATGGGAGCTGATGTTTCTGGCTAAATGCGAGGGTGACACCATCCCAAATGGTGTCTTGCGGATCTGGGCTGCACTTAGGACAGTGCATATCGGTTTCCAAACGCTGCAAATGGCTGTAAGCAAACCATGCGCTCCGAAACATCTTCTCGTTGACAAAAGGGAAACAAGACTGGTGGACTTCGTATCAATGGGACACTGTGAGCACCCAGGCTGCAAACGGTGTCTCTGAAGATGTGTATGCACTAGTATACTCGTCGAGAAGGTCATGAGTGAAAACGATTTGATTATTGAAGTTGAAAAGGCCAAGGTTGCGGGGTTCCGGGCCAATGAAGCGGTGAAATTTTTGAGCACATGTCGGACAACGTTGTAATTGAATCTTCACTTGGTGAGCTCGGGTAGTGGTATAGATTGTACATGTACGTTCTTGTATAGCGAGGAATGGAGAATACAGGGTACGTGGCAAAGAACACAAGCAGGAAGAGCTGTCATCCAAGAACAATATATCGGGTGGGCCGTGAAGGGGTAGAGGACGTGGATAGAGCTGTAAGTCATTTGGGAGAGATGCCCAGATGGGTACGTGTATGGGCAGGTAAGATATGGCTTTGTCACCCCGAGCTGTAGCCCCGCGAACACGAGGAACTTCCAAACCATATGAGAGCGACAGCATTGATATGGGCAATCGACTCACTCAGGACAGCCGATTCTTCTGGCACCGTTTCATCCCTCACAGTGGGATCCGTTCGTACCAACTTTTGTAGCCCATGACGCGCTTGCATTATGTGGCCACAAGTGCTGCCCTGATCTTTCTGGCAAGTCCATTTCCCAGAACCCGCATCATTTCCATAGTATGAGACCACAGCTCGATTCTTCACAGAGGTTTGACCCTCAAAAACGACAGAGAAGTGGTTGGAATACATAACATCATCGGTGGCTTGGCGCGAGAACAGTATAACTTTGTCGGTATCGCCTGGTGAATTTGCATGAGTACAGCACACCCTGAAAGAACATTTTTACCGTTAAGTTGCAGATCATCGTCGGGGAAATGTTCCTCCCCATGGTCTCTGGCAAAACGGAGGTGAACGCAGGAACTGGTGGTACCAGATGGGCAAAAACAAGCGATTGCCCACGCTTCACCGATCCGCTTCCGTTGCAGGTGATGCCAATGAGACTGCTGCACGTTCAATAGCTTGTCTGATGTCAAATAGAAGTACGCACCGTAGGTTCATTGTTCTTCCGGTCCCACCCTTGCACGACATACACCGTTGATGAAATTTGATAAAATGGAAGACAATCAGCTAAAACAAGATTAACATAGCGTTCATAGTCATCGTCTTCTGTTGGAATAATGGTTGGGATCGGAGGGGGTGAAGGAGATCTTGAAGAGCCACCGTTGTAGTCCAAGGTGCCAATACTCGCCTCGGACGCCCAATCTGAGGTTTCGGGCTGGGATTCCTGGCCACCGCGAGCTCCTGTACGGAAGCGCTTCAGGCAATGAGCAGGGTGTTGGGGGTTTTTTTTCCTGGGGCGTTTCATTGGGGTGGGTTTGATAACTAGTTGGGGTGAGCGATAAAACAAATGTGGAGGGTCGATAGCGGCGGCGGCGGAAACATTGCACAAAATGGGTGAATCAGGTGGTGAATCAAGTAAGATGCGCTGGAGGGGGGGACTAGACGGGTCGTCCGACATCAAAGAAGGCGGAGCTTAGTTGGGAACTCCTGGTCACGAGGCTACGGACTGAACGCGAGTTTGGTATTTCTACACCATTTCCCTTCCCTCAGATGGTAAAACTACACCGTTCCACTTCAAGAAAATAATGCTCAAGGGGTAAACAAACTTACTTTTTTTCTCCCACCCTAACTTTTTGACTTCATGGCACCTGCTCGTTCCCGCAGGGCTCGACACTGCAAGAAATGCCCTGGTAACCCTCTGAGGGTGCAATGCGAACACACAAAAGCGGGGAGACAGTACTTGTCATCGGTATGTGTTAGCGTTAACCTTTGAATGGACTCATAACTGAGCAAATTGCAGGCAAACATCATGGGCGATAGCTTCGATATTTCTCGCATCCAACCAGAGAACTCGGATCAAGTTGAGTTCATTCAACAGGAAAATGGCGGCTCGGGTGAGGTATGTTGAGCAGTCTGTATCCTACAGCCCTCAAGCTCTGACGCTACCTTTCTCACAGCACGTTATCGGAGACAACCCCCTCGATATGTCACAAACGGTGCCACATGGGAGTTTAGCCTCCCTCTGTCAAGCTCCGATTCCTTCTCTCACACAGGGCGCTTTCGGCGACTCTCAGAATCTCCCGGACGTGTTCTCGCCAACGGTGTGTTTTCCAGTATACCATTTGTCACCTTCTGATTCTCGCAGCGTGCCTTGGAGGACACACAAGACCCGGTGCCATCAAACACACAGACACCCCCAGGAACACCCTATGTAAGTCTTTCTTTTTTTTTCTTCCGAACGAAAACTAACCTAAAACATCAAATCAACATGCAAGGTTCCTGCAATCGACCCGGCCTTGCTCAACAGTACATCCCAGAATACTTCGCCAGTGTCACAAGCACAACGTCGTGTCACGAGCAACAACCAACTTTACGGCATTGTCGAAGGTGCCAAACGTGGGAATGATCAATGGAGTAAGTCGACAACCCCTTGTTCCTCACGGGGGCTGATTGACTGGCCCTCAGCTGTCCTTAGAACCAAGCTACTTCACCCACTCGAAACACAGTCAGGTAAAGCAGCACTTTGTTTTTCCCGCTGCATGGAAGATATAGTAGTCCGGGAAAGTTATTCTCTAACCTCCTCCCTGTACATTTGGCTGATGAGACTTTTACATTAGGCTGAACGTGTCAGCCTCGAAACTAATTGTTGGTTTTTTGTTGCTGCTCAGCAACCTAATGCAACCGGCCAATTCATCCATTACACATCCCCTCGCCTTCGACGAGAAGCCAAATCCGATGTCCAGGAGCTCGTCAATCAATTCAATATCTTGGTCAGCGGGCTTATCAATGCAAGACGAAAGGAGGCACTTCAGTTAGGTAAGGCCTTGGCTGAGGCTACCAAAACGGCTGAGGCTGCTGAGGCCGAGGCTCAGGCTGCGCGACAAGAACTGGCACAGCAGAATGCAGAGTTGACGGAGAAGGACGCATTGATGGCACAGAAAGACGCATTAATTGCCCAATATAAATTGAGGCTTGGGCTGGGAGAGTAGCGCTATAGCGAAGTAATATACATATATTGTCCAGCCTGGCCTGTTTTGTATACCCAACTTTTTTTATAAATTTAAAAACTGGCTGGATATGGTTTAAATACACCAAATACTATGGAAACGGCTGAAACGGTTTATATATACTGTCTCACTAACTGAAATGGTTTGTACAAACCGTTGTTGTTAACTGAGCTATCGACGGGTCGTGGTGAATTTTTACAGCCCTTTGTATATCGTTGAAGGCCATAGGCTGTATAGGGTTAGTACGGTATAGGGTAAGGGACTTATCCGATGACCTTGGACGTCCGAGTCGTCGACATTATAGAATCTATGAAGATCTGACTCGGACTCGGTCAACCTGACTCGAACTTGCAAGGTTTTTGCATAAGAGCGACCTGGCATAAGCCCGTCAAGGCCAGGTCATGGTCTCCAACTTTATCCCTGAACTCATCCTCGCCGTCTTCCAATTCCTCCCCCTCAAATCCCTTTTCGCCGCCAGAGCCGTCAACAGGACATGGCGCAACCTCGTGGCCGTCACCGATATGGTCCCCGAACGCCGCGCCCTCTACGACCTCTATTTCGCCGCCATCGCTTCCCCATCTTTCCTCGCGAGCCGCACCTTCATCCTCCCTTATCTCCTCCCGTTTAACCGCTCCCAGTACATCGCACGTCTCGAGGAGCCCGGCACTCTCCTCCCATACGAGTTTCGCTGCTGGATCCTCGAGTGGCCCGAGAAGGCTGTCTTCGGCTGGTCATGGCCCGGCCTCGACGCATACTTTGATTATCGCCCTCAACATTGGAAGCCCTACGGCTCCAATTCAATCCAAGTCGACGCAACCCTACCCGATTCCCCTCCCCCAAAACTCGAGCCACTCATATTCTACTATCCTGTGGGTGCGAATCCCCACCCCACAGACACTGACGAGATCAAGGCCATGTACTGGGATGATGATCTGCTTGCCGTCTTCGAAGACATGACAGACCCCGACGACGAGATTACCATGTCCGGCGGGTTGCAGATCTGGTACCATGGTTGCACCTGCTACACTTGGCTCATCGTAGACAACCACAAACCACTCTTGCACGGAACCCTGCACTATCTCGATGGCTACAGGTCTTACCGTGACAAGGGCCAGGTTGCAGTTGGTTGGGTGGCTTGGCTCAAAGCTGCTCTTGACGAGAGTGATCGCAAGTATCTTCGCAGTCTTGATCGAGATTGACATGGACATACATATGGTCATTAACTAGGACATGGATCTTCCCTGCTATACCACAGAAGCACGATCTGTTCGTACTTCCTTGATTTACTTTTCGGATTGTTGAAGCAATCTACTATCCTTGCACATGCGTTTCTGAGTATTATTGATGAATTCAGTGAATGTATGATCGTGCCGAGCCAAACACTTTCCGAGAAGAGCGTATAGCTTGTCTAATCGCTCAGCATCTGATAAAAGAAGGAGTGGGAAATGGGGGTCGCCACCTCACTTCTTATTTTCGATGATGGCAATACCGTTACAAAATATGTTGGACATGAGTTATAATGGAATCTACGACAATAAGCACGAGGGAAAATGCACAATCTTCGCGTCGAAGTTTTGAAAGATACACCCTGTTACAAGCAAGCTATCGAACGGAAGCAGCGGCAATGAGACGATCCTTGTTCTCTGCGACAATCTTGGCTGCTTCAGGGAAACGTGGCTTCATCACCGTCCTGAACGGACGAGGTCGCCTGAGAGGATCGCCCACGTCAGGAAAAAAAACGGTTGTTCATGAAAGTGTAGCACCAGAAGACTTACACCACAAGCCCCTCCTTGTAGTTCGCATGGTCATCGTACTGAATGAAATTACCCTGCTCGTCGCGTGCCTTTTCTAGGGTCAGCGCCCATAGAAGTTGTGCAATATCGATGAACAGGGTGTTGTTCGCAACATAGCGGCCAACACAAATCCTGTAAGCCAAAAAAATGATTAACGAGACCGAAATGCATACAACCTAAACAGCAAATGTACCGCCTGCCAAAGCCATATGTAACATGGCCTTCACCCTTGGTTGCAGGGTGGGTGGGTTTGAGTTCACCGTTCTCATCAAGGAAGCGGTCAGGGCGGAACGCGTTGAAGTCTTCACCATAAAGGTCTGGATCTCGGTTCATGGCCCTACGATCACAGCTTAGAAATGTACTCTGTATTTGAATATTTTTATAACGTACCAGACGTTGAAGATAACCAAGGTGCCCTTTGGAATAAAGTAGCCTTCGTATACATCATCCTGGACGGACTGATGCTGGAGGCCTGGATGCAATTACCTGGTCACTCTTTAAATATCTTGTCACAGTGGAACTTGACGCACCAATAGGATCGACAGGGCGCCATCTAAGAATCTCTCTCACAGTCGCGCGAATGTATATGAGCGAGTTGAAGTCATTAAAGTTCGGCATACGGTCACGGCCAACAACGTTGTCCAACTCTTCGTGGCACTTGCGTTGAATCTCAGGGTTGAGTGTCATTGCGAGCAGGAACCAGGCCATGACAGCAGCAGTTGTCTCGGCTCCAGCCGAACTAGACGGCATCTCAGCTTGTTCTGCGGCGCTAGTATTGTAGAGAATGGGCTTACATCATGACACCGGCAACCCAGGAACTCTCGGTATCCGTGAATCTGTTCTCCTTGGCTCGCTTGACCAAGCTCGATACCAAACTGGGCCGCGTGTCTCCCGCCAGCTGTCAGCTGTTCGTCAAAAATGTCGGGAGAGATAGAGGGGGTGAAAGGGCACCTACCACTCGAGCCCGGACTTCCGTGTAGTAATCCAAGAACAATTTGGAGTCCTTGCGATGCCAATCTTCAGCCCATGGCTTCCATGGCGCAAGGAAGTTCGGGAGGTTCTGCATCCAGGGAAAGAACTCAACAAGGTGTTCGCCCGGATATGCCGCTTTGACAAGACGCTGTACAAGATCATTGACGCGGACGATTAGGGGATCCTCGTGGTCCTTGATGGGCAAAGTGTCGTACACCATCGCCATGATTTGCGAGGCGGCAGTTCTGAACGGCAGTGTTAATTGAGAGACCAAGGACGTGGTGTAGAAGAAGGACGGGAAAACTACCTCTTTAGATGGTCATCCCATGCATCACAATTCTCGAGGAGCCCGTCGACGAGGACAGTTGCTTCCGTTTCTTGCAGTGTATGATAGTTTTCGGCTGCGTGCGAGTAAAGACCTTCGTGGGCGGCTCGACGCATTCTGCGCCATCTGCATTACGACCTGATATTAAGCTGGTGATGGCATTGAACGAGGAAATGTCATCATACAGATCACCGTATCGGCTGAACACCAGGAGCAGCCCGCCTGTCAGCATTTCGCCGGCGACAATGAAACGGGGGCCTGATATGTATGTAAGACCAAAGCATGAGGTGAAGAGAGAGAGATTTATGGTTCCTACGGTCAGAATAGATAGCGGCCCGTTTATCCAAGAGGTCTGAAGCAACTTTGTGCGTGTTAAGAACGATGGTATTTTTGCCACCAAGATTCAGACCGACAATCGGTCCTGCACAAGATAAGATAAGCATACGTTCAAGAGGCATTGACGTCTGAGTTTTGCTCACCATACTTCCATTTCCACTCAGTGAAGGTCAACCAGTTCTCGTCAGAGAGTTGGAAGATGTTTCCTAGGATGGGGAGACCTCTTGGACCGGGGGGCTTCTTCCCCTTTGGAGACTTGGTTGCCAGGTAAGAAAACAGGAGCACCAAGAGCGAGGCGATAAACACAGAGGTAGGTCTGTTGACGCCAGCAAGGGTGGTGAACAGGCCTGGTGCTTCCAGAGTGGAACGAATGGGGGCGGTAGAATTCATGAATGGGACTTGAGTTTATCTTTTCCATCACGGTCGACTTTATAACCCACGCGGTCGAAAGTTTGACGGAGAAATCTACGAAACGGTTGTGTCACGTGATCACTATCTCCAAGTGTGCACCACTGCCCCGCCCGAAGCCGCAGGGTCACCGCCCGGTCACTGGCATGGAGCGCGCGAGAGTCGCTGCAGTCATGTAAATAAGTACCAGTGTTTTCACCATGAAATTCGCTACAATTCCCCCGCAATGGATGCCATACTCATCGCTGCACTGTTCGCTCTCCTTACCGCTCTCCTACTCTACAAGGTTGGGACTATCGGTCGTCGGACCAAGGATCTTCCACCTGGTCCAGCGACTCTTCCTCTCCTGGGGAATGCGCACGAGTTCCCAAATAAATGGGCACACCTTCGGTACGCGTCCTTTCCCCTCCAAGTACTTATATCGTATCATCGTAACATCACACGAACAGGCTGACGGAGTGGTCAAGACTCTATGGGGATATATACTCGGTTCGTAACATCGATTCCAAGTCCCCCGCGAGGAGCGCAAGCTAATAGATCCATTTAGCTCATGGTGGGTCCAGGTGTCATCGTGGTTATTTCGAGCTACGCGGCAGTCAAAGACCTCCTCGACAAGCAAAGCAATATTACCGGCGACCGCCCACAAACAACTATCGGAGATACTGTCACGGGCGGTGTTCATATGGCCCAGGCGCATTACCGTGAGCAGCCAAAAATAAGATCGTAGGACCTACGTTAAAAGATGCTCGTATTGCGTAGATGATCCTAATTGGTCTCTCTTACGTCGGGCTGCCCGAAGCATCATGACGGTCCAAAAGTGTGCTCAGCATCTTCCTATTCAGCGTGCCGAGTCCATCCAGTTCATGTATGATATTATGAGGGACCCTCAGGTACGCTGCCCTGCGTGCGCGGAAGTCCAAAAATGGTACTCACTCTATTGCATTCAGCTCTTTGACCGACACGCTCAGCGGTATACCTACTCTGTGATCTCATCTGTCGTCTACGGTGCTCGCTTCCCGCGCTTTGAGAGCAAAGAGGTGTCCGACTTCTACCACGTCACCGCTCTGTGGTCTCGCCTGATGGAACCTGGGCGGCACCCACCTATAGACTTGATTCCCATCCTAAAAAAGGTTCCTGAGCGCTGGGCCCCGTGGAAGACAGAAGCAAAGGAAGTCCGAAAATTGCAGAGAGGTCACTACTTCAGCATGCTGGACCGCGTTCAAAACCGTTTGGATAAGGGGGAATCCGTCGGCGCTTTTATGGAAACGATCATCGAAGGCCAGAAAAGCCTAGGAATGGACCGCGAATTGATGGCGTAAGTGCTGGAATTGGGCTTTCCATTATGATCACCGACGTCGACATGCCTTAGATATCTTGGTGGCGTCCTGCTTGAGGGGGGCTCAGACACAACATCATCTTACCTAAAATCCCTCCACCTCGCGTTGACGGCATACCCTGAAGCACAGCAAAAAGCCCATGACGAAATTGACCGTGTCGTCGGCAGTGATAGGTTACCAAAGCTTGAGGATATCGACAAGCTCCCATATGTGCGAGCCATCATTAGAGAAGTGCGTGCAGAAATCCTCTCTTCTTATCAATTGAAGTTGATCTGCCCTAAACGCAAGACTCAACGATGGAGACCTGCAGCTCCTCTCAGCCTTCCTCACGCCGCCACGGACGACGCTCATGTGAGTGTCGAAAGCCGGAAACACACAATTGGACTGTCTGACGGCAATGATGCAGTATCGTGGATATACGGTGCCTCGTGGCGCAACCATCTTGCTCAACGTCTGTATGTACCCATGAATGTCTTGTTGGGCCACTCCCTCATGTTCGCTTCAAGGGGCAATTACTCACGACGAGACAATATACGAGCGACCCAACGAGTTCTGGCCAGATCGTTACATCCTCACCGAATTTGGGACTAGAGAAGGTGTCGACACGAGCGACTTCAGACACACGTTGCCATATGGCAGCGGCAAGGTATGATCTATCTCCCAGTATTTCCGGAATGCGATCTCATAATTATTATTCGCCAGCGGATCTGTCCCGGCATTCATCTCGCTGCAAATTCTGTGGTAGGCTAATATCGAATGCTGTGGAAGATCTCTTTTTGTACTGAACGCCAAATTTGTTCCTATAGGAATTTAACACGATGATGCTCATATGGGCTTTCGATTTCTTGAAAGCGATCGACCCTACGACGAAACAACGGATCGAAATAGATACGTCAAACTACACGGAGGTAAATTTATTCATCACAAAATCGGTGGTAAATCGGCTCACCCCTCATCGCCAGGGTCTCTTCACCGCGCCGAACAAATTCCCTTGCGATATCAAGCCCCGAAGCAATCAGCACGCTGCACTCATCGAGCACGCACTGCGGGACGCTGCGCCAACATATGAGCGATTCGAAACAGAGCTTGAGTCGGATGATGCCAAATACGCGGCGGCCCTTCGCGGGGCAGTCAACAATGTTTGAGAGATTGTAAGCATGGGATTAGCCCATCGCTGGCGCCGGCGACTGTATTCTGTATTTAGTTGGTATCTAATAGACAGTTCTACCTGTCTTGATCCTGGATCATGTCGTGATGTTTTTCCGATCCCGGTAGCCTGAGCATGATGTCGAGGTGTTGCTTCCACTTAGACTCGTGACCAGTGCCGTTCTGTGACGAGCAAGCTCTTCGACAGAAGGACTGGAATGATTGAGTTTGAAATGGCCCACAGCACGGAAATTCACCCAAAAAGGAATCCACGTGATTAAACAAATAAACTATAATCCATGATTTGTACTTGGCAACCCGGATTTGGTGCGCAAGATCTTAACGATTCGTAATAGTTCACAAAGCACTTAGCAATAGATCACAAAGACTTAGCAATATTCTTGGCTCGAGATTGCAGCATGGCGGCCACTAGCTGCAACAGTTCCTCGTCAGCTCGAGCTCCCAATGAATCAACTGCTCACCGACCGATACCTTTGCCTTTGCTTGGGGCTCCATTCCGCTTTGTTCACCATCCGAAATCGTCTACCAACATTCCACCCGCTCATCTTCCATCAATCCCACCGCCGGGCACCTCTTGGACGTTTGCCAATTCATTTGACCCCAATAACTCTCCAACTCAACCCTCTGATTCTGCCACTTCAGTTGGCTTCGCTTCTCCCCGGTTTGCTACACCTATCATCAACACCTCTCACCCCGACATCTCTCCCGACATACAGTCTGAGATCTTTACTCCCAGCTCCCCTCTCGAGCATCGAAGCTGTGGTAGACCTGGCATCTTGTTACGTTTCTAACTCCGCTTCCAACCCCGATGCCCATTCCGATACCCACCATGACGATTCTGCACTGCACACCTTCCTTTTTCATTTCTTTTTGTCCTTTGTCTTCCTTTCAACGTCATTGTTTCTTCATTCGAACATCCTTGTATTTTCTTATCCTTGTTCTCTTTTTGTCCCTTCTTCTGGAACAATCCAGACCGACCATGGACATATCCCACGTGACCTTGTTGTACCCGAATAGTCTCCTTGCCGACGGACATCATCGCTATTGTCTTTTCCCTCGCCCTGACATATTGTTGACTTCATCCCACGACAAACCGATTCACAATGGCTGTACTCCCGACACAGCTCATTACCGTAATTGTTATTGGCAGCGTTGCCATCACCTTCCTGATCGGTTTCTACTTTGTTATGATCTATCTTTGGCATCGGTACCGAAACCCTTCTGCCATCGATACTTCCGACTTCCACCTCGACAATATATCGACACGTAATTGACAATTGCCATACCTGGATATATGGTTTCCACTTTCATACCCTGTGCCTACCATTATCCTCCCTGACGATCCGACGACATTCCTCACCTGCATGCGAACTCTGAACAATCCCCGATCACAAGACATTTCACTGTTCCCTCTAATCCGACCATCGCCGAAGCACATTCTTTTGGACTTCGACCACAGACCATACGACTTCCCAAACAGTGAACCAACCCCTATCGCATATTGTTCGCACGACATCGCTTCATTGCAGTACCCGACGACTTGTTCCCACAGCTTGTCACCTGTGCCATGACTCGAAACCTGGACCCACATTCATTTACCCTTTTCCATCTATAACCTTGATATCTCCCACACTCGTTTACAACAATACCCTTTCTTGGATGAATACCAACATCAGGTGGACTGCATTGTTCCACAGACAGGACAAGACATCACCCCTCGATACGTCATTGACACAGACATCGTCATCCGGTACAGCTTATGCTGTTCACATGTCTGACCTCGACTATCCCACCATCCTAGTTGGTTTTCCCTCCATACATTCCTTTGTTTTCCTTTATACCGACCTTGTCGCTATGTCCCTGCTACCTCAAGACACTCTCATCACCAATCCTACACTGGACGATACCCATCTTCGACCCGACCATGCAATGCACTTGCCAAACTGCGTACTTGCCCATTACAGCAAGTGTAGACCCCGAATAGGCAATTCTGCACATCACATGATCCGATGACAAATCATCCGAGTCATCCGGACCCCCTCTATTCCTCAATGACACCTGGGCCTCCAGTTGGATCGCGAGAACATCGACATGAGGACGCCTCATGTCCGCCTCATGGTGAAAACATGGTGTAGTTGGACATGTTGTAGCTTCATGGTTGGATTCCCATTTACCTCCCCTCAAGTCCATTCACTATATCTACTGTCCTTGTTGTTGGTTCGGACTTTTTCTTCTTTTCCTTTCCTTACGTTTAGTCTGGTTCTTGGGGCAGACTCATCTTGTTTTGGGTAACCCCCACGGCTCGCAATGACATTAGACCTTGACCCCCCCTTCTTAGCAGTGTTGTCTTAGCTGTAAGCAACAATGAAAGCTGCTGTTCTCTCCTCTGGAATCCGATCCCCTGTTAAGTTGATTGTTGCCGGAGCCCGCTGCAGAAGCGATCCGTAACACATCTCTCCGGAGACTCGTCTTCAGAACGCTGGCAAAATTCTGCGCGATGGGAAGCTCGGGCCAGCAGACCTATTGATCCATGTGCTAAAAGTTGACACTCCCAAGGGCTATCAGTTCAGAAAAGGCATCTGCAAGACAGGTGGTAAGATGGGACAGGTCTTAGATGTGTTAATGGAGTCCCACGAAGGAAGGGAATGTTTGCAGGAATGGATGCGTTGTGGAGGGTTAGAGGTTATCGGGAAGATTATCAGTGATGAGATGGAAATCGTGAAGAAATCATTTTCCATGAAAACTGCAGACATTTCGCCTGAACTCATCAACCAATGGTCATTGGACTCAACTATTGGAACTATTGCCCGAAGAGATGCACCCATACTTACTTCCATCTTGATGAAAGCCGCTCAGACCGAAACAGCGTTGGCGAAAAATAAGCTGAAACAACCCAATTCTGTAAGTCTCTCCACATTCTGATTGCCAACGGTCGCTGAGCCTCTGTATCCTAGTTGTGCTACATAATCATCGCCCAACTGGCCAACTCCCACTCCTCTCATAGCCTTAGCTTTCAAGCCATCTTCGCGCTCTTTCTCTGGACAACTGGCTGCCAGCGTCAGACCATCGATGCACTTTTTCGTTGTGGCCTCTCGGTATTGTTCGATTCGATCCTCACTCTTGTTTCCAATCTTGGCGTCCGGTGCATCCAACTTGCAACAGTGGTTGCCAGAGGGCCTCACTCACTTGCCTGGGATAACATCAATATTTCCACTTCTATATTTGTAGAACAACGAACCGATGTGCCTGCAAAAGTTCAATCCGGGACATTCGCTGTCATTTACAAAATCCCATGCACTGATCCTACGAAACTACTCCTTGCTCCAATAATTGCGCGGGCAAATACTGTGCCTGACCTCAATTTTGATCTCCATATCCGACCAACCATGACGCAACTCCAATCAACTTTTTTCAGATGCAGATTATCGTCGTTCGTGTCCTTACGTCTTACTCCAAACATTTTGAGAGCTACGCTACTTCCCTCGAGCTACAGCACAAACCTCGGCGTCCAATGGTTCTCGAGAAGACAGAGATGTTTCCGTTACGAGTCACGACAATCAATGAAGCAACCGTACCGGGAACAATCCAAATTTGGCATAACATTTACGAAGAACAGCTCAAACGCACCCAGAAAGAGATGGAGAACATCGCCATACCAAGTTTCAATGATCAGCTCACAAATGCTCGGATCTGTGGAGCGAAAGTTATGCGCGTCAAGGACCTCAACTCTTTCCTTCGCCTTGACAACATCCAGCTTGGTTACGGGTTATTCCACAAGTGCCTTAACCTTGTCTGGGCTCTGCTCAAGATTCATCAAGGCGCAATCGACCAACTCGGCAGCCTCAAGTACTATTTTGCATTGCTCAACAAAACTCGTCTGTCAAATGACAAACCCGACTACCATACTCTCCTAGGCACCCTTATGCAGATTTTACATGGTATCGTTCTTCAAGCCTGGCGCGCAGAGTGCGGCTTCTCTTCATTGGAGCTGTTTGCCTCCTCGAATCCGACCTCAGCCCAACTTCTTGATATTTCCAAACAAATCATCTTGAAATATGCAACGCCAATGGAGGAACGGTTCCAGCCGAAGAAAAAACGCAAGACAGCCAACCGCTGAACCAGAATGGACCAAATGAGGATGCACCACCAGCGATAGTCGACGATGAGCCGATATCAGAGTCTAGTGAGGATGAAGATCATGATCCCGCACCGCGCATCCAATCAGACGACCCACAAGCAGATCGCGCCCACCGGAAAATACGCCTTCTCATTCGTGACCTTCTTTATGTATCAGAACTCGTGAAGTCTATTTCGGATGGAGACTGGGGACGGATTGAAGACATACTGGGCCAATTGGCTATGATGTTTCGAGGCGCGGGTTCTAACAACTACAGCACTGAATTGCTCCATTTCATTCGAAATCTCAAGCTCGTATGGGGTCAGGACTTTGCGTAAGTAAGCAGATCCTACTACCGGATGTAGTACTAATCGTTTTCAGTGACATTATGCGAGACTGTATGCTCGTCAATCTGTCCGGACTTGCAGGGCACTGCATGCGGATAGACTTGAATATTGAACATCTCATTGGATACCTCAAGGTAGTATCCATCCATAATTTGATGGATCTAATGTAATTTCTCGCAGGCCCTCTTCAACGCAAAGGGGTTATACGCCAGCTGGGATTGCCTCAGTAATATATCAGCTGGGATCAACTATCTGAATAAAATAAAGAAGCAAGTTGGCGTTGCCATGCGAGGTTATCGAGGGTTGTCTCACACCACACCGAATACGGCCGATCTGGTGTGGAAAGTGGCCCACAATGTTCGAGAACATGATCTCCTCATATTTAAAACCAACCGCCGAGCTTACCCGAACGATGTGGCCAGATCAGTGCCAAACATTCTTGAGGATGGTGAGAAGAAACTGAAATCCTCATCTCTCAAAACGTTTAACAACAAGATCCATGCGCTGCTGCGAGGGCAATCAGTTGATGAAGAAGGCGTATCCATTTTTGATGAACACGATGACATTTCAGCTCCTGATTTCAGTACAATCGTACAGGACGAAGAATTGTAGTAACAAGTTTCATATGAGTAGTTATAACAAACATAGCTACTTCTGCTTTTTTCTCGGTCTACCAATCACTGAATCAATATTGAGTCAATCAGTAAGAGCTTTTGCTGTGGATCCAGTCTTCCTTTTCTTGGAGAGTCCAGTTGCAAGGGGAGCGGCAAGCGGGACGTAACTGTGCACGAGATCAAATAGAGGCTGAGCCCACATGAGAGACCATTCCTCTGTTTCGCCAAGTGCTTGAGTAAGGTTGGAAGGTGCTTGAATCTTAGATGGAAGGATTGCGGCTAGAGTCTTGAGTTTTGTGTCGTCAAGGATCCAATTTCGGGAACAGATAGCATGGTATGCATGACTTTTGAATGCCTGGGAACACCAGGTGCGCAGAAGCTGTTCAAGTGGACCACGGTGCTTGACTACACGTTTCTTTTCACATTTGACAGCGGCCTTCTTTGGTTTGGGTTCGAGGCCAGTGTAAATCTCTCCAGGGAAAAACAAGGCTAGGTTGAAGCCGACACCGTGGCGATTGCAACAGAATTCAGTAACAAAATCGACAGCTAAAATGGATTAGTATTCGGGCCCTTCATTAACAATGAGAACAAGTGCACCTTCCGGTGCTTGATCATTGAGATAGTTGGCAAAGATGTGGCGCAAACAGACAAGACATTGAATGGTTTGAATACAGTGGACACTTGTACGTGCCATCTTTGTAGGGTTTTTCTTGTTGTCAACGCAAAACAGTCGATCGGGATCATCTGCCAACTCGTCGGGGGGAATCTGGCTGATATCAATCGTTTCAACCCAAGGCTCATACATGATGACGAAGAGTGATTGGTCGACCCCATTACGCCCTCCATGTCCACCTCGCTGGATAGTTTTGGTTTCGTCAGTGGGGATACCATACTGGATCACCTGATCGGCTCGATTGAAGTCGATACCCGACTCCATTCCAGAGCAAGTGTGCAGAACGCGACAGGTACCAGTCTGGAATGCTTGATATGTGAGTTCTAGGTACTCTTTGGACATTTGACTATGATAATGCTTGACGAGACCGGTCCCTTGGTTCTCTGGAGGCAGCAGTCTATCGAGATGCAGGGCTGCCTCGCTACATTCTTTGATGTCGTCGTGGAATATGATCGTGAGCGGTATTTGGCTTGGAGAAGTGAAAAAAGATGCCACAGGGATGACAATATTGAGGTTGCGAAAGTCGGTCAGAGACCCAACAATCTTGTAAGTTGCATACATGATGTTTGGGCGGTTGCTCGTGCGACTAATGAAGAAGTGATCGGTGGATATCGAGATTTTTTTCTTCACAGCGTGTAAGATGTGCGGAGGCAAGGTTGCTGAGAAACCTAAGACTGTTGTGGTCTTTGGAAAGAGAAGTCGGATGGCATCGAACCGTCCATACGCAGGTCGGAAAGCAGGCTGGCAGTGTTTGGGGATGCCAGCTGTATACACGGTTTGTAGTTCGTCGATCTCGAGCCTGCTGATGGAATTGATGAACTTGCGGTCTCGGGCACGCAGTAGCTTAGCAAATCGTGTCATATGCGCGTCGAAGATACCAAGCTGTTCCATTGTTGTTATTATGTTGGTATACAACCCTTGGCCGATATCCTAGATGTCAGAACAAATATAAGCAGTAAGTATATCTGTAACAGGACTAAACCTGACAATCCAAAGGGCCGGATTGTCGGAGGTATCTTCATTAATTATGACACTCTTGATACCGTATGAATCGAAGGCCGCCAGTTGGGCCTGTTGAAGTCTTTTGAGTGGTACAATTAGAATACAGAGTTCCATTGGGCGCAGCAGCAAGAGCATGATCATGATCAGAGTTTTTCCAGACCCTGTTCCGGAAGCAACGATACCATCGCAGCCAGATAATGCACCGAGAACAGCCTCCAGCTGGAACACCTGAGGTACAACTTTTCCGTGAGACAGTAAAAACACCAGGATACAAGCTAGAAAGACGTTGCGGCGCTCCTCGTCGTTTAGAGAGTCCATGAAATTTTCAGACGGACAGAGGTGAGGGGGGATGGGATCTTTGAATAATTTGGACAAGGGGGCCAGCTCCAAAGCACGAATGAGAGGTACAGCATAATTTACTAAATCCGAGAGACTGGGGAATTGAAGACCTGGTATCAAGGAGTTTTCTGCCATATTTTACAAGCGTTGCAGAATGCGCCAGCGCGGGTCCTGTAGTTTCGAGCTTGATAGCACCAGACGAGGAAATAGGCTAATCTATTAATTTGCACTTTGATGGTATAATAAATTTAATAAACTAAATCCGGGTTGCCAAGTACAAATCATGTATTATAGTTTATTTGTTTAATCACGTGGATTCCTTTTTGGGTGAATTTCCGCGCTGTGGGCCAATTCGAACTCAGCTCAACTAGCCCTTCTGTCGAAGAGCTTGCTCCAGAGAATGAAGGGCAGTCACTAGCCTAGCTTCCACTGACATAGCCACAATACCTCAACCCACAGGTCATAATGTTGGTGAGTCAACCCCTTCTTGCCCTCTTTCTGGACCAGGATTCTACTCCAATCCATCCATTTACTTAACTACCAGCCATTTCCATTCCCCTCACTTTCTTGCTGACTTTATTCCTAGTAAGTACAGGTTTTGACACTCTTCCATGCTGCTTATTTTCGAAGCTTTTATGAGGAAGGAATCATTAGCACATCAAGGTGTTGACATCTCATCCCCTAAGATATGCATTAGGTCCTAGGTCTGCATTGCAAGATATTTGTGAAGGCCAAATTTATTCCTCAAATACACACACATGCTTGTACTGGTGACGTATAAACTTTTGGACCCCAACTGTTAACAAAATTGAAAGTTCGTCAAGAAAGTAGCAAATATAGTAGTCTGGGTAAAACCCAATGGATCCACACGATCAATGACGCTGCAGGTAGTTAAGCCAGTCAATGTCCAGAATGGCATTGTAGATCTGGGCGGTAAGCTGTGCTTGGGAAACCGGCACACCCGCCGTGTACACTGATGCCGGTGTGGAGACAGTTTGCGTTGTGCTTTGCCTTGAAAATTGAACATTATCTAACAACACAGGCCACGAGAGGTCTACATTGGCAGCAGCAGTTGCACCACCATTATAGAGTGTGATGAGGTGCTGCACCTGACCACGGAGGAAAGGTGAAACATTCGCAACGACCTGATAGATCCAGTTGTTGTATAAGAATGGTACGTTGACGTTTTGCCGGTTAGGTGCATCTACTGTTGACGTTGACGCGGCCAAGTATGCGGCGGACCACTGTGCCCAGACATTTCGAACACAAGAATTCATGTTGAGAAATATACTGCTGACTTCATACTCGTTAAGGAACGACGGGACGCCAGCAGCTGAGCGAAGCACCGCAATCTGCTTTTGGGGACAATAGCCCTGGAACGTATCGTCCGTTCGAACCGGAATAGGAGTAAGTTGATTAAGGGCAGCTTCCATTGAGAATAATGCCACTTGTCACCTGCACTTCCCACTATACAACGCTTATAAAGCTGGACAGATGACCAATGCGACAAGCTTTGTAAGGCTGGGATCGGAGCTGACCTCGACTCCAGCAATAGCGGCGTAAATAATCCCTGACTTTTGTCACTGTAAAATCTCTCAACTCCAGCGATAGCGTCTGCTATCTTATCTTTATCGTGTACTGTTATCTATGAGAATAGCGCAATCTTATCATTATTTTTATCGAGGTGTATGATGAGATAATAACGACCGTCTTATCGAACACCAATATTACATCAGCATTTTCGGACTTGGTCCATGCGTGCTTTCTGCTCACTATCCTGCCGTTTTGTATCTTCTCCCTAATGTACCGCAGAGGCGCCCGCACCGCAGGTGTATCCAAAAAGGTCACCTTTGTGACCACCGGAAAACGTCGGCAACAGCAAACTGTCTACAGAGCAGGAAGTCAGAAGGCAAGGGTGGATGATCAGGTAGACAAGCGGTTGTCGGTACTCGCAGGTATGTATCCTAATATTCTACATTATGAATTTGACACGGCATTTAGAAATGAGCTACAAAGAGCAGGAATCTGTTGAGGAGATGGACGCTAGCATGAACGTTGGAGTGGTACCGAGGTACCACTCCGGGGCTCACGCAGGACTCGAGGGAAAGGTCGACTGGATAGGAAGGATGCACTGACTACTACATTTGGAAGGCTACTAACTAGGTCAAACCGTGGGAACCTGATCACGTGACTGACCAGGCACAACTACTACAAGTGCCCCTCCTCCTCATGGTGACGTCCTTGTCACCATACCGCTACTAAAAGAAAACAAAAAGCAAAACAAAACTGACCAAGAAAAAAACTCTCCAGTCACGACTCCCAGTCCCTCACGATGCCCCGGGCCTTATATGTGAGGCGGGACCGTATCATCCTCCAAGATCGTTGGGGGTGGTAGATGACCAAACTGTAACTCTGCTCTGCTCCTCCATCCTCGAATGCCTCTGGGACTCACATTGCAGGGTAGGATAAAAATGTTCAAAACCATAAGTTCTCGTAGCCCAGGGTGTGAGTTCTTGTGATCCGAAAATAGACTGGGTGGTTCATGCGAAAGTAAATAGGTACGGTGCTGTCGAGCAGTGATGGTTCGTAGATAGGTCGAATATCCAATAAATGTCGAGGGTGGGGAAAGGGGATAGGACGGGACAAGGTACGGTGTAAACGGGGGAAAGGGAAAGCATACGGGTGCATTGGGCCATGCGGTGGCATCGGGGATTCTCGATACGAGGGGACTAGCGCTGGGGTGCTAAGTGGTCGCGGTGGTGACTCGTTTGGGTCCCTACGGGTCGGGGAAGTCGCCAGGGTCGAGAACGAGGTTGCGGGGAGCTGAACGAGGGCTCGAGGAGCCGGGTATGGTGCGAGAATCCGGCCGAGAGATGGT
Source organism: Hygrocybe punicea (assembly GCA_963556145.1). Taxonomy (NCBI): domain Eukaryota; kingdom Fungi; phylum Basidiomycota; class Agaricomycetes; order Agaricales; family Hygrophoraceae; genus Hygrocybe; species Hygrocybe punicea. The sequence continues at coordinate 5,604,392 of OY744466.1, read as the reverse complement.
GACGTGGCGGAACGCGGTGGGGGTCTGGGAACGGTGGGCACGGTGGTATTGGATCGAGGTGGGGTGCTCCGGGATGGTGAACGGGTGGGCCGCGAGCTTCGTGAGTCGATCCGGGGCTGGGTATGTTGGCAGAACGGGGCCGCGCGATGGTGACATGGCGCGTGGCCCGGGTGTCTGGAATCGACGGCGGGGGCTCGTTTGGCGCAATGGAGGGGGACGGGGGGTCCTGGCCGGTGGAACGAGGGCACGGGAGGTCGAATGGGTCCGTGTGATGCTGGGGTACACGAAAGAACAGGGGTCCAACAGGGGGGCGCGACGGATCCGTGGTGTGGCCAAAAAGGTCTGCGACCGTGAATTCGGGGTGGCGTAGGTGAGCGTGGAGCTCCAGTACGTCGAACGAGGGTCCGTGGGGTTGGATGAGCGTGGGTTGGGGTGGGCATCCATGGGAGACGGTGTCGCGGAATGCTGATGTGGGAGTTCGCTGGGGTGTCCATAGAGCGGCGGGGCTCATTTGGGGCGACGAATGGGAACGGGGGGTTCTGGCTAGCGGAACAAGTGTGCGGGGAGTCGAATGGGTCCATGTAAGGGTGGGGGTGACGAGAAACGGGGGGTGTAACAATGGTGACGTGGCAGATCCATGGGGCGACCAAAAGGTGCGGGGCGGTTCGTTTGAGACGATGAGGCGCGACGGGGGGTTCTGGCAGATGAGCCAAGGGTGCGGGGAGTCGAACGCGTGCATTTTGGGTCCGGGGTGCATGAAAAAAACGGGGTCCGCGCGGCGGCGATGCGATTTTCGTTGGGTTGTCCAAAACTCGCAGTAGCGGGCCATGTGGGATCCTGATGGGGAACGCAGGGCTCCGGAACGTCGAACAAAGTTGCGGGGGGTCGTGTGGACATAGCTGGGTCTAGGGAAAGTGAAAATTCGGGGGGTGGTGAGGCCGGAAAAAGTTGTCTCGCGAGAAAAAATGTAAGAAGTGGGAAAACCATGAGAAAAAGAGAAGCGTGGGTCGAAGAACACTCTCATCACCACGTTGGAGTGGTACCAAGGTACCACTCCGGGGGCTCATGCAGGACTCGAGGGAAAGGTCGACTGGATAGGAAGGATGCACTGACTACTACATCTGGAAGGCTACTAACTAGGTCAAACCGTGGGAACCTGATCACGTGACTGACCAGGCACAACTACTACAACGGCGACTACGATGGCTCTTTTGGTTTTGATACCATGCCACTGGGCGATGAGGGGTTCGATCTTAGCCACGCCGGCGGTGAATTCATGGACGTTGCAGACAAACTGACGGGATGGGCAGGCATGTACGTAGGAGCAGTATATACAGCAGTCTTGGTCACTAATCTGTCCAGTCAAGCCGACGCCCGGATACCAGAGAACGTCTGGACCGCACCAATTGTCGCACAGATCAGTGGAATCTTCAGCTTGATCAATTGGTAGACGCTTATCTAGAATACCATTTACATGAAGATGAAGATCTGCGAGCGCAGGTCCCAGTGGATGAGGAACCGGTTGGTACACTAGATGTTGAGATTGTTGATATATTTTGTGCGTCTTCATCCGAAATTTATTTGCAAAGGACTTACATCATTGCCTGAAAAGATCGTAAAACAACTACCTTCAGTATTTCATCTAAGGATCAATATCCGAACGTTACACTGGTTCGACATGGCTACATCGGATCCTCCCCCCTATATCCAACAGTTGCCATCTCGTTACGCACACTGGCCGCCTACCGGCAAACTCATAGGGTCTGTCCTAGGTATTCCCTTCAATCCGAAGCTCGGAAGCTCTGCCACTTGCATGTTGTGAGTTATTTCTGTTGTGAATTGTTCACCAATTGATTAGTTCTGAGCTGAGTAGCTTCCTTACCAACGCTACTTGTGTGATCAGCTATCGATTGTGTACGATATCTATCTTGAAATACTCCGACAGGTGGACGACCGTATCAATTATGCATTGGGCCGGAATGAACCAGATTGGCAGCTGAAGAATGTCTGCCCACCATGCTTCTACAAGCTGCAGGATGAGCCCCCGCTAACCCATTCCTTTCATTTTGAAATGGATGGGAATAATTCTGCCAAGCGTTCAGATGCACTCATGCAGCGAAAAGACGAATTACCAGATTCACGAAGATTGAATGACAACCGTTGGCTTTCCCATGAGGAGGTAGATCAATTTAAAGATGAAACCAGGACCCGAGTTGTAAGTCATGGAGATGTTATTTCAGGTTAGACTTGACACGGCTTCACAGGGACGAGCAGTCGCAACAAAAGATGATGACAAACTTGATGAATTCGCGGCCGATTGGGAAGATGTTCCTGAAGACGACCCTGTAGCAACATGTATCTCACGGTGGAAAAACGCCAGCCCAGATCAGCAAAAGCGAATGTTTGGTATGTTCGCTGAGACTGGCATTTTTATTGTTGCATGCCGCCATGGATTCGTTCTCCTTGGGTGTGACATGTACAGGAGCAGAGAGCTGTATGTATTCACCCTGAAACTATTTCGTTTCGGCTAATTTCTCATTTCAGTGCTAAATATCCCCTCGCCATGGCTAACAAACTCATGCAAGTATATGGCAAAGACATCGCGTGTGGGTATGATATTGGATGCGCTTTCTCGAAGACACTTGCAACCAGTTCGCTTGGTCCTGCAGCCCGCGAAAATCGTTTCCAATGTCTAGTCGGGGCATTCCACGGTCATGCCCACAATTGAGCTTGCCAGCTCAGATGGCATCCCCTCTATGTCAAGGGAGCTGGCCGTTCGGACTTTGAAGGATGCGAATGAGTTTTCTCATCATCGGACGAGCTAGCACCGGGTATTCGACATTCAAGTCTCTTCCACTTTCACCAGGCGCTTCTCGAGCACTTCAACCTCTGGGATGATGATAAATACGCTCAATTAGGTAAGCAACAACAATTGCTCGTTTATCGAGCTTCGATGACATTTGTACTAGGGAGATATCTCCTCAACCATTACTGCGAGGCCCTGGAAGTCACTACTACTACAGCAAAACAGTTGGATGCCATTCAGGCTGACTGGAAGATCTCCGATGATGAGTTTGAAGAATATCTGCGACAGGAGGAGACGTACCTACAAGGTCTGAAAAAGGAACCTCCAAATGAAACTCTGCAGTTTGTCTATGTCGAACGTCTGCAGGAACTTGAAAATGCAAAGTACGTCACACTTCTGTTTGTAAGGATTCAAATCATGAATGTATCTCAGGGTTAAATGGGATGAAGCACGAGTGGCTGCAGGCTATATCGTGATCACACCAGCAACATTCGGAGTTCGAGAAGAACACAGAAAAGCCACAAGAGCTGTTACATCTACCTATACCAAGCTCCAGCGTGCCGAGACTAATGTGATGCAAGTTGAAGATCAGCTTGGCATTGAGGTGCGATGGACATGCGACCACCATGAGTATCGGGCTATCGTGTCCAAGCTGAGGCATCGGGACTATCGTTTGGCTCTCGATGAGCTAGAACGTTTAGTTGTCCAGCGGTTGTTTGAGCTCTCAAAGCTCAACATGTCGAGAACTGATGATGTATCGTTTTCTTGTAATCTGGAGCAAATGTTCAATGAATTGTCTTATACAGGATACAAGTTACGAGTGCACATAGCCAAAGCTTTGCAATGTCGTGCTGATGCCATTCGCAATGCGCTTGCCAAATACAATGAAGCTGCAAAAGCTGTTTCCTTGCCAATGATCACCTGGAAGGAGATTGTTGAGTACAGCTTCCTGGGCGAGTTTGACCTTCTTCGAAACTCAAGAAATGACATCTGCGATGCTGCTTGGGCTCACCCTAAACGTTGTGAGGCTACTTTGAAATATCTTCAAGTACGTCAGGCACGTGTTGAAATTGCACGGCTCAACGTCGAAATTTCTCGTTTGCGAACCGCAATTCGTGATGAATCAATACTCATGACCCGCACCATCTCTGTGCTTAAGACAGAGAATCCTGCTCTCGGTTCTGAGCTGGGTCGACGTTGGAAGCTCAGGTCCCAGGTAAATGCCCTACACATTCAATTTCTTGACCGGATTGCAAGATTGGATGGATATTCAGGGAAACATGATGTTGGGGTTAGGGTGGGGGATGATGGCCATCCTTCAAGCAGTTGTGTTAATGTTACGGATTCGACAGAGGGTGACATGGACAATTATGAGACAGGCAGAGAAGAGGATTTGATTCACGATTTTGATAGTTTTACAAATTTTGAACTGTCAATAATTGAATAGACTTATATGTGTTGTAAAGCTGAACAAGTTGTGAGCTCGGAATTGAAATGGATTCAGCCACAGTAAAATGAGCCAACATCTGACATCTGACATTGCCGCCAACCGAGCCACTTGTCCAATGTCTGCATCAGCAAAAACATTTACCTCATACTTGCAAGCTCTTTCTCAAGAAGAAAATACAGAGGTAGATGGGATTGCCCATGGCCAGCATCTTGCTCAGTCGACACTTCGAGCTCTTCTTCGTCATAATGTCCATTGTGACAACCTTCACCTCAATGGGAGTAAGGATAACATTCTTCGTCCCCTCGCTGTAGCACTATACAAGATGATTGACGAACAACCTGAGACTGCAAAATATTGCCATCACCTTGTCGAAAACACCTTCAATGACGCTCTTGACACCGTCAGTTCATCTCTTCCATTCTGTTGATTATTGAACCAATTTGTCTTCCACAACCAGCTGACAATTTTGGATTGCCTCGACGGTGGTTTTACATTCCTGGTTCGCTGCCCAGGTGCCTTGCCTGCCGTAGCCAAGGAATCCTTTGCTGCACAGGACATCATCACTCAGGTTTATGCCCCGCCATCCGAGATCGCCAATCACGAAGGATATAGACATCACCTCTCTCTATTGATACAGCAATTTATAGAAAACATTGCTTGCGACCATGTCAACAATCTTCGACAACATGCTGCCAAAGCAAATGTCCCATTACCTACCCAGAAGCTTGCAGAGAATGAAGGAGGATTGGCGCACTTGAAAACCTTCCCCACTCCTGTCGATCCTGGGACGGCGATGTTCATTTTTGTCGGACAGAAATCCTCTCAAGACGAGAGCTTTCCAGATAGCAATGGGCCGGAATTCTGGGACGAAGCCTGCAAACTTGAGGCGCCAAACGACATGACGACGGAGTTCTTAGATGCATTCGCCATGAGTAGCCCCAAGGTTGGAGCCAGTGCTGATGCTGACGGATACATACAAAAGTTGCAACTCAAAGCATACGGTGACATTGCTCTGCACAGAGCAATTGTCAGTATTGGACCTCGGACTGATGCAATCCTTGATGAGCTCAACATAGAGGATAAAATAATCCCTCGATTGTGGACCCTCCTGCGATCCGTTCGGAGTAGCCGCTGGGCTGCAGAGATGCAGCATCGTGAGTGGGGACTTAATTGAAATGAAGCGGTTAAAATTGCTGGTGCAATTCTCGAGGACATTGGGGGCAATGGGATAGCCATTGTGCAAGTATGTTTCAACTGCATTATACCTCTCCGAATTGCTGATTCAATGGATCAAAGAGGTCAAACTTGGTGGCCAAGCTCACCCTCTTTTTTGCAATCCTCTCGGCATTCCTCTTGATTTCCATGCTCTCAGTATAAGATTAAAATTACAATTTCTCCCGTCCAATTTTTCTCCACTATGGTACCCCGCATGTACCAAATACCAAGTGAGATTAGGCACATGGTTGTAAACAAATAGGCAAGACGCAACACACTTTGTTGATTGTAACCACACCTTGACGTGTTTCTCGCCGCAGTAGGTTGGCAGGTCACCTGGCTATGCCTCCCCGATGGCCCCTCCAGCCCTCACAGAGCCCCAAACCACACGCCCCCCGGCCGAAGCTCAGTAAAGAGGCTCGCAGTGCCCTTCGTGCTCAGCAAGGAGTCAAAAACAAAGCCTATAACCTTGCCTTGGATAACGCGAGCATGGCCATCAGTGATATCATTGAAAATGTGGCAGCCACTCACAACAAAAGTATTCAGCGTGTCGAGTCAACGCTACATATGGGCCGAGATTCAATAACCAATGCCCATCACAACAAGACAAGTGCATGGAGTGGGTTTGCTAAGAAGAAAATACAAGAGCTCCGTGCTGAAGGGTTAGGCAAGTAACTTGCTCCACTCATCGTCCTTGGTCTCAATGCAACCCTCAGTCATCGGCAAGGATGCTTTGAAGATCTTGTCAAATCATAAGGATGAATATATGGCCTTAACGAAGGAGGAAAAAGACAAACTGATACAGGAACTAGACGAAGCCAAGGCTGTCGAAAAGAAAAGTCGACGCATATCAAACAAATCAAAAGGCAACGACATATCACATACCATTGGAAAGATCACAGGCGAGGTTAGTTACAAGTCCTACATTATGGATCTGTGCTGATATATTATCACATTAGCTCGAAAATTTAAGATCAAGAACCGGTATGGAGACGATGCTTGTTGCCGTCAGAGGATCGACGGACCAAACCACCGATGGCATGTCCTTCGCAACAGAGGGAGTGGCCGAATTCCTCCCCGTGGCAATGGGTATTGATCAGCAAGACTTTGCGGGTCGAATGGAAGGTTTTGCATTTAATGGGGTTCGAGGTACACTACATTTTCAGGCTGTGCCGTTTAGCACACTGATTGGTGCTCTCAGGAGTTACCAAGAACTACAAAGAGCGGCACAATGGTGTTCAGAAGGCGATACGATCCATAATGCAGACAAAACTTGGTGAGTCTAATGTATGAAAATGGAAAGGAAATGACTGACCGGCTTTTTGCAGTTGAGGTATCCGGCGACAAGGATGCACGGATGCACTGGAGCAAGTATTGGGAGCTTGTTGTGGCCCCACATAAAGTTATAATTGAGGGTTGGCCTGAACATTTGGCCTTCGCGAACTTGAGCCAAGGGTCCAAATCGATCGCGGATCTCGAAGACCTTCTTAGGCGCTGGCAAACTGGGAAGACAAAATGGCGGCGAATTTCAGATGAAGAGCTCGCAAAAATGGATGAAGAACGCACGGACAAAATAAATAAAGGGGAACTGGAGGGACCACGACATCGTCAGACCCGCTCTGACAAAGGAATCAAGCGCTGCCACCAGGAGGACGATCTGAGTAGGAAGCGTCGCAAGACAACTGAAAAAAGCAAAGAATTCATCAGTGATAGTGACGAGGACCACAATGGGGATCCCAACAAGCAACGCGATGTGGATCATAACGAGAGGACAGACGGACATATAGTTATCGGCCGTCCGAGCCCCTCCCTTGCCTCTTCAACTGTTGGAGCCAACATCAGCCAGGATACAATCCTCGACTTCCCTATTGACAATCTCACAGGCGTCAGCGCTAATGTCAACCTCGGAAATCAGTTTCAAGACGATACCAACAACCCTTTTGCAACCTATGATCCTGCGGCGGATCCCAACTTCGATGACGAGAACTTCCTTCGATCGCTTTGCAACTTCACTGCGCCTTCCACTTGCTTCGATATCCCCACATCCTCGGCTACATTCAATGTTTTTCCAGCATTGAACTTCCCGGCATCTACCAGCGCAGCGGTAGCATCATCCGGGATCCCTCAAGCTACATCTATATTTGGTACGACGTTACCACTCGTGGAGGCGAACATCACGCCGATGGATGGCGAGGTATGGCTAGATGGTAGCCTTATCGATTATCGCAGCCAAACATGTCATCATACACCTCGATAAAAATAATGATAAGATTGCGCTATTCTCATAGATAACAGTACACGATAAAGATAAGATAGCAGACGCTATCGCTGGAGTTGAGAGATTTTACAGTGACAAAAGTCAGGGATTATTTACGCCGCTATTGCTGGAGTCGAGGTCAGCTCCGATCCCAGCCTTACAAAGCTTGTCGCATTGGTCATCCGTCCAGCTTTATAAGCGTTGTATAGTGGGAAGTGCAGGTGCCACTCGTTTGATGACGTTTGCGTCTTGTTCCAAAACGGCCATCGGCGTTTTAGCAGCATTGCTGGGATAGCAAGCAGCAATCATTTGAAACACGCTATTACCACCGAAGTATACCGGTTGGCCTTGAAGGTGGGTCTTCACCCAAGGGCACCATTGCATAGTATCCGAAGAATCTTGCCATAGATCAGTTCTTCGTTCTAAGTAGTCAACGAACAAAGCGGCTAATGAACCGAATAAAAAGCACATGTTAAGAATTGAACCTGACAGAATTTTCGCACACACCCATGCTGGCTTCATAAGGATGCTCCCGGGCGTAAATCGTTTTTGCTCCGCCACCACTTGGAAGAGTGAAATATGGTTGACCGTTTTTCATGGCAATGGGATAATGAGATGGGTTTCACAGCCAGGGCCCGGAATACATCCCGCAGTGACGATCACACCTGTCCTAACATTTGCTTGGACTGATGATGCATGATGGTTGCTAAGAACACCCCAAGTCTAGTACTGACACGTACATTGATCCAAGTCCGAAAACACAGGAACACTTCACGTCTCCGGGTGCTTTGCTTTGCCAGGCGACCGCAGAGCACCTTCGCATATAAAAATGATCACCATTACAGAGTTTCCCCAGCTGCGCTCACCCCGCCCCCCCATTTTTCACCAACTTTTCGAAGCTGGTTTTCTTCCATTGGTGGTTTCTGCTCCTCCTCAAATTCATTGCCAAAAGCTCTTCGTACATTCTCGACATGGTCCAAGTAGCCTGCACTATTCTTCTGACCCTCGCCACACTCTCCGCCGCTGCTCCAAGCGCCGTACGAGGATCGGCAACCGAGGCACGTTGGTCTGTTCCTTTTTCATTCGTCCATTGCCCTGTTAGCGTGGTTCATATGTTTTCTCACTTCTTCCCTCAGGGCGGACGCTCGCAGTGGACAGCCCCGTCGCGACATTATTCAATACGCTCGCAATCTCCCCAACCATTTTCGTGATAAGGCTTACGGCGACATGGACAATGCCCCGGAAGAAAAGGAACGTGGTATAACGATTTCCCACCACAAGCACCACCGCGATGAGGATGCGGGACATGGCCTCCAGAAGAGGACGAAGTTCGTCGGTGAGCTGTCTTCTCGTTCCCCCAGAGGCACATGGCACTCATTATTGGCACCAGATCACGGAAAGACAATTCTGACGACTCCAATAATCAAAGTCCCCTCCTCTCTCGGATCACTCACTCATTACAATCAAATCGACAATGCCCCAGAAGAAAAGGAACGTGGTATCAAGATTTCCCACCACAAGCACCGCCGCAGTGAGGATGCGGGACAACGCCTCCACAGGAGGACGGAGCCCAAGTCCACTCCCAAACCTTCTGTAAGAACTATAGGCACCTTCGGTAAGCTGTCTTCTCATTTTCCCAGAGACACATGGTACTCACCATTGGTACCAGGCCACGTCGATCACGGAAAGACAACTCTGTCGTCTTCCATAACTAAAATCTTATCCGAAAAATCCTTTAAATCACACATTACTCACGATAAAATCGACAAAGCCCCAGAAGAAAAGAAACATGGTATAACGATAACGACTTCCCACCACGAGCACCCGCGCCGCCGCAGCGGACCCGACACCCTCCATTGAGAAGCAGCATAAGAATATCTCAAAGCACTACGATCAGCCCCAATAGCGATTCAGGGTAATACTTGCGGTCGGGCATATTAGAGAGCGGACAAGTATGGCTCGTCTGTGCAGGACGTTGTAGATTAGATTGGAAAAAAACACACAGAGTTGCGATAATGCATGACCTTCAAGTTCGTCCTTGGCACATTCCCCACTTGCTAGGTGAAAAAGTTCCTGAGCGCAAGTGCTGGAAGTCGGCTTTGCATTATGATCACCGAAGTCGACATGCCTTAGATATCTCGGTGGCGTCCTGCTTGAGCTCAGACACAACATCATTTACCTAAAATCCGTCCACCTCGCGTTGACAGCATACCCTGAAGCACAGCAAAAGCCCATGACGAAATTGACCGTGTCGTCGGCATTGATAGGTTACCAAAGCTTGAGGATATCGACAAGCTCCCATATGTGCGAGCCATCATTAGAGAAGTGCGTGCAGAAAATCCTCTCTTATCAATTGAAGTTGATCTGCCCTAAACGCAAGACTCAACGATGGAGACCTGCAGCTCCTCTCAGTCTTCCTCACGCCGCCACGGACGACGCTCATGTGAGTGTCGAAAGCCGGAAACACACTATTGGACTGTCTGACGGCAATGATGCAGTATCGTGGATATACGGTGCCTCGTGGCGCAACCATCTTGCTCAACGTCTGTATGTACCCATGAATTTCTTGTTGGGCCTCTCCCTTATGTTCGCTTCAAGGGGCAATTACTCACGACGAGACAATATACGAGCGACCCAACGAGTTCTGGCCAGATCGTTACATCCTCACCGAATTTGGAACTAGAGAAGGTGTCGACACGAGCGACTTCAGACACACGTTGCCATATGGAAGCGGCAAGGTATGATCTATCTCCCAGTATTTCCGGAATGCGATCTCATAATTATTATTCGCCAGCGGATCTGTCCCGGAATTCATCTCGCTGCAAATTCTGTGGTAGGCTAATATCGAATGCTGTGGAAGATCTGTCTTTTTTACTGAACGCCAAATTTGTTCCTATAGGAATTTAACACGATGATGCTCATTTGGGCTTTCGATTTCTTGAAAGCGATCGACCCTACGAAACAAACGCATCGAAATAGATACGTCAAACTACACGGAGGTAAATTTATTTATCACAAATCGGTAGTAAATCGGCTCACCCCCATCACTAGGGTCTCTTCACCATGCCGAACAAATTCCTTTGCCCTGAAGCAATCAGCAAGCTGCACTCATCGAGCACGCACTGCGGGACGCTATGCCAACATATGAGCGGTTCGAAACAGAGCTTGAGTCGGATGATGCCAAATACGTGGCGTCTCTTGTTTGAGAGGTTTTAAGCATGGGATTAGCCCATCGCTGGCGCCGGCGAATGTATTCGGTATTTAGTTGGTATCTATAATAGACAGTTTCATCTGTCTTGATCCTGGATCATCATGTCGTGATGTTTTTCCGAGCCCCGTAATCGCTCAGAGTACAGATGGCAAATGAGCTCGGCTTTAGCCTTATAAGGAATAACACATGACTCGGAAATTTACGAAGCTCGGAGTATAAATAGAAACTAACTTCCAGCTATGTTAAAAATGATATTCCCACCCGACAATTTTAGTCGGCACAACCATATTTACTAGTACGGCGATTCTCATTTGCAAGTTCAACTTCATTGATTACTATGACACTGTGGAGCTCGTTCATGTATATATGAGTGAGGCAACTGGGTGGTTGCATTAGAACTAACACCCCCATTCCATGATGTATAGTGAAGACAACTTTGGCAATCTCATTCCCGCCAGGCCAGGTAGCATGGCAGCCTATCTCCTTGGTCTAGGCCCCATGTTGCCTGTCACAGCAAAAGACATCTCAATGATAAGATCCTTTTGCTCTTTGGGAATATGCCAGTGGTTGCCCATGGCATTATGGTTTTGGAGATTGTGCCAGAATCAGACAGTGTTGGGGCACAAGAAAATGTGGAGCCTTACATATTGGGACCTCATGTTTTTGGGGAATGTGCTCTATCGTTTTTAAAATAGCTGTCATTATGTCTTCTTCCTCTCTTTCTTTAGGGGCAGTGGTGGGTCCTGTTATGGATCGCTTCTGCAGTGGGCTCCGACAACAATCAACTTAACTGGGAGGCAGTTTCCAGAGGAGAGAAGAGCAGTTTTCATTGTTGCTTACAACTAAGACAACACTGCTAAGAGGGGGGGGGGGTCTAGGTCTAATGTCATTGTGAGCCATGGGGGTTACCCAAAACAAGATGAGTCTGCCCCAAGAACCAGACTAAACGTAAGGAAAAGAAAGAAGAAAAAGTCCGAACCAACAACAAGGACAGTAGATATAGTGAATGGACTTGAGGGGAGGTAAATGGGAATCCAACCATGAAGCTACAACATGTCCAACTACACCATATGTTCACCATGAGGCGTACATGAGGTGTCCTCATGTCAATGTTCTCGTGATCCAACTGGAGGCCCGGGTGTCATTTAGGATAGAAGAGGTTCAGATGACTCAGATGATTTGTCATTGGATCATGTGATGCACAGAATTGCCTATTCGGGGTCTACACTTGCTGTAATGGGCAAATGTGCAGTCTGGCAAGTGCAATGCACGGTCGGGTCGAAGAGGGGTATCGTCCAGTGTGGGATTGGTGAAGGGAGTGTCTTGAGGTAGTGTGGATATAGCGGCAAGGTTGGTATGAAAGAAAATAAAGGAATGTATGGAGAAAAAACCAACTAAGACGGTGGGCTAGTCGAGGTCAGACATGTAAACAGCATCAGCTGTACCGGATGACAATGTGTGTGTCAATGACGTATCGAGGGGTGATGTCTTGTCCTGTGTGCAGAACAATGTGGTCCACCTGATATCAGTATTCATCCAAGAAAGAGTATTGTTGTAAACGAGTGTGGGCGGTATCAAGGTTACGGATGGAAAAGGATAAATGAATGTGGGTCCAGGTTTCGAGTCATGGCACGAGTGGCAAGCTGTGGGAATAAGATGTCAGGTACTGCATTGAAGCAATGTCATGTGAACAATAAACGATAGAGGTTGGTTCACTGTATTGGGAAGTCATATGGTCTGTGGTTGAAGTCTGAAGGTATGTGCTTCGGCGATGGTCGGATTGGAGGGAACAGTGAAATGTCCTGTGATCAAGGATTGTTCAGGGCATGCATGCAGGTGAGGAATGTCATTGGATTGTCAGGGAGGATAATGGTAGGCACAGGGTAAGAATATGGAAACCAAATATCCAAGAATGGCAATTGTCAATTATGTGTCGATATATTGTCAAGGTGGAGGTCAGATGTATCAATGGCAGAAGGGCGTCTAAGCCAAAGATACATCATGACAATGTAGAAACCGACCAGGAAGGTGATGGCAACGCTGCCAATAACAATTATGGTAATGAGCTGTGTCGGGAGTACAGCCATTGTGTATCGGTTTGTCATGGGATAGAGTAAACAAGATATTGAAGGGAAAAGACAATGTTGGTGACATCCATCGGCAAGGAGACTATTCGGGTACAGCAAGGTAATGTGGGGATGTGTCCATGGTCAGTCTGGATTGTTCTAGAAGAAAGGAAGAAAAGAGAACAAGGACAAGAAGAAACAACAATGTCCAAAAGAAGATAAAAGGTAAAAGGAAATGAAAAAGGAAGGTGTGATAAAGCGGAATTGTCATGGTGGGTAATGGAGTTGGAATCAGAGTTGCGGAGTTGAAAAATGTAACAGGTCCTGACTATACCAGCATCCTTCTCTATTGCACTGTGTCTCCTTTGCTTCTTTGGCCCCAGTGCTGGGGTACAGCACAGACTCTTGGATGGCCACACATGTGCAACAAGATGGGGTTGCAGCAACTTGTGCACCACAGCCCTTGAACCCTCCAGTGACTAAGGCCCTTCATTCTTCTGATAAATGATCATGCGGCAAGTAGGCTCCTTGCAATGAAAGGGTGATCCAGAATCATGGTAACTTGTGTTGTATTGAGGATCATAACACCATAATGGAGGTTCATGCTGATTGCTAGATGGTGAGGGTGAGCTGCATGTGTGAGATTGTCCTGAGGTGTTTGAATCCAAATACTGTTGTGAATAGTGTTGCCATGGCTTGGTCTGGCTTGGCTTGGCTATGGGTTGTTAGCCAGACCAGACCATTGTGGCAATGGCTAAACTGTGGCTAACCATCCAAAAGAGAAAATTAAGAGCAGACTGTCAAATGACAAATGAAAAAGGTCTGTCAAGGTCCATCAGAATTTGATATAAAGTATGCCTAGGAGGATAGAAGCTGTGGTAACCAGTCTGGTTTTGTATATTCTGATTATCAATAGTAAAACAGGTTCAATGGTACCTCTCTATTAATTTGACTATATCTTTACTGAAAATGGATATTTTACTACAAACCAAAATATCATTTGAAAGCCAAGACAAAGGGCTTTCTGATGCATATTTCCTTATAATTATTGAAAATTTATATCCGGAGTTATAAGCTCAACAATCCAAAAGCTGTAAACATTGAACCAGTTTTGTTGCCCACTCTACTCACTGCCCTTTCTCTCAATACTGCTCAGCTGCAGACTGTCGCATGCTCCCTAAACCAATGTGCTGTGACCAAGCTCATGCAGAAATACAGCAATGTACATGAACCATAGCCTTGATAGTCCAACCACCATGGGGTTATATGCCTGTGATAGAGATTTGTTTAGGAGTACACATTGTACATCCACAGTACTCACAGCCTGAAGCCAAAGCTGCACAAGCCAACAGTTGATCACAATCTTCTCCTTGGTCAGCCTCTCCTCGTCCACTCCATGTTTCACCACAGCCTACACCTTCTGTACCAAAGTCACCAGGGGCCATGTAAAGATCCAGAAATGAGTTGGTGAGGAAATCAACAACAGTTCCTTTATGACTCCCAGCCAATGTATATGCACATGTAACTAACTAATGCCCATCTCACTGATTATACCATATTCACCAGTGGTTCTACTATTTTAGATGTCAATTATGTCACATTGGAGTGGGCAGGGGGTGTACACTCAGGGTGTCATGGGTGCATCATGGTGGAATAGTCTAAGTCTCTACAACAAGTGTACTCTACTATGTAATCCTACGAACTGTGGGATCCTATCATGTGACCTCTCTATAGTAGTGTACCACCCACTACTACAACAGCACAGAGATACTACCACCTACATGACTTTGTGAAGGAGAGTGGATAGGTAAGGATCCTATAAATGACCCAGTACTAGAGGCTCCAGTGAAATCATCCCCAGTGGTCTTCCCCAATCGATGAAGTTAAGAACACTTGATGTAACTGTGCATAGGTACATTCACTATACATTTACTCACATTGTGCCCTAGTTCAGAGTCTGAGTCATCTGGACTCTTAGAGGTTGTCTTTATGTCATAAAAATGTGATAATAGTTAAGGAGGGAAGGGTTAGGACGGTAGAGTATGTACAATTTTGATTTTGGTTTTTTCCTTGCCTTTGGTCTCAATCTCCTGAGGTCAAGTAAGTGAAATTGGTAACAAGGAGATGGATGGTGACAAATACCACCAAAATGTCACTATCATCAATTGGTTTATCCACAGCCAACTAAACAAATGATATAAAGAATAAAATGATGAAATCTGATAATACACATGTGAGATTTGATATCATGACTAGTACGCAAGTGTTCCACCATATCTCCCACTCACATTGACTGCTGTGAACAAGTAGAAAACTGGTAACTATGATTGTGGTCATTGGATCTATTTGTCTCTGAGTTTATCTAATTATTGATTTGGAGGGAAGTAACAAATTGTTTCAGCATAGTGCAACAACAATCACATACTGGCCCAGTTGATTGAAAGTATTGTTTCAGGTAGAGTAGTGTCAGGTGTTTCTCCCTTCCCTGGGACATCATTGATAAGGGAAAATAACACTGTGAGACTCAAATAAGATGCATACACGGAGATGGTTTGCTGGAGGAACCAACTTAAAACCTGGAGCCACATTACATACTTTAGTGTGGATCTGTATGTGGGTTGAATGTTAAACTTCACCCAACAGAGACAAAAAAATGACCCACTTTCATGCCCTGGTCTTTTTTGATTCTGTTTCTGCAATGTGGATGGTTTTTCAGTTGTCTGTCCATCTGGTAATGGAAAGTGACACATGACAGTTTTATGTGTACAGAGAGCACAATGAGAGCCAACACTAATAAAATGTTTGTTGCATACAACACAGTGTGTGGGAGGGTTGTGTGGCATGAGAGGAAAACAGAACATTTTGGTAGTTGTTGGAACACTGCCATTACCCTTTTTGGAAATATTTAAATTACCAGTGCCTACTGTTCCTGCTGCTGCCCCTGCCACCGAGGTTGGGCCTGCCGCTGCCAAGATCACCCGCACCAAACCAGGCAAAAACAAAGATCCTACTGTAGATTTCCTACAGATGTTCATTGAAACTCACCACCCTGATGTCACACACTGCATCAACAAAAAGGGAACATGAAGCCTGCTTGGAAATATTTTACATGTAAATGCTTCTTGTGCAAAAATCAGTCCAGTCAACATTGTGGGTCAGAAAACCATTGTTAGATTCCTTTGTCATGCCCAACAAAAGTCATTGTCATTTCTGGATCATTTAAAGCACCAGCTTAGCACAAAAGGGATGGATAAATGATGAGGGAGGAGGCATCTTCCAAATAGAAGCACAAGAGATAGCAAAATATTTTACTAACTTGGAACTATTCTAGTTTATAGACATGTTGATGAGAACTCAGCTAAACAGCTCACTGTACTGCTTGTCACTGTACATCACTGCACTGATAGAGGGGGATGATCATAATGGGCTTCTTTGCTTACTTAATATTTCTTTAAACATTAGAGACCGGAAGTTCATGTCTTTTCATCGTTTGCAATGCCAGATTTGCACAGCTGAGGCCAATGCCAGGTTGTTGAATGTGAAGGTGGTAGATTCACATCCTGAAGTCTTCATCTGGTAATGCTTGTCCTTCACTTTGCCAACCAAGTATACAAGAATGCTGAAAAAATGTGAGTTCCATTAATTGTACTCTTATTAACTACCCTTCTCTCCTACCAGATTGGCTTGACATGTAAAACCAAGGTCAGTCTCTGTGCACCTCATTCTTGAGAAGGCACCAATCAAGTTATTGGGACTTGGTGACATATCAGTTTTATTTTGGCATTGGTGCGATGTGACTGTGAGTGTCAGTGCAGATCTCGATAGGAATCTACTAAAATGTGATCAGCTGTTAGAGGTGTGCAGTAACTCCAGGCAGAATGGAGTTAGTCAGAGGACCAGAGGTGCAAACTCTTGATGTAGTTTTGCTACTTCCTTAAGTTGTATTGAGTAAGTACAAAGCGGATGGAGCGGAGTTAGTCTGGAGGTTTGGACTAAAGACAGAGACTTAATAGTGAACTTTTAAGGTGAAGCCTTAAGTTTGAGAATGAGGGGTACTCAATTTGATTTTTAGAATGGAGTTACAGGACATTGTAGTTCTAACTTATATACTTGGTAAACTAATTGTTATGTCCTTAGTAACATAGAGATAATAAGTTCCAGAACGGGAACCGGAGGTCGGAGAAAGATAAAAGGAATAAAAGGTTGCTATGTATGGGGACAAGTAAACAAAGGGAAGGGACAGATAGGAGTCTGGAGAAATGGAGAAGAAGAAGAATAGAGTGTAACAAGGGAAAGGAACAATAACATATACAAGAGGATAAGATAAGATAAAGGGGCAGAAAAGTCCGGAGTGGAGTTCATCGGAATCCTTTGGAGTTGCATGGATATGACATCAGCAAGAAAGTGATCTGAGGAGCTACTAGGTTTGTATAGAGTTTATTGTAATCAATCCAACCAAAATATGGGGGTTCCAGAACAGAGGGGAAGTATGGTGAGAGGATGATGAGGAACATGGAAGATACAACCAGAGAACTAAACTGTAGATGTGATGAGGTGCAATGATAACATGTATTCTGTAGTATAAAAGTACATCTTTTATACTACTGGGAAGAGTCCTGTGTTGTAGTAACTATGTGCTACAAGCAAAGGTTGCAAATGATAGGGGTCAAGTGGGGTACAGAATGTGATAATTTGAAGGTGCAAAACTTTTCAGGATGACAAGGCCAATTTATTCTCAATGGTCTTCTCACTATTGTCACAACTTATATCAAAACTCAACAACAGACTGGACATGGCAAGCTGATTGCCTGGGCTGTTCCTCTTAGCATTGCCAGGCTACTAATCATGCTATTCACTGTTTTGATGCTGGCTGCTCAAAAGTTGGCAGAGGAAATGATGCCCCTGGAGTCTGCCAACAAATATGACGCATATATGTTTATTCATTATGGCAACATCATGGACAGTAGCCAATTCAGCATGGAGCAGAGACCTATGTTCTGAGAGAGGGGAAATGAAGATATATGATACCAGAGTCTATGCATACTGATTCCAGGTTGTTAGGGACATTGCATCATCAATAGGAACAATACCGGAATTGGAATCTGGAGTGGAATCAGTATAAAGGAGCAGAATTGAGTGGAATTGACACTAACAGAGTTGGAATGGACAGGAATGGTACAGACGTGTAGAGGATACAGATCCAGGGGCTCTGGAGCCTCTACAGTGACATTCCCTTTCTCACAGTACATTCAAACCTATCCAACAGGTTGTTCAAGTTGTTGCCCTGTCACACATCATGTCAGACCCTCATGCAACATTTAGGACACTCACAACCCTACAAGGGCATCTCCAACAACAATTCTCCCCTCCTTTGTTTTTGTCATCCAAATACCTGAAGCCAATCATTCAATTGACTTAGAGCTGTCAAGAACTTCAAGATGGAGATCAGGAACAACTATGATGAAGCACCACACTAGCAACACTGCTAGTGCAAATGCATGAAGTTGTCGCAATAGCATCTGGCCCTGGAATGACACACAGAGCAACCAGCCTGGCAACCAACCAACACATGGAAAACCTTGGCATCAGAACAACATGCAGAGAAGCCAACCTGGCATCATGGCAATACACAGAGGCCCAGTGTGACATCACAGCAACATGCCAAGAGCTGGCCTGGCATCAGACTGACACACAGAAAACCCTGGTAACAGAATGACATGCAGAGAAGCCAGCCTGCATTGCAGCAACACACAGAGGAGCTGGCCTGGCATTAGACCAACACACAGAAGACCTGGCATAGGAATGACACACAGAGAACTTCTAAGTGGTGTTGGTTTTGCAGCAGCATTGGTTACCCACACCACACTGTTTCCATTCCAATCCACACTCTATCCCCATTTCCTGGGACATTGTGGGGGATACTGTTGGGTGCACCATTGATGCTGCCACTCCAAGAGGTGGAAATTGGCACAATCTTGGTGATGTAGTTGTTGAGGCATTGCAGTCTCACCAGACTTCTTCTCATCTCTATCAATCCTGGTCTGTTGTGGAATGGATCCCTACTCTACTGCAGGCTCTCCTCTACTGATATGGTGACATCGACTGTGGGAGACTTGTTCTCATATGCTGGTCTTGATGGCATGAAAGACTACTTCCCATCATTCATGTCTGACTTGCCTGTCACCCTGGACCAGCACTGGTGGAAAGCCCATTGGTCCCAAATCTGCCACCATAATTGCTGGTGTGGCTGGCAAAGCTTGCCACTGAGGACCAAATATTGTTGGCACAAATATTTCTGTGTATAAAAATCCTACGACAAATCCTACACTGATGTGTACTAATCACCTAGGTTGTATAGCTGCTAGACCATTGAATTCAATGTCAATCTATTGTTGAGCCAGCATGTATGACCCAGAAGAACTGAGGAAAGTCACCCTGAATTAGTATTAAGAGTTCTTTATAATGGAATGGCTCATAGAGAAGACAGGACATACCCACAGGTAAATTGGTTGGTGTGTAACTTGAGTCTGGTGAGAGCCTGAGTAAAAACATATTATCCTGTATATTGAAATCTCACTAACAAATGACATGGTCTAATGGATGATCTACAGGCCTGTCAATCAAGCAGGATTGTGTGTCACTTCTCAGAATATCGCAAAGCACACAAATTCAGAGCTCCCTGTTGCCTTTGTGCTTGCATTGACAATGCCAATATGAATCTGTACACCAAATTGGCCATTTACATTGCTGTTGAAGGTCCATACTCTGGTGAATATGTGGCTGGATGTGCTTCTCATTGTTGTGGCTATATTGGTATGTCAAACCTTCCTCTCAAGCATGTGTTATCCATCTTACTTTTGACATGTCATAGTTGGTATTGAGCATATGTATATGAGAAGGGGCCTGCAGGTATGGAGATATCCTCACCGAGGTTTGACTTTTTAATTTGAGTTTTTTTCTAATAATACTAAGTGCTCTCATCTGCAGGTGCTGGAGACCTACTTCCTCCACCAGTTCCATACTTGCCATGGTTGGGACCCAGATGGTGCATACCCACTTATGGACCACCAGTCAAGGGGCTGGAGACTCTGTTGGATCAACTTCTGAAGCTTGATTCTTGGGCTACACCAGGACTTTCAGAACCTGAGTTCAGGAGACTCTTTGTGAAATGTGTGTGTGGTTTAGTCATGACCTGTTGGGTGTATCAGCAGCACCTTTCCGCTATTGCCACTGCCACCATCATTCAGAACCACCCTGTGGTCATTGACCTGAGATCAGATGTTAGCGACTCAGATGATTCCTCTGAAGGCAGAAATGCAGAGTCAGCCATCAACCTCACTATGTCTGTATAATGACAATTAACAATATTCGGGTAGATTTTGCCAACACCATTCATTCATCCCACCTTGCCTTCATTTCATACTTCATTTGTGGTTTTTTTTATTTGTCCATAAATTCCGAGTCACACAGTTAAAAATGTTCTCCACATTTACCCAGGCTGCTGTGTAGTGTATTTTGTACAAAAAAAACAAACAGAAAAATTGAAACATAGGGATCCAAGCTACATGTTATATCCCTTCCAGAACCAGATGCTTATAGAGGTGATATCTCGACATCTATGGAAAGTCAGTTAGAGGAGCAACCCTATTTCCAAACTGTCAGCAAAAAGAAGAATAAGCAAACTGACACAATTACTTGTTATGTTTAGACCGGCGAGCTCTATGTTCCAAGTTAGGATCAAACGACACCCTGCCAGCTTTGAAGAGATGATGCGCACGTGCGATGAAATCTGGATCATCTTGGTGTTTCTTCATGTATTCCAAAAGTGTATCGAATGCTGTAGCATATTCGTCATCTGTCAAGTCAAACTGGAAATGGATGCCATCTTCTCATTCCATCAGGTTATGGAAGCTCTAACAACTCTGTATTAGCATTGCATGGAAAGTGTTCATATATACATACCAGGGCCCTGATGCCAGCAAATGCCCAGTCCGGAATTTGCCTTCTTCCCCTCCATTTCATTGCCAGGGGTGGATACTTACTTTTTTTCAGGTTCTGACCCCAGATGATTTCAAGTAATGACATCTCATATGCCTGGTTCCTGAAGTGGTGGAGGAGATGACCCTGTTCCAGTTAGTGAATTTTTCTGGTATCAAAATGCAGTGACATCTCACCCCTTGTATCAGGTTGAGAAATCCTTGTTCCCCAGGCTGCCTCAACACTGCAAAAATGTCTCAACTGCGACTGATGGCCCATGGTGCATGATCATTAGAGAAGTCATAACTTGGCCACTTTGGTTCTGTTTTGGAAGGGTAGAAGACCACCTTCTCGCTTTGAAGGTAATTACTTCGTGTCTTCCGGCCCTGTTTTATCACGAATTGCTGTAGGTCTCAATTGACTGGTATACCTGATAACTGATCAATGGCAGTTGGCTATGGAAAAGTTAGGCCTACTGGTCTGTATAGTTTGCCCATGCTCTCATTTGAACTCTTCTTTGGCGCTTCTCATGAGCCTCCTCAGGTCATCAATCCATGCAGGCTTCATGAAATCGACAGAACAATTTAGGATAGTGTAGTTCCTTAATTCCACCATGAAATTATGGACAAGCTTTCCACTGGTTGGATCCTGATGCTCATTCAGTACCGAATTGTTGTGGGATCCCCTTTTGGTTCATGATTGTCCTTGTCCTCCTTGTCCTTGTCCTTGTCCTTGTCCTTGTCATCCCCATCCCCATCATCCTCATCCTTGTCCTCATTGTCCCCATCATCATCATTCTCACCCTCATTGTGAGTGGTCTCCAGCTTCTACCTCCTCTGCTTCGGCTGGGTGGCCATGTGTGATCTCATTGGTACCTCTGGGTTTGCAGTCAGTGCCAAGGCAGTCGGAATCTTCACAACCATGAGTCCTGTTCAGCAGAGCTAACCCAGTCATAAAAATTAAATAAACACAAGAAACATTGTCAACATCTATCAAATAGAGTATAGATAGTTGTGGATTTATCTTGTGGCCAGTGGGTAAGAGAATCAAGACATGCCCATATGCTGGCATTGGTTGTACAACTGTGTTATGGTCAGTTGGTAGGAAAATAAATGCAAACAAAATGTGTAAATGGCTCTCACACCCTTGTCAAACAGTGTTCAGCCTCTTCCACAACTATTTGACAGTACTTTGCTGGCCATTAGGAATTAAATTATTGCAACAAAAGCTGTCAACACCTGTCAAATACGCTGCAGATGATTGTCCTTGGGACAAGTGGGTAAGACAATCAATACAACCAATGTCACTCTCAAGTGTCAAATATGCTGTAGATGGTTGTACAACTGTTGAGGACTACTTGGTAGGAAAATAAATGCAAACAACATGGCTCCCACACCCTTGTCAAACAGTGTTCAGCCCCTTCAACAACTGTTTGGTAGTGCATTGCTGGTCATTAGAAATTGAACCCATACAATAAAAGTCATCAATATCTGTTACATCAGGTGTAGATGATAGTGGAATTCTCTTGCAGCCAATAGAAAAGAGAATCAATACAAGTACAAGAAACATCGATTCTCCAATGGCAGCTTCACATGACTGCTGACATTCAAGAGATCATTGCAAATTTCGATATGCTCAACTAACATCCTCACAGGTACAAATTTGGCAGCTTTGATCCAGCTGCCTTGTTGCTCTTGCTGATTGGAACAACAAATTCTCACAGTTAAAAAGTCAGCAGTCACATGGTTTCACAATTATTCACAGGACTTCAAAATTGTTCCCACAGCTTGGTAAATTAGACTGTGACCCTGGGTTGGAAAACCAACCATGTAGAATGATTCCCTTACAGGGACTTGTAACTCATCATGGGTGGTTGGATTTGGAGCAGCGAGGAGAGGTGCCCAGCCAGCAATAAGAATAGTAGGGTTATATAGAGCACCTTTGGGACCTGCATAGGCATTTGCAAGAATAATGGGGGATTCATTTTGATGGTGAATTGTTCTTGCAATGTTGACATTGATATTGGCAATATCTTGACTCTTGAGTGATCTGAGCAAGCCACACTGATGCTGCAGCTTGGCCACAACTATGGCTGAATATGACAGCAGATTTGTATGATTTTGCTTCCCCTATTTCATTATCAATGTTGGGTGCAACCAGGTTACCCCTTAGTAATGTGCACAGCCTGGCTTGGCCCAAATGCCCCAGCTTTGGCCTGGCCTATAAAGGCTCCAGCTTTCTTGCTGCTTGGGCCAAGCCATGACAGATGACCCCAGCCTAGCCCTGGCCTGGCTTGGCCTAAGCCCTGGCTTCAAGTTCAAGTTTTTATACCCATACACTAAGTATTTGGCATAGATGTTGGCAGCACAATTACTATCAATCAGAGTCCTCAGCTGCCTCTGCAATGAGGTCCTCATTGTTATCATTAATAATCAGTTCATCCCAAGCCCTCTCCTCTATTGCTGAACATTCTCCTTCCTCATCATCGCCACTCAGCCAATCATCCACCTCATCCTCATTTACCTCAGCTTCCATAATTGATGATGGTGCTGCCTTGTGAAAGAGCAAGTCATGCCGAATAGCACACTCCACACACTGTATGGCTTCCACCATATCTGCTTTCAGCTGGTTTTAGCATTTGCTAATAGTTATCCCACCTTGTGAAAAAGCATGCATGCTCAAAACTAAGGATGCCATAATGGCAAGGTGGTCCCAGGCTAGTGACACCCAGGGAGGATGATAATGGTGAGCATTGAACTTTGCAATGGCGTTTGTTTGTTTTCAGTGGTCTGGATATCAGAAGCCCCACCATTTAATCATTGTCCATCCATCTGGCACTTGCTCTAGGATATCTATGTAAGCACAATAATCCTGCACCCACAGCTGATCAGGATCTTCTGGCACAGCCAGACCTACATCTATGTCTCCATCTTCATCATCACTGAGATCTCAAAGGAGGATGTGGATCTTTTTGAGCTTGTTTGGGTGCATTGACCACTTTGTGTTTGAGGTGCTGTTCAATAATAAGAATCATTCGTTGAACTAGAACAGAAATTGGAACACAATAATATGAGCAAATGCCAACTCACAACATCCTCAGCACATTTTAGCACCTTTTCTTGCACTTCTGCCAACTGAAGTATCTCATTTTCTCTCTCAGGTCAAGGACTAGTAGTTGTTAGCCAATATTTGAGTCAGATGTAACAGCATACTCATTGCCAAATATATGCCAGTGACTCTGTAGTCTTCTCATGGTATTCATCAATTTTGGCACATGCTGTATGCAAGGTGGGAGTAAAACACTCATATTTTGGATGGTCAGCGTGAGAGCTCCAGGCTTTGTAAAGTGCTTTGAGTGCAGAGATTGCCAAATGGAGGCTGGGGGCTTGATTCAATGAAAAGGCAGTGTGCTGGAATGGGATCAGAAAAGGAATAGTACCAGATAGATAACACAAACACTCAGGAGCCCTAAGAATGCATTGACTGGTCATAATATTTCTGCCTTGGTTTTAAGTATCCGCACGGGTAACCCCTGGGTATTTCTTATGTACCCGTACCTGATCGGAGATTTACCCATACCCACTCCATGGGTCCAGTAAATCCACGGGTCTAGATTTATTTGGTGCAGGTAATGCGGGTACATGAGGGTCAGTGGGTCATGGGTCTGGTACATGGTAAAGGAATAAAGGCTCGACTATTTACTAGGCCATTGCATCCCAGTTATTAGGGAGGTCCCCTTCGAGTTCATCGTCATCCTGATCAATCTGCACCATCACAGCCATCATGTTGCCATCCCTTATGTAGCCCATTCGACTCCAATCTCCAATGCACATGAGTGCTTGTGTAGACTGAACAGATAAGCAACTCTGAACGTGTGAGAGAAGAAGTTGCCCTTTACTAAATACTTGTTCGACATCAACTGATGTTGCTGTAAAAATCTGAGTTATGAAATGTAAGGTATAGTGAGTGAAATTACCTACCAGGAATGGAAAGATAATCAAGGGCCATTCAAGAGAGACATGGAAACATGGCACATCTCTTGGCCCACCACATCAAGACATTATCAATGTGTTTGACATTGGTGCTAAGATAACAGACAAGTTCAGTGCAAAAATCGGCTGTAGTGGGTGCATTGAGTGAGGGAAGGTTGTCGAAAATGTTCCTGTCATATGGCTAGCAATGAAGGTGGTCAGTGTCTCTGCATAAAATACATGCTAATCCTACCAGGTTTAGCTCACTCAAAGATGTGAGTGGCTCCTCCTCAGTGATTCGGCCAGCATATGATTGGTCAAATTCATCCTGAATGATGCTCTTTGCTGCCTTGATCCACTCATTCTCCCAACCCGCATTCTTGAGATACTGTAGTTTGTGGCAAGGGTGTAAGACTGCAAGGTGAAAGACATGTAACTTATTTAAAATCAAATTGAAATGAAACACACTCATTGCAATCCGATAGACCTTGGAATCATCTGTCTTGTTGTAGTACCAATTGAGTGTCAACTTGGCTACAGATAGGGAAGCACGGATGGCAAGTTCAAGTTTGGGTCGAGTGTGCTAGTAGCCAGTTCACGATCGATATGATCCATGGCTGGGATGACTGTAGCAAGATTGGGAGTAGACTGGGAAAAGAAGAGTGTTGCGTCCTTAAAGACCTGAGTGTGACGCCACATGTGAGCTTTAACTGATAACAGGTCACTTATCTCACTGACCTTCAAGACCTCGCAGAGTTGACCCACAAGATGCCACTCCAATTCGCTCATCTCATATTTGCAGAGGTCCAGTTGGTGATCGCCACTGATCACATTGATGGCAGCTTGATGCTCAACTGCAAATCATACATTGAATTCCAACACATCCTAATGTCTCTTGGCATCAACCTAATGTTCAGCTCTAATCTTTCAAGGGTCTTGAACCATTCAGGTAGGATAATTGTCATGGAGTTCTTCATCACAAAGGCCAGTTTTCAGAGCTATGCATTCATTCAGAGGGCAAGGCTTCTTTTCAGTGGTGTAATTACATACCTTAACAAGTATGCACTTTACAGGTCATATGCTGGCATCCAGTTGCATCTGTTCCACCCCCAACATATCTGTCTGCACATTGATCAACCCCTCCTCATTATCAGCCTCCTTGTCACTGGTTTGGTCTGGCTCCATCAATGCCTCCTCAATATCCAGGTCTTGTGCCAATTCGGACAATTCTCATTTGGCTTTGTCCAAGGTTTGGCCAACTTGTGAGTTTGGAACATTGAACTGATGAAGGATGCTTCGTGCTACAAGGTTGAGGGTGTGCAGGAAGCACTGCGTCTGGTTTGCCAGCCCAGGGAACTTCTCAATGAGCTTGGCAAGCTTGGCGATCATCATGTCATTTATGGAAGCGTTGTCACAGGAGATACTGAGGATCTATGGGTATAACATGAAAACAGTGGGTGATGTTTTTCATCCAGTTTATAACACGCATACTTTGTGACTGATCCCAAAGTCATCCAAGATCTTAGCGAAAATGGCTGCAAGATTCACCCCCGAGTGTGATGTGGCAACCTCAATGAGGTCCAACAATAGCGATATTGGTTTGCCATTGATCTCAAAGTGCACAATCACGGCAATGAATGCTTTATGGTTTGGCAAAGTCCAAGTGTCGGTGGCAAAATTCAATGCGCTGTCATGCTCCTACATGTAAGTGGCCATTTGGTATAGCACTTCTAGCAAATTAATGGAACTTGACAGCACCTGCAACATGTTTGCAATACATTGTCACACCTTAACAAATACCTTTTTGACATCACCGGAAACCGTCAATGGCGATGGTATGTAGTATTCTGGGCGGCCCATCTTCATCAGACTCTGAAATCCCTGATCCTTGACTATCTTGAAAGGCCACACACTCTCACTAACCCAACGAACAATCTCTGCCCTGGTTTCTGTTTTTGTGTGTTGGCGGTGCATGTACATCGCCTTGTCTTTTGCCTTCCTTGCAAATGCAACCGTAATTGACTGTAGATTCAGAGCACCAGTAACTGTCTTTTCTTGCACCTCAGCAGCATCTTTCACAGCATCAGCACATTTCACGACTTTGGCACCCCAGCATTTCTTTGCATGCTTACGCAGGTTACTAGTGGACTTTCTGTCTCCCTTGTCCAAATATCTCAGTACCTCTCCAACAGTTGACTGAATGATGGTCAGGGAGGACACAATAGATGTGGAGAGTATCTCACTGAGAATGGGTGGCCTTGGGCAATCCTGGTGCTTGGAAGTCCATACTTCCATGATGAGCATAGCAAAGGCCCAATATTGGACTGTTTTACTGAGACTGACTGCATCCACCAGCAGCATTCCTGGAACTCCAGAGGTAGGAATGATCAGGGTCTTGGTGAACAGTTGCTCCATTTGTAGTGTAACAGAGCATTGTTGATGCCAAGACAGGTGGAGGGTTTTGAAATTGGGGTGGTGCAGGGTGAAGGCTTAGGCTGACAAGCTGTCTGCACTGTGCCCTGCTCATCAAACTTGGCCTGGAGTTTGAGAGACCACTGCCAGGTCAGGACCTCCAACTTCCTTCAGACAGGGATGAAGACAGCAGGCTACTGGTTGGCAAAACCAAGGCATAAATCAGGGTCAGTCTCTGACCAGTGAAATGCATAGGTAGAGGTACAATATATAATGCATTTGATTTGGTATTTTGATTACAAGGTGGGTTCTTGGAAAAGTGCCATTACTTTGACATGGCTGAGTAGGTATATGATGCATCTACATGTTTGATTATCCACAGGTACAAAAATTCTCAATGCAATCATATCTAAATCTGCTTTTCAAGTCCAGGGGTACAAAAAACCCATCAAAGCTCATTTAGTCCAAGGTTTTATACCCCTTGGCTTGAAATGCAGAATTAGATATGATTGCACTGAGAATTTTTGTACCCGTGGATAATCAAACATGTAGATGCATCATATACCTACCCAGCCATAAAATAATGGCACTTTCCAAGAATCCACCCTGTAATAAAAATACCAAATCAAATGCATTATACATTGTACCCCTACCCATGCATTTCACTATCTCTGACAGGGTGATGAACTTTTCAACACCCAAGTCTGGGGTCACTGTCCATATCTCTGCTAAACTGCTGTTCAGCACCATCCATGGCACTGCTTTCTCTGACTTCAATTTGAAGTACTGGATGTACATCAGCCAAATTTCCACCACCTCTGTCTCTGAAGCCAACTCTGCCCTAAACTTTTGGGCCTTGTCCTGACCATGTTCTCCTGGGCACATATAGTCAGTTGGGACCACTTTGAAAAAGTCAACATGGAAAACTTGCCTGCAGGTCCTGAGTATTGTCTTGCTAACTCCCACCCCAACCAGACCATTAAGCTCTCCAAGAGAGCTTCTGTCTCCACCACTCCATTTTCACTGTCACAAGAGTTGGGCAACCATTCTATGCCATTCTGCCAAGATTGCAGTGCCTTCATAACTTTCTAGATGCGCTTTGCCATCACCTCTTCCTCAGAGCTGTGAAATTGAAACCATTAGTTGTCTGTTAAAATACAGGTCACTCCCACAGCATCACACACCTGTCCTTGCCTCCAATAGGTCTACCTTCTTTTGTGGCAATGTGGACCAATGCGGACATCTTGCACTTCCTCTCCTTCCACAGTCACTCCCAGGTGTGGTGCGAAAGGACCTTGAAGCAGTTATAGAAGGGTTGCTGTGAACAGCAGTGCACAGGCACTGTTCACTGAATGCCGCTCTCATCACCAGAAACCTGATCTCACCACTCACTGTGATTGTCAGTGGAAAGTCATTGGCATCAGCCTACAGAATCTGTGTCAGGTGAGCATCCTGCACAACCAGGATGTTGTGGATATGTCACCATGGATTGGAACCAAGTGTAGTAAGCCTTGTGGCTGATGGTTTCCTGGTCACCATCCAATGTGCCCTGGATGAATGCCTTCCACTTGTCGGCTATAATGAGGCATGCTGCAGCAAAAATGCAGTGATATTGCAGCAGTCAGAGGGTTGGACAACTGTTGCCTTGAGTTCACTATCAAACATTGAAGGAGGGAGCCTGTACAGTGATTGCATGTTGTGATCAGCGAGGATGTTAGCCTCATGAAGAAGGGCTATGGTGGCAGTGTTGGAAGACTTGACAGAGAGCATGATTCTGTCTTGTTGGTTAGTATAGGCTATGACATTGTATCTAAGTTTGCTAAGGGTTGTGGTTGCAGTTGCTCTGTCAAGTCAACTATATATTTCTTCTGTGACAGGACAGCCAAAGATGCTCCAATGGGCTGATCAATATCCAATTCTACCACCTGGCCATTCTCCATTATTGTCCCATAATCTGTGCAGCCAAACATGCGCCAATTTCAGTCAGATCATGCCACATTGTGATCCAAACAATGCTCCTAATGATCACACAAGCCAGTGCCTAAAATTAGCCACCCACCATAGTTGTCACAGAGTTTGACATGTGTGGCACCAAACTATGGGTTTGTGTCTGACCAATTGTCCAGTGTAGAAGATGTTGTGTGCTGAGCAGACGACAATGCAAGCAGACATTGTTCAAATGTTGTGTTCTGAGGCAAGCTTAGGAAATTGTCTTGAATGCATTCCATGCATGGAAGCAAACAATTGACAAGCTCTTGTATTGTCAACATCAACCCTGCTCCCACCACAAAGTTTTATCCCACCAACCAACCAACCACCCATGGACATTCTGCAATAAGCCTCCTCCATCCATGAGTTCAACAACCACTGCTACACCACCCTTGAAGTCAACGAGGAGAACAATATCCTTAGTTATGTTCACCTTGCCATCCTGGCTTTTACTGGTTATGACCCACCATAGCACATGTTTTTGGACAGTTAGCAATGTCAAATAACCTGTTCTCAGGATTTTTTTCACCATTAGATTTCAATGGAATCATCTACCAGACCCTTTTATGAATTTATTGTTGAGATATAGCAATGTGCTCCTCATACCCTGCTTACATATCACATGTTTCTTGACAGTCACCAATATGGAAACACTTGTTCTGGAAGTTATTTAATCACCAGATTTCATTGGAAACATCTTCAGGACACTTTGGTGAATGCATTCTTGAGATACAGTAATGTGCTCCTCCTATCACTTTCTGACTCTGGTTTGCACTATAGCTTCAAAACCAGTCTACCAATTTTGTTCAAAATTTGCACATGGCATCTGATAACTTTAAACCATCCCACCATGTCAGATTTTGGGGCAAATTTTCCAATGTATTGCTACCAGAGCTGTATAAAGTTATTATATATGGTCAGTACCAGGAAATGGCCTTGAAGATCACTGGAAATGCCATGACTCTACACAATCATTTCAGTTCATCACCTGACAAACACTCTCATACAGTCTCTGGCAAGCCAAGATATACAACCCCCCACTACAAGCCCAACAAAGCTGGAAGCCAAGTCTACTCATCCAATGACCTGTCAACATCTAGCCATGACTACTACCTGCAATTGGCAAAAGAAACACGTTGTCAATTCATTGGACTGATGCCCATTGAAGATTTTTTCAAGAAATTTCTTCCCCTACAAGAGACTACAAACTTACCAGTATTGGTATCTCAGCATAATGCTTCTACATTCAGCTCAGTTGTTGGGGCAAGATGAAAATTTACCATGAGCCATGCTGTGGTGAGTACAATGCATGTTTACAGGATTTTTTTGACCCCTGCACAGCCAACAGCTCTGGAACCATTCATATCTGGTCTGACACCTGTCACAACCTGCTGTAATGCTAACAATCAATGTGATGACCTTAGTGCTGACTTGATGTTTTACATCAAAATCACCTGCCAACAAGGGTTACCAACTTCTTGAAGTCCAATTTCTATATTGAACTTAAAACCAAAAGAGGCAGCTGATCCTTTTCTCAATCCAACAAGTTAAAAATCTTGGAGAAGTATAAATTTTGAGTGGGATTCCCAGAACACAATGCTAATTTGAGGCCAAACAGCAGCACATGCAATTGCACGCCTGGTGATACAATTTCATCTATTTCTTTTCTCAATCCTGGTTTGTTGTTACGGATCACGATCTTAATTGTGGACTCTGGCAACAATTAACCAAACTGAGGATGTAATGAGAAGATAAGTGAATACAAAGATGGAAAGGGGAGGGGAAGTTGTCTGGGTAGTCAAGGTAGCGATCAGGGGAAGAGTAGCTAAACTAAACTTGGGATTTACTGACTACAAATGTTCAGGTTTATATACTATAATGACTTCAGGGCAGGCTTCTTCATCATGATGTGTGGCAGCAAGGAGGCTGAGCTCCGAGATGAATGGTGTCTTCGCTTGGTTCATGGTCTACACGTTTTGGGGTGCCATTGTGGTGGCCAACGACTGCATTGCAGGTCTGGTGTCAATAGACAGCTGATGCGATGGTTGTGCTGCATGGTGTTATTAAGTGCATGTATGAGAGTGTGTGATGTTGGTAACTCGTCAGCGGTGATCAGATGATGAGGGTAATTGTGAGGATCAGGATACTGTCTTTGGTTGTCATCAACAATGTTCTGGACCCAAGCAATGATGTCATTGTTGGATGCAGGGTACAGAAGCAGTGGTTAAATCGGGGTGAAACGTGACAATACCCCCGGAACAAGGGGAATCGTCCCAATTAACCAGAAGGACGTTGTCCATTGCTCATCTCAGCATTGACCTTTCTTACGCTCCCCCTGTCTTCTACTCTGCATGTCCCCTGGGCCCTCCCCCTCCTGCCATTCCTCCAACTGTCCCTGTTTGGTTGTCTGATGACCCCGTTGATCCTTACTGCGATTTCATTGATTGTGCCGCTGTGTATGACTCCATCGCAGGTGGACGGAGCCAAAAGAAGAAGGGGGCCACAGGTCAACAGTAAAGCGGACATCATGATGACAGAAATGGCATTTCAAACAAGGAATATGAAAATGGGGGGGAAGCTGATGGAAATAGGGGGAAGAAGGAAGAAAGACAGTGGAGGCAGACATGGAAGTGAAGAAGAAAGGAGTGAAAGCAGGGAAAGAAAAAGAAGAGGAGAATATATATATGAAAGTCATTAGGGCAGGCAGGATCAATAAACGAGGTGATTGGGGTTAATGGGATGATCATGGATAAACGAGGAAGGAAGGAGGGAGAAGCAGTGAGGTGTCGTGACATCGTAGTCATGGGAAAGGGCAGCAGAGGGGATAGGTGAAGGCAGGCGATAACAATGCAGGATGGGGAAGGCATAAGGACAGGTTTTTTTGCGAGTATTAAAGTCGAGGTTGTAGACACCAGTGGTATTGGTGATATGAGCAGGGGCAACAATGGGAGGGGCGATTTCGATGATGGAGGTGATAGCATTGATGGGGGTGGTCTCGTAAAGGTAGGTGTGTGTAACACCAGGAGGAAAGAAGTATTTGCAGAATTTGTGGTTTTTTGAGCCATCGACGATAAGGGCAGCATTATGAGGGTAAATAGCAAGTAAAATAGCGGAGGAGGAAAAAGGAGGAATAATAGAGGAAGGTAATGTAAATAACAAATGGAGAGAGGAAGAAGAGGGAGCACAGGGATGGGATTTGTGAAAATCGTCGACGAGATCCTGGCAATACACAGTGTCAGCGGCAGGGATCCAGGAGTCTTCATTGTGAGGATAGTCAAGCCAATGCACGAGGTAGTATAATTTATTACGGCGTATGCAAGAGTCAAGCATTGTTTCTATTTCGTAATGGTCATCATTGTCGATAATGTCTGGGGGAGGGCGGAGATGGTATTTTTGTTGTATTGCAGTAGTGGGAGGTTGGAAGGGGGAAAGTAAGGCAACGTTAAAGATGGGGAAGATTTTCCAAGCTTTTGGCAATTTTAACCTGTACAAAGAAGAACTGACTTTGTCGAGGATTGTGAATGGGCCGAACCATTGATTGTCCAATTTCTTGCTTGGTCAATCTGTGGTCAGATTCTTTCCATTTAGCCAAACTTTATCACTGGGAGAGAAAAGAATATCCTTGATGTGACTATCACACCTGTCCTTCATCATTTGTCTTGTGGTGTCTGCGATTTCTCCGATTTTCTTTTGTATGGCTTTCATTACCGTGATGAAATCACTGATGGCTTCATTTATAATGGACATATGCATATCGATGTTGAGGCCAGTCCATGGATGCTGTCCCTGCGTGGCAAAAAAGGGGGAAGTTTTGATTGCAAATGATTTCCGCTTGGCCAGCACAAACTCTGTGAGTGCGAGCCATTCACTCCAATCGTCTTGTCGATAATTCGTGAAATAGAGAAGGAAAATTTCCAATTTCTGATTCATTCATTCGGTTTGCCCATCTGCACGTGGATGATAAGCTGTCGTTGGTCTTCCTTTGATACCAATCAACAAATACAACTCTGTGATGAAACAGGAAACGAAAACAGAGCCACAATTGGAAATGACAAAATGTGGCATGCCAAAATATTTAAAGACATAGTCGCAGAATAATCGTGCCCATCCTTCTGACGTCAATGTTGTATTGTGGCGATGAAAATCGGATGTTTCGACCGTTTGTCAACGATGACAAGAATGGCATCAAAACCATGTGATTCGGGCAAGGGGCCAATCATATCGATGGAAATTGTATGCCAATTGTAGGGCGGTACTTCATGCGGGAAAAGTGGACCCAATTGTTTCTCTCGTCGTGGTTTATTTTGTTGACACTCTGCACAACCAGCAATGAATCATTCAACATCATTGCGGATGGTTGGCCATGTTGTCATTGCAAAATTAATTCGATCATTTTGTCACGTCCTGGATGTCCCGCAGTCAGATTATCATGATGGAGGGAAATGATGTTGTCATATGAGGATGAAGAATGTAGGATTTGACAAATAGATTGCTCTGGTACTATGAATAATGAGTCTGGCAAACCAATCATACCTTTATTGTCGATATCTGTCAGTTTGTGATCAACATGTCATGAAAGAAGATCAGCTTTTTTGTTTTGCAATCCTTTTTGGTATAGGAGACGGAAGTTATAATCTTGTAGAAAAGCGATCCATTGTGCTTGTCGTCATGTAAGATCTTGTGGTTTACGATAATATTCAAGATTACAATGGTCAGCGTAAACGTCAATTTGTTCATTTGCGCCAAGGAGGAATTGTCGCCATTCTTTGAAACACTGAATGATTGCAAGCAATTCTTTATCAAAAATTTGATAATTTCACCCTGCTGGGTTCATTGTTGTTGACATATATGCAACAGGTCGGAAAAGACCATCGGGTTGTTCTTGCGACAAAATGGCACCAATTGCGAAGTCATTCCAGAATGAACTTTTTGTTAGGGACAGGTAAAACGAGGATTGGATCGGTTGTTATGATTGTCTTCAGCCAATTGAATGCATTTTGTTGTTCTTCAGTCCAATTCCATTTCTCGTTACCCGTCAGGTGATGTAATGGTGCTGCAATTTGGGAGAAATTTTCCACAAAGCATCGATAAAAGTTGAGAAAGCCGATGAATCGTTGTAATTCTGTTTTGTTCATAGGTGTCGGCCAATCGGTGATGGCATTGGTCTTGATTGGATCCATTTGGACTTGTCCTTGTCCAACAACAAGCCCAAGGTAATCGACCTTTTCCTTATTGAAGGTACACTTCTTCGGCTTTAGGAACAGATTGTTTTCCTGGAAGATCTTCAGAACTTGTTTTGTTCATCTTTGATTTTCTTCAATTGACTTCAAAAAAATGAGGATATCATCCATGTATACCAATAACCAACCTTCTCGTATTTCATAGTGAAAAACATGATTCATCAGTCATTGGAATGTCAGCGGTGAATTCTTTAATCCGAAAAACATGACAGTTGGTTCAAATAATCCCTTTGGTGTTAAGAAGGCAGCTTTGTGCTTGTCTCCTTCTTTGATTCGGACATTATTAAATCCCCATCGGACGTCCAACTTGGTGAAGAATTTCACATCTGCCAATTGATTGATGATGTCATTGATCAATGGGAGTGGATATTTGTCATCAACAGTCCAGGAATTCAACCAGCAATAGTCTTGTATTGGTCGTCATTCAGCAGCATCCTTCTTGGAAACAAAAAAGAAAGGAGAGGCATATGGTGATTTTGATGGTCATATCCTTCCAGTCTTCAAATTCTCATCAAGGAATTTATTGAGATCTTGTCGTTCTATGGGTGATAATGGATAGAGCTTGCAGTCATGGTGATCCGGTGCATCAGGTTTCAATTTGATGGCATGATCTCATGGTTTCCTTGCAGGTAGTTTGTCGAAACCAGATGGTTCAAAAACATCACGATACTCGTGATATACTTCAGGAACTAATTCTTCAAATGTCTTTTCTTTTTGTTGTTCTTGTGCTTTAATTGTGAGTTCTGTCGACTTTGTCATGAAGGAACAGAAATGCGCAGGCTCCATTAGGCGCCTTCAAATCATGTGGTGGGACGCGCTGTCAGGGTCTATGTTGAACAGCCGGCAAAAGCCCGGCATACCCTTTGAGTTCAGAGTATGAAACGGATTAGTATATGGCAAACAAGGTAGGAAAACGCAGAAGGGCAATCGATAACTCACCTCGTTGTTCACCTCCATCCACCAAACAACCCCGCATGCCTCCGAAAGGAAAGCAGAAGCAAACCCCTGGGGCTGCTGTCGAGACCTTCAAGGTTTCCTGGTCCGATTCGCATGATTCATCCAGGACTGAAAGGCTCATCGACTGGCTGGATGAATACCCTGCGGAGCGACACATGCTGTTTTCCGATTCAACTCAAGATGCAAGAGCTGAAGGGCGTCGTCAGGATGTTGGCAAAACACAGAAATCCGTGTATCATGCAATGATTGCACAACACGTCTTTGGAAATGACCGAAATCCTGATTATCTGCAGCACTACCAAGCAAACCCCGCCAAGTTCGCAAAATCGGTTGCGGATCGAATTACTACGTATGTGTAACCTGTTTCCATCTTTTTCCGCCTTTTTCCTTGGTGCTGATGCCATCAATAAAGTCTCAAGAAGAAATATCGCGAGAAATGTATGCTCCTCGGCTCCACAGGTTCTGGCTTGACATGGGAGCAGTTAACCGTGCACCCGGAGCACCAGAATCTTGTGAGTGAGTGTTCTCAATATTGCAGGCCTGAAAATGGGACTGATTCAAAGATGGATGTCTTAGTGAAGGTTCAGCACGATTTTCCATGGTTTTCTCGTCTGCATGGCTATTGGAGATCCATTCCAAGTTACAACCCTCATGTTGTGTCTTCACAACCAGGTCAAGATCTTCAAGTCGAAGTGCACGTGCTGCTATTTCCCAATGCAGCGCACATAGCGCCACCTGACGATATGATGACTGATGGCCAGGATGCTGAGGTTGTTGAGGAGCAGGTTGACAGAGCCATGCTGCCTGGTGAAGAAACTCTCCCTTTTGGGCATATGGTCTCAGCTCCGAATAACCCCTGGACAGTAATTCCACCCCACCCCTTGCAGGCTCCATATCCGTCATTGCCATCATCACTATTTGAGTCATCTTTCCAGACATCAGCAGTGACTCAGCCCATAAGAAATCCATATTCTAATCCACCCACACCGCCCAGTCCATTCATCCATTCACCAGAAACTTCTGGTCCATTTGATTTCTCCACCCTGTGTCAACTTGAGTTTTATCATGCATCTACATCATCATCCCCTCGTTATTCACCCTATCCGAGCCCAATCCCATTGCCCATCACACCATTAATGAGTGGTTCACCTGCCGCCACACCTCCTCCTGAACCTGGCCCCTCCAGTGCTGTTTCCACGCAGCGTCCTTTGCTACGCACACCTGCACGAGGCCGTGGTGGTTCCGCACCTCCACATGGCCCTCCTCGTGCAGGTGGATGACGATCTCATTCAGAACTCGAGCAACAAATCCCAGGTGGAAATCTAGATAACATTTACATGGCTACTGTGGACATGATGGATCGGAAGAAGGAGCGTGAACATCAACGAATCATGAAGGATGCAGAGGTCAAAATCGAGAAGTACAGAACAGAAAGTCTGCGACTACGTTACTCGACTTCGGCAATGGAGTGGGAGAAAGAGCATATGGAGATCCAGGCAAACAAGGCTCATGAACAGCAAGATGCCCAGGAGAATATCCTGAAGTTATACATCCAGTACGAGCATCTCCGCTCTCAAAACCAAGGCCAAACACCGGTTTCAAACCAAATGGTTGGATTTCCGCCCCCGCCTCCGCCCCTGCCTCCGCCCCTCCATACACTGGTTCCAAATCTGCAGTTAACACCAGACCAACAGGGCCTTGATCTTACCGGAGCTGCAGGAACTTCTGAGGGTGGTGATTTATATGGAGCGGATGAAAGCAGGCATTCTGGTGGGATGGGTTAAATTTGTTTTGTCTGCGTCGTGTACTATGTTTTTTTGTCTCTTTCGGTCTCAATATACATGTTATAGCCAAAAAATCGCTATTGGGATGGTTAATCGTACAGAGGTATGTACATGTAGCGTGAAAAGGAGTGAAAAAAAAAATCAGATGGTAAAAAAAGAAAACACATGTCATAAATGAGATTTACGTTGCCTGAGAAGGTGGAGGTGCGTATAGCCAACTGGACAGAGGTACGTTCAGTAAATTTTCACGAAATACCGCCCCTGCCCGAGCAATCGGAGGGGCAGGAGCACTATCATCATCATCATCGACATCTGCCATTGTGTCCCCATCCTCCTCACCATCCTCAGCATTGACCTGAACCAAACGGTTGTAGAAATCGTAACCCGGATCAGTGCTGTCATCGCCATCATGTAGGGTTGAAAATGTGCATCGGTCCCTCCATGTAGTATCGGAGTCATCGCCCTCAAATTGAATGATAAGATTATGAAGCACTACACAGCAACGGGCCCATAAAATTGCCCACTTGTGAAGTTTGTGAGAGCCGATCTGGATACGAAGTTTGCGGAGGGATTGGAATCGGCCCTTGAGGAGGCCGATTGCATGTTCAGCTCGGACTCGCACAGTTGATAAACAGTAATTGAAGCGTCTTTGTTCACGAGAAAGTTCAGTATTGGGCCATTTCCGAAATGGTGGGACACACCAAGGTCGGACTGGGTATGCTGAGTCGGCCCACATCCATTCGTGTTCGGGGAGGAATGTTTGATGATCGGAGGAGATGCGGGTGCTCTGGAATGCGTAGGAGTCATGGGCACTTCCAGTGTGCCCAAGTGAGTAGTCGATGATGCGAAGATTATGAAGCAGAATGATAAATTGACCGTTCATCGAGTACTGCGAAGACTTGTCGAACCATGCTTCTCCGTGTAGACCCGGCTTCTGGAAAAGAGGGAATGTTGTTCCATCAACGGCCAACCAGCTGTTCCGCCATTCCAGAATCACCTTCCTCTCACTCCAACCATTAGAGGAGCGTATTTCGTTCTCCATCGGCAGGGACATGGCTCGGTCATGAAGACTAATGATCGCTAACATGCACCGCTTTGT
Source organism: Hygrocybe punicea (assembly GCA_963556145.1). Taxonomy (NCBI): domain Eukaryota; kingdom Fungi; phylum Basidiomycota; class Agaricomycetes; order Agaricales; family Hygrophoraceae; genus Hygrocybe; species Hygrocybe punicea. The sequence continues at coordinate 5,565,958 of OY744466.1, read as the reverse complement.
GCAATTAACGACGGTTCCAGGTGCAACTCCTGCCCATTCCACGATGTCATCAACAGACGACGCGTTTCCGTAGTGACCAATATGGTTGAGAAAGATGCTGAGTTGGACAGGGAGAGGAATTTGATCTTTGAAAGATTTACTGACGAATACGGGGTCATCCTTGATGAGGGAGAGGATGTGATCGAAAGTATCCAGATGGACACGGACCTTCCTCTGGAAACAAATTGGACTATTTTCCTTGTACCACACGAGGAGATCCATTTGGGAGTTGCGGGGTATTGGTATGCCACGCTGAAGGTAGCGAGTAGAAAGAAGTTGATCTTGCAAGACTTTGAACCTGTCATAAAGGAGTGTGATGAGGTCGATTTCATCGGGAGCTGGTGAGCTATCACGAATGTGATCAGAGATCGGAGAACTGCCTTGCCATGATGAAAGGGGACTGCTTGGAGCAGAGAATGGCTGGGATGTATTGTGGCTATCGACATCGCTATCCTCGTCATCCGATAACAAATATTTGACGAGTTTGAGGTTGGTCTCCATGTAACGTTTTTGAAGCGAATCAAGCATAATTTGCCCTTTTGTAACACGAAGTCGAGGAGGACGCGGAGGACGTGAATTTGGGAGTTGAGGCATTTTGTCGTACTCGAGCCATGCAAGTTGGTGATAAAACGTGAATACAACAAGTCATATTCTATGTTTTCTAACCTATTACATTCAAACTCAGAGGGTATGCCGGGCTTTTGCCGGCTGTTCAACATAGACCCTGACAGCGCGTCCCACCGCATGATTTGAAGACACCTATTGTCTCCTGCATGACTTCATCAAACCAAAGGGGACATTCCCAGACTATGGTATTGAATTCTATTGAACGTATCATAGAGGGTTTGCCACATCCAGAAAGACATCGAGAAAACTTGATTTCATTTTCACGCCAATCGATTTCTGGATTGTGTTTCTTCATACCCAAGGAAAATGTCCATTTTTGCTAACGTTGTCACGGCGAAACGGAGAAGTTCTTGATGGTCACCAAGGCATAGACGAAGTTCGCAATATTCCATGATTTGCCCGGTTTTTGGTTGTGTTCCATCGCTCATGTATGAGTTGAACGGGTTAAGATACGGTTTTGTTGGAATGTTGTGTGCTTTGATGTAACCAACATTGATAGCGCAGATCATGCAGCCACAATCAATAAGACCAGTCATCGGATACTGATGACCATCCTGTGGAACAGTGATGAATCCGTGGACCAAGAGAGCCATCCGTAATTTGGAATCTTTTCATGTTATGGCCCTGACTTGTTCAAGTATTCGTGGTTCATGTGGAGAATCTTGTGGCATTTCTTGTACCAGCCACTTGATGACTTCATCAATCGGTCAGCGATTAAGTGAAAGGACTAAGCCCAGTGAAATCTTTTCTGTCCACTGGCCATGAATGTCAAAATCATTAAGTAGATCGAGGGTATAGCCCATGGTTGTGTTGCATATGGCAATGATCATTTCCGCAGCATTGAATTCTGACTCAATTGTGGTTTTCCATTCTTTTTGATAATTATGGTTGCATTGATGTATGCAAACTTGTTCGGCAGTTCATAGTTCTTGTGTCTTTTCTTCTTCATCTGCAACATGGGTATCTTGCCACATGTTGCATTCCTCTTTCAGCTCTGGGTCTTAATTTCGGTGCAGGTTATTTCGGAGGTCTTTGAGTTGAGTGAAAACAGTATTGAATTGTCTGTGTACTGTTACATCTTTCTCGAGTCGAGCGATCATGGCCTCCTGTGCTACACGTTGCTTCTTTAAAAATCCTCTTGTTTCTTCTTCAACAATGCCAGCTCATCCATGAGTGCAGCAATCCTGGCATCTTTGCCATCATCCTGTTGTTGTTTCTGGGTCTGTGATGTGGTCTGCATGGATTGGACTTGTTGTTGTCCTCTCTGTTCCGGACAATTGCAGGAAACGTGTCCTGGCTGTCGACATTTGAAGCAGAGTCCCATTTTCATATAGTCGAGATGTTGTTCATCGGTCAGGCATGTAAACATCTGTTGTCTCAGTTGGGTCCTTCATGTGTCAACGTCCATGGGTACAGACCTGAATTGTGGTCGTGTTGGTGCCAGTACTGTCTGTGTCGTGGTGATTGTCGCGGTATGTCTTGGTTTCAGAGTAGTAGTTGTCATGGAACGTATCTGTTCCTGACGGCATTGCCATTGCTGGTCAAGCCTCATGGTTTGGACTCTCCATTCATCAATAGTAGTCAGGGTATTTAACAGGGTATAGATCTGGTCGATTAGGAGTTTGTTCATGAGTAGATCGATGAGCTGGACAAGGTAAGGAAGATTGTCAGCTTCGGTCAAGCCAGACATGCGGCGGAGAGTGTCAAACTCAATCCGGAATTCATCTGCCGTCATCTTTTCTTGTCATAGATTATTAAGCCTTGTTAATGTGTCTTTCTTCTGGTCCAGCTTCTTGAAGTGTCACCGGAATTCTGTTTCGAAGTCTGCCAATGACCCAAATTCAACCAGGTCATGTGCAAGTGCGATGTCCACGAACTCATCTGCCCATCGCCCGACGAGTCCTCCCTGCAAATAGGAAAGGACAAAAAGGATTTTCTTTTCATCCATGTCGAGATGGGTAGTGTTTGCCCGGATGTAGATGTGGGCACTGTGGATGAATGTCTTAAAGCCTTCTTTGTTTCCGTCATATTTAACTGGCAGAGCAATATGAGACTTTGGAGTCATCGGGGCTGTGGGTGCAATAGTGGAACCTGTTCCAGACATTGTTGTTGTAGTTGTGGTGCAGAAGTGAGTTTGAGAGTAAGGAGGAGTTGTTGTAACAGGAAGTGATGATGAGGAGAAAGGCAAGGGATGGAAGGTTGTTCTTGTTGCAACGTATTGGTCAAATTCGTCGTCGGAAGATTCCGGCGATTCAGGTGTCAGGTGGTAGTCGTCGTTGAGGTCTGATTCTGGTGTTCAGTATCGTCATGGATCCAGGTTGTCTTGGGTAATTGTTAGGGGAGTTGGGAGAAGTTTAGTTTTATGTTACGGATCGCGATCTTAATTGCGGCCTCCGGCAACAATTAACCAAACTGAGGATGTAATAAGAAGATAAGCGAATACAAAGATGGAAAGGGGAGGGGAAGGTGTCTGGGTAGTCAAGGTAGCGATCAGGGAAAAAGTAGCTAAACTAAACTTGGGATTTACTGACTACAAATGTTCAGGTTTATATACTATAACGACTTCAGGGCAGGCTTCTTCGTCATGATGTGTGGCAGCAAGGAGGCTGAGCTCCGAGATGAACAGTGTCTTCGTTTGGTTTGTGGTCTACACGTTTTGGGGTGCCATCATGGTGGCCAACGACTGCGTTGCAGGTCTGGTGTCAATAGACAGCTGATGCGATGGTTGTGCTGTGCAGTGTTATTAAGTGCATGTATGAGAGTGTGTGATGTTGGTAACTCGTCAGCGGTGATCAGATGATGAGGGTAATTGTGAGGATCAGGATACTGTCTTTGGTTGTCATCAACAATGTTCTGGACCCAAGCAATGATGTCATTGTTGGACGCGGGGTCAGAAGCGGTGGTTAAATCGGGGTGAAACGTGACATTTGTGCTGAGCATGCTAGGTTCATTTGGAGGATCATGCAGGCACAATTTTCACTGAGGGCATTGATATCCTCACCAGTCCACATGCTCTCATTCAATTTATGCAACTATATAGCCAACTCTCAACTGAGCAATTGCAACAAGGTCACAACCTCTCTGTTTTGGATCCAACTGAGGAAGACATTTCTCTTGCTCAGAAAGCTCTCAAGGTCAAAGACTCAGATCTCACCTTTGTTATATTAAAGGTGACACAGATGAACCTTCCCAACACCTTCTACATGTAGTCTCACTGTCCTACCAATCACAATTGCCAATGGGACAAGCAAGCCAGGCTTTCCCTCTACAGGGCAAAGAAGGAGATATCTACGCCAACCTTCACTGTCACAATGTCCCACACATTCCAAGGTTTGAATGAGGTGATGATGTTGGGGATTCAACAATTACCCAAGGATTCAGAAACAAACCTTGGGCCTGCTACATGGTGGAAATGGTTGTTTACACACATTACAGGATGGTATTGTGCAATGTTGGACAGGATCTCACATCCTTTGATAGCTCATGGGAATATGTGAATGCTCTGGCTGATAGAATCAAAGGTGAGGGCACTAAAGACAGAGAGGAAGAAGACATGATGAACTGAACTCAGTTTCTATTTATACTCAGAGCCTTGTAAATTTCCGAGTCATGTTACGAGTCCCTATAAGGGAGTCATTCTCTACAGTGGATTTTTCAACTCAGGGTCACACTCTAATTTGCCGAGCCGTGGGAACAATTTTTCCAAACTGTGGAAACAATTTTGAAGCCCTGGGAATAACTATGAAACTGTGTGACTGGGCAGAGTTGAGTGTGAGAATTTGTTGTCCCAATCAGCAAGAACAATAAGGCAGCCGGATCACAGCAGCCAATGTGGAAATGGGTAGTGTTAGATCATTTTGGTATTGCAATTGCAATCAGTTTCTTATAATAATCACATGCATTGGTAATGCAATGCACCATGTATGAATGAACAATATGTCAGTAGTATCTGTCATGTAGCTATATCTACTGTGTGTATTAGAATTGTTGATAATGAAAAGAGGTCGAACAGTGTTCATTGTACACCTGTCACACAGGTCCAGAGGTGTTCGATGAGTGTTCGGTAGGTGTCCCAGCCTTAAGCTGGGCATTCCCCTTGCACAAACATCTGTACGAACAACATATTGGATGTATCTGTAATGTAGATGCACGTACAATGTGCATTAGAATTATTGACAATGCAAGCAGTGACTATTTGTCACACAGGTCCAAAGGTGTTCGGTAAGTCTTCGGTAGGTGTTCCAGTTTTCATCTGAGACATTCCCAATGCGCAAACCACTGTATGAACAGCACATTGGATGTGTCTGTGATGTATCAAGATTTAATATGCACTTTGAAATCATTAACAATGCAAGCAGTGCTTACTCATTTAACAGGTAGAACAATGTATCAGAAAGCACTCAGCAAGCTTCCCAGGTATAATATTGTCTTCCAGCTTCAATGCTGGGCAATGCCATTGTACAAACAGTAGTATGACCTGTATATTGGATGGGTCTGTACTATTCCTATATAACCTTGCAATGCACATCATACTTAATACATTCTCAATACTGGTACAATAGGCTGAATCGTTTTCAGCAAATCATTGGGCCAGTGACTTAGGCACAGTATGCAGCATTGCAGTGCAACAGACACTGTCTGTTCCATAAATTCCATACATGCATGCCACACCTATCTTGATCGTGTGTGCTGGAAATGGTTCAGGTGTCCAATACTCATCAAACTGTTTGACAAGAACATTGCCTCACTAATTTCCCAGCTTCATTTAATCTGCAGCATTGCCAGTGTACACAAGCTGAACCAGTCATATTGTTGATTCTGATACTCATCAAAACCAGGAATCTTATCAAAGTGATTCCAATAGCAGTGCAATTGGTATCATTGTGCATGGGATTATTTCTACAGTACTCACAGGAGGTTGTTCCTGACCTGACAAATAATTCAGATACTTAGCATTTCTGGATATACTTACTACACATTCTGTAAAATCTTCAGAGTAACTATGACTAATAAAGTAGTAAGGTAGTTAGTTATATATCTGCCAACTTGAACACTGCAAACTTGATATGAAATATGTCAATTTGGGATCTGATATTGGGTCATGACAAATTGGAAGGAACAGGATATAATCAATTAATATCATCGTAGTATGGTATCAGAATGGTATCTGACTAGCATCAGTATGTAATAATAAAGGAAATATCAATAACTTCACAAATATTTATTATCATAGAAGGGTAATAATACTGTATTATTTGTATACTCTCATTACTAAAAAGGGATGAGTAACCTGCCATGCAAAGCAATGGCCCACACCTCACTAGTGTTATTCCTTATAAGGCTAAAGCCAAGCTCAGCTCGGATTTCCACTGACATGTATGTATGCGGTGTTATTCTCAGACGGGAACATTGCTCCCAACGTATTGGTGTCGCTACAACAAGGAAGATCGTGATCCTGAAATTGTCAAAGGATATTGATAAAAATATGTAATGATAATATACAACATAGCCACATTACTACATTTTATGGCTTCTTGCCCCGGAAGTCGCTATATGCCAGTGCACTCAGGCTCAATGTCGGTTGTAAATACATCACCGTCTGTCAGTATATATTCTGGAGGTAACCTGAGATGTTGGATATTGAGGACTACACGGCAGCCCTGTATGGATAACAATGTCAAAAGTGGGGTATCAAGGAACAGGTGAATAATGGGTAGGCTGACGATGGACGGGATAATAGACATGAACCACCTACGGAAGAGGTATCAGAGAGCTGTGGTGAATAAATAGAGCGGGCTTACAAATGTCCAACATTTACAAGAGGTTTACCAGCGAGAGCACCGATGAGCGGGTTGGTAATCCAGACGACTGTTTTTTTTTTGCGTTTGCGACCCTGCAATCCAGGTGGGTGACAATGTGGAACTTACTAATGAGCCCCATGACACCCCATGTGCCACCTCGCATCAGTAACACCATAATCGGCGTCTTACCCCAGCCCTGGCGGATGCCAACCAGTTGCTGGGCGAGGATAAAGAAGAAGGAAGTGACGGGGAGGAATATTGATAGCAAGCTGTGATTGGTGGAATGTTAGATCGATTTGGATCGGTGTGTGACCGACAGAGGGGGGGGATGGGGTGGAGTAAGGCACAGACCTGAAAGCAACGTAGAACCTCGTGGGCATTGAAATGTAGCAGAATGGGTTGAAAGTAGTTTTTGGGAGTGTGTATGGGATGATCACTAAGGAAGCGACGATCTCAAGGCAGAGTAGGCCGCTCAGGACCATTGCAACCCAGAGTTTGCGATTATACAATGCATACACTGCAATATCCTCAACGCCACGCTTGTAATGAGAATCACGATGGACTGACCTTGTGCCATGACGATAATGTTGGCTGCGATGATGACAAGTTCGGCGGATATGATCTGGAACAAGAAGAAGGAGTGACAAGTGTTCAAGGCTACAGGAACCCTGTGGTGGAGGCGGGCGGCCGTGACTTGTGTTGCTCTGGAAGGTGTCAAGAGGGTCAGGAAATCAAAAGGGGAACAGAAAAGAGATTGGAGGACATTAGCGAACACAACGCATAGTAGCGCAGGAAGAGGTAGACGGATTTGATACCCCATAATGACCCAGGTGTCCTTTCGGTGGTAGATATAAATATGGCAGGTAGAGAAAGGTAAATGAGGACCACTCACATCCAAATGTACGCCACCTCCTGGCCAAAGGTGATGCAGATGTCCCATGTCAGGAATGCTAGTGATGAGGCTCACACGACAAAAATCAGTTGATTTCTCCCACTGGCATTGACGAATCTAGCGCCAGTAAATATGGCTCACTGAGGTTTCGGCTGACGACTTGGGCGGTATACAGTAGGTGGATAACCCCTTCGAATGCTACAGATCTCATAGATGATGTCTTGGATGGCAGAGAAAGAGTGACTGACGGTCGTTCCGATAACGTCCCGCTGTGGGAAACAAGGGGTTGAAAGGAGGAATCCTTGTATTTAGTGAGCGCTTGTTCGCGACCGAGGCTCGACCTAATTGTCAAATTGACACTTTGATTACTACCGACAAGCATGATGGTGTGTCATCACGGTGACCAACAACCCAAGGCCTTCATTATGCGCTCAAAACATAAAAAAAAGAGAACTTTCAAGAAATAATAATAATCAGGTAAACGGTTAAAAGTATGTTAAGCGAAAAAACGCAACGACCGCACCAAGAAAAATAAAAGATAATCTCAACGGATCAAAAAATCCGGCGTGTTAGCACCACCATCCAATCATCGCCCCCAAGCAGGCGCATTACCACCTCCTCGTCCACGTGCCCGCGTTAACCAACCCCGCTCCCCTTCCCACTCCGTCCGATCCCGGTCCGCGGACGGTCCCATCGGAATGAACGGCGGCCCAATACCCCCAAAGCGCCGACTCGGCAGAACGGAGTTCTGCAGTGCACGAGGACCTGTCGGCGGAGGTCGTGCCACCGAATTTCCCTGCTGTGACGGCGCTGCTGGATTTTGCGCCCGATAAATCTGCGTCACCGTCGACGTCGATGATGGTTGCGGATGCCTCCCTTGGCTCTGCGCGGGCGGGGGGGGTGTCGATCCGGGAAGCGCGTTGGGATATGGGGTCTGGAAGGACCGCGGCTGTGTCGGCGGCGTATGCGAGCGCGGGACGAATGAGGACGACTTCTGTTTCAGCGGAGTGGAACCGGTGACCTCGCTGTCTTCGCGTGACGGTCGCCAGGAGTGATATCGCACATCGGCACCGACCATGGGCATCATTGCCGGCGAAGTTTTCGCGAACATGTCATGACTGTGTTCTCCGTTGAGTGGCGACACCGGTGGCACCTCCTGTTCTCGGTCATCCGCTACAACCATGCCACGCGGCAGGGGAGCGTCAATGAGCTCTATCTTGGCCTGCAACGAGTTCACGGCTTCATCGTATTGGTGCACCCTGTGACCCCTTGTGCCATTGGGCGGCTGTGTCGGGGCCGAACGGGAACGTGTTGGGTCTGGAACGGGGCAAACGAATATTGATTGCTGCCCTTCAGATAACGTCACAGCCCCGTTCGGCAGCGCGACCTTCGTGTCGTCGTTAATCCCTACATCATCCTCATTCTCATTCCTATCACATGTCTCTGTATCCCTGGTGGCGGTGGAGGTGACGGCTGCCAGGGAGGACGACATGCTTGCAGGCGATAACATAGTCTTGGCCATCTCCTCCTCCTCCCGCTTCTTCTTTTTTCGCATGGCGAAATCCTTGAGTGACATCTTGACTTTAGGTGGTGGAGGAGAGGGTGGTCGTGTTGGGGTTTCCGACGAGGGTGGTGGCGGTGGCAGTGGTGGCGATGATGGTGATGGCGATGACAATGGTGCAGGATCTAACGACTGCAACTGTGCAGGCGTTGGTGTGGGCATTGAGATAGTGTCTGGATCTTCGACTCGCTTTGCTGGGGGCAATGGCTGGTCGTCATCTGCTTCTGGGGTATCTGGCCGTTCATCTGATGGGGACTGCACAGGTTCTTGCGAAATGGGAGAAACAGGCTCGGGTTGAGAGGAGGGAGATTCTGTACGCCGTCCCATCGGGCTCGTGAGGTTGTAAACTGCATCGTATGGGTTATTCGAGAGAACCACCGCGGGTACCCCTCGATCCACCTCCATCAAATCAACCACTTCGGCATCCGTTGGACTGCCTGTACGACCACGAGACACATCTGTGCCGCCAGCGATGGGAGAAAGTAACGACAATTTAGCAAACGATGTCGACGGCGATGTTGAAGGCGGAGAATCATAGATAGAATGACCAATACCCTGAGGGGAGATCGCTAACAGGTCACGTGATGTAGAAGGCTTTGTTACGTCCACCCTGGGAGTTGGTGATGCGCACTCATCATCAACATCCATACCATCACACTCCTCTTCCCCACTCTCCTCATTGGCGATTGGTAACCCAACTCTGTTTCCCATTCCGCTAGGCGACGCCGAAGTCTGCACATCCTTGAGCGCCTCGAAACTTTGGTGGATCCAACGCTTGCGCATCTTGGGTGGCATCTTGGCTTCCGAATCCGCCTCGCCAGCCTGCAGATCAGAGTCATCTTCCTCGGTGGCGTGCTCGCGGGGAGATGCAGGCGGAGATGAGTAACTTGGCAAGCCGTCAATAGTCACCCGCCGTTTAGCGCGGTGTTTCCCATTCCGAGAACCTGGAAAGTCGCTCGGAGGTTAATATGACGTAGACATTTTAAAAAAAGGGGCTCACGATGCGACAAAATGTCAGTTGAATCTTGCTCACTCGACTCTGCCTCGGACTCGAGAGCTCTCGCCTTGCCCTTCCATGTCCCGCACTTCGTAGGTGATGGTGATGAGGTTGCCGGAGATAATGTTAGAACTGGCAGCTGGAGATTGGTGCTTTCTGGTGTCGTCGTAGTCGTGGATGTCGAAACCATTTCCACGCCGCACATCCCACCTGACCATGGCACCTTCTCCTTTGTCATGAACCCTCTCTCTGCGCCCACCAACGGCCCAAGGTCCACCGGCTCGCTTGTCATCTCGCCATCCACAAAGGCTGCCATCTGGGTCAGGGCACAGTCCCTCGCGCGTGCGCCACATGCGCACGTCGTGAACGTTGATCCGAGAGCATGCAGGATGTTCGCCATCTGGTTCCGTAGATGATGCAATTGGTGCGTTCTGTCGTTCCACCTGGGGTGTCGATGGATCAAGATAAAAGGAAGAGAGGGGTAAAGGTGCACTTACGGGAACATGTGTGGGCTCTCGATGAGAGCTGGAAGGCTGTGCACCGCATTTCCATCGTCCCACTCCCAACCAAGCACCACCTCCTCGTGGGCCTTGAGGTCTCGCAGCGCGAACACACCGAAAGTGAGGGTCGGATCTTGAGTTTTGCAAATTACGGGGCGAAGGACGGCGTTGGGACGACAGCCGCTACGCAAGAAGCGGCTCTTGTCTCCAGTGATGCGAGAATCAAGGGTGATATCTAGGGGTGGACCAAAGAGGTGGACGAAAGGTTTGGGCATGCCAAGGTGAGCATAGGCATTGAGTGGGTCTGAGAGGTAAGCCGAGGATGGGATAATTGTGGACTTATAGGGAGTGATGAAGTGCGCGGACGGGATGGGGGTGGTTGTGTGCATGGCGTAGGACGGAGGACGCACAGAGGGATTGGTGTTAAGGGAAAGGGTTGGGTGGGAATAAGAGGAGTACGGGATTGGCTGGATGGTTGTTTGAGCTGGTGGGGTATTGTCAGGGAGTTGTACGGGGATGGTGTTGTCCTGGGTTGTCCGTAGAGCGGTGATTCCTCTCCAATGCTGGGCCTGTCGACGGAGTTTGTCGCGGGTGTCCTGCTGAGGGATGATGTCTTGAGTGATTGGAACATAGCTATTAGTCCATGGATCGTCGATGTCGACGTGCTCGTCTTCTGTTGGTGGATGAGGTTGGGCGTTGACGGACGACCTACGCTTGCGTTTTGGATTGCTCCCCTCAATTGCTGCTGCACTGGCCCGACGGGGCTTCCTGTCTACGCCCGGACCGATTCTTGCTCTCGAGCGATCCAACTCCAGTTCCTGTGCCTGCTTACGCCGTGCCTTCTGCAATCTGACCGCCCGCTCCCTGTCGACTGCACGAGGTACACAGATCCAACAATGCCATTCCTCGGGTATGTCACTCATCACGATATCGAAACAAGCTGTATGGCACCACCTAGAACAGCTGTCGCACGCAATTGAGAAACCGTCGTCGTAGCCAAAGCCGCAAATGCAGTCGATTCCATCGGAATTGCTTGACATTGGCTTGTCTGCTGGGAGAGAGAGAGAATTATTTTGCTTTCGCTTGAGTGGGACGAGGGACGGGGGGGGAATGTTATACGGGGAAAGACCAAGCAGTCCCAGAGCAGCCTCTGTTGCATCGTCGTTCATCAGACAGGCCGAAACAATTTCATGGACGAGTTTGGCCAGGCGAGCATAAATAGACGTCAATAGATGGCGTTGACCCTGACCATCACCCTGAGCATCGCCCGAGCACTTTTCTTGTAGTGGCGGTTCACCTGTTTCCTCAATATCCTTTGCACTACTTGACAAGCTGGGTGCCTCCAATCCTTACGGTCTTTTTCTACGCTTTTAAAGATGCGACCAAAGCGTAATCAACGTCGGGGAACACGTGAGATTCTGAGAAACAAGGTGGGAAACGTACGACTCACAACGGGAGCTGCAGTCGCGGTTTGGCTTCCTGGCGGAATGGTTACGACAGAAGCCACGATTTTTAACTTTTTCTGTCTTGTAAGCGCCAAACCAAACCTTTCAGTTCTTGTGAATTGACCTTTAGTCGTACAACTCTATCAGATCTACCGCATCCAGTGCTGACAACAAAGACATACTCTTTTACTGCAATATCGGCTCTCTCAACACTGCAAAATTTTAGACATCTCTGTCTAGGTTACGACACACCACACTCACTGTATACGAGGTAACTTGACCGTGTATAAACTTCACACCCATTGCGATCGAAAGAAGACTTGTGCGTTGGCAACAGCCAATTTCTCCGCCCAAACGACTGTGCATCTGTTGATTACCTGGGAGTGGAGCCTAGGGGGGTATTATAATGCCGCATTGGAGAATAGAGCAAACATGGCCACTAAAAAATCAGGTCGTTGATACCAACGTGCAATCCAGAACCTTCGCCGAACCGAGTTCAAGATGTTGTCACCTTTCAACCTCTGCATACCGCTTCATCGAACCTGGATTGCCTCCGCCAATCGTTCGATAATTTTCTTTGAAAGCTTCGAGAATATGAATGACGTGTCCAAACTTGTTCCTGAAATATGGAAAATGTCCAGCCTAATCAAACCGAAGCCATTTGTGAGCATCTGCAGTCTTCTGTTTGAATGTGCCATCGATGACTTGCGCTGTAGCCCCTGAACTTGAATGCACCCTGCAACAAGACATTGGCCTTGCATGAATCAGACTCTGAAAGGGTTTGCGAAACGCGTACCACTACGGTAAGTCCGTTAATCAGTTTCAATCAAGTGCTTCTGGTTCTCAAGGAAAACTTTGGTGCAGTCGATGTCTTGCTTCAAGGATCTGAGATTTCCGACAATCGTAATGTGCGATTCCTGGTTTTGGAGTTGAGGTAATAGAAGAATGAAGGTCGGTATTAGATTGCCGTTTGTGGTGTTGTTTGATCTCCTTGAAATAACCGAGAGGATACCGGTGTAGTTTCCCGAGCTTCATCGCAGGCAAGACATTCACATTCGTGATAAAGCACGCCTGACTGGGGGGATTCTATCAAGCTACCACATCTTCTTCCCCCCCACCCAAATCCATGTTTTCTCTTAGGATTAACTTTTACGCGCGGAAAGTTTTTTCTCTCCAGCTGGATCGAAGATTTGCTTGAATAGCTTCCTTTCACGGACTGCAGGAGCACAGAACTCCTGGTGCCTCTGAGGGAGTGTGTTTCCGAAGTTTCCTCTTTTTTCGTCTATCCTCGCAGCTGAGCTCTCAAACATGATTTCCCCCCAGCAGGAATTAGTTCATGGTTGGTTATTGTTACTCGAAGAAGGCCCGCTACATTCTCGAATTATTTTGGCCAGCAAAGGTATGAAAGAAATACATGAGCAAAATCATCAGCGTTGTGAATACAATATTCTATGTGTGCGTCCAGAGCTAAGGTTTAATGACGAGGAAAGGCGATGCAGTGTTTGTGAACGAAACGAGCGTGATTCTAATTTTTTTCAAACCACTCTGGCTATAGATTTGTGTCCCCGGGCTGTCAGTTTTGAAAGTATTTGCTGCAGGCAGGGAGGGAGGGATAACGGATGTTGGCGGAGAAACTTGAGGCTTGAGCCCTTCTGGTATTAATCAACATATGGAACGGCTCTCTTTAGTTCCAGAGTGCATCGGCGTAGAACGGTGAACATGAATTGCAGATCGCCTGCATAAACTCCAATCGTGGACGAGGACTGAGGGGAATTCAGTCGCTGCTGCTCTCGAGCAAGTACGTGTTCCGCGACCGTCCAACATGTCTGCAAAGCTAAATGAGGAAAAGAGATTCACTAAATCAATAAAAGGGCGATGCACGGACCGATAGGATGGGATCGAGGAAATCAAAGTCATGTGCTGTGAATGTGTTCGCAGCGCTGATAATCTCCACGACGGAGTCGAGACACCTCCGGTACGACTCGGCGTGGGTCGGTGCAAGGAGATTGTGTAGATCCGTCAACGCCGTGGTCGAGATAATGACGCACATTTTGAGGGCAACTTCACTGGTTTGTGTGCCTGGGATGAAAGTCACCCTCAGAATCGTCAAATTGACGTCAGATATGTGTTGCTGGATTCGTTCAATGAGGCTCCAATATTTGTCATACCACGACGGTGAGGGATGTGTGCCTATAGAGCAATGTTAAAAAAAGGTTATACAGTCAAGCTGGGCCTTGATTGGCGAACCATCCACCCAGTTATTCCATTGAGACACGAATACTCGGGCTTCTCGCAATAACGAAACGCTCTTTGTGCGCAAATTAATCATGCCTAGTGATGAGGACGTGCGGTGAAGTTGCTGTGCGGTAATATTTTTGTCAGTATAAGGGATTGTAGTTTTGCGACAACAGCAAAAGACTTGCCAGGATTGTGCGGAAGTCCTCGTCCAATTGGCTGTTGAGTACCGGTGGTAGGTGGAGCAATAGCTCAGAAACCTTGTCGACGTAGACCAGCTGGCATAGGGCATTTCTTAGTTCGTCCCCCTCGTCGTTTGCAACCAACGGTAAACTCGCGTCCGTGATGTCACCTTGTCCACTGTAAAACTTGCAAGAGGGAAGGGTGATGTGCAAGTTGTACTGCAACACAATATTGCTGGCTTTAAGCAAAAACTCTCGGCCTCGGTATAGCTCGCGCTTGAAAAAGAAATAGATCCCTATTAAGCAATACGCCTGTAGTAATGTGACCAGGTTTGGCGATACCGGACCCGCCAGCGATTCCAAAACAAGTTGAAGGTGTGTAGCCTCCTCATCGAGACCGATGATGCGATCGTTTTGAAGGAATATGCAGCCCCAAAGGTGTGCGATGTGGACTATGACTGGATGGATAATATTCCCACTAAGATCCCCCTGATTCAATGCTTCGAGTTTATGTTTGGGCATATTCAAGCCCAGCTGAACGCCATGAGCGAAGAAAACCGATCGGCTATGTCTGGACATCAGATATTTGAGAACCATCCGGGAAGTGCGTACTACGACTCACAGCTGTGCGAGAACGCCGTATGAAGAAGTACAGCCGGCAAGTATGGAAGAAAGATCAGATCTAACGGAAGTGAATGGGAGCATGTGTCCTGGTGCTGTAGAGGGGCTCAGGCTTGGTGTGTACCCGTCAAGAAAGTAGTCCATGTCATGTGAGGAAATTAACAGTTCAGGCGGTGATTCTACCTCCTTCGACAATGGGGTGTCAGCTGGTACTTCAGCGCATGGTGGCGGCGAAAGATCAACCAGAGTAACCAGAGAATCTGACGCTGAGGACGCCGATGATGACCCTGGTGTAGAGTAAAATTCTACGTCAAAGTCGGAGATGTATGGATTGTCGAAATGTGGGCCCACGTCCCAATTGTCGACTGGGTTGTCTGGTGTTGCTTGGTCGGGCGTTGCGGTCGAGTGCGCCGAGTCCTCATACATTTGGAGCCGTTCCTCGAGTTCTTTTGTTCGCTGGAGTAAGAGCATCGTAACGCTAGGGTATTCGCTGTCGTCGTACTCGCACTGGTCTTCCTTCCTAGCAATTGCACAAGTACGACAAAATGGTCGTTCGCCATTGCATTTCTGCAGGTCGGGTTAAAATCAAGATCGCGCAATCGAGAGCACATGTAGATCATACCTTCTTTTTGCGCCTATAATATCAACGTTAGAGAGTGTCGAGAATGAAAACATTCAAGGTTGATTTCAACTGACCGACACGCTGTACAAGCTGCCCCTTTACGCAAAAGATCAGATTCGGATGGAGTGGTTTTGGTCAAGGCGTAATCGCAGGGAACCACCGTTCTTGCTTTCTCGCAAGGTTTGCAAGTGGGTATTCCACCGTCACATCGCTAGAGGTCCGTGTAAGTAACAAGAGGGAGGGAAAAGCGGTGACTTAACAATTTTCTTGCTTCTGCAAGCCGAACATGTCGACGTCTTTGCCATCGCCGATTCCTGCAGGTCATAGCCTGGATTGTATTGTATATATATATATTGCTGCTTCACCGGTAGGCTGTGATTGATCGTGTCCATGTCCGACGACCTAAAATTGACGAGGAACGTTTTACACTTTCATGACGTACGCTTATCAAGGTGAGCTGTAACCCCGGAATATAATCGCCTAGCTACATTTAGTCCCACTGGAATTCAGTTGAGTCGAACAACTACAACCGGTGGTGATGAACTTACCAGGAACAATGACGTGCGAGTAAGTGGTAAACAGTCGAACCGCAACCTGCCTTTTTCGGAACCAATCCCACAGATTGATACATAAAAATAGAGGTAAGATCTTATTAGATGATGTGCTGAAACATCGCAGTGAACTCACATGGGAACAATCAGTTTGGAAAATCTCTGCGCGCAACAAACTTCTTGCATGGAATTGATGAGTCAATTGTGGTCACACATCACCGTGACATCACGCAAAACGATACGCCAAATAAGCAAAATATCGATTTGTTTATATTTGTCGCGAGTGGCTGGTGCGTAAAACGGGTTTTTTATCCGATTATCCGATAAACGTTATGCGATAAACTATGCGATAAACGTTATGCGATAAACGTTATGCGATAACTACCCGATAAACGTTATGCGATAACTACCCGATAAACGTTATGCGATAAACTATCCGATAAACGCCTTTAAAGATAAATCCGTGAAGTCGGCCGACAGAGGCGCCCGCCCAATTTCACCATTAAATTCCGGAGCTATATGCCATTGACACCCTTCAAAAATTTCAGTTTGATAGACTGAGTCGCTGGAATTCAAATCTCCATGTTGGCCCAAGAAACGAGGTGTCTAAATGCCCCGGAGACCGGACTGTCGGCAATATTAATGCTATTGTTCGTCGATGGCACACCCCGACACTTCCCGACACTACTCAAAATGCATTCCACTATCGCTGGCATGAGCGCTCCCGCGCCGCACAACGGGTCCGAGCTCAGGACCTACCCTGACGTAGAGTCGGGTCCGTCAAGTGTCCGCCACGAAGTCAATGATGCGGGATATCCGAAACTCCTTACGTACCCGGTATACCCCTTGAAAGACTATTGCAACATGTCGGCCTGAGACCAATCGAAGATTACTATCAAATCTATTTGGGGCAACATATAGTCTACTAGCAACAGCTTCCGCCGATGACTTAAGCGACCATACGTGGTTAAGCCCGCAGCTTTTGTTACATCATTGACCTTACCCAAGGCAGACGACCAACGGGCGCAGTGTACGCTTGATGGCACGTTGGTATCACAAACCTGTGCACATTATAATTGGATTCACTCCATTAGCTTCTCCGAGTCGCTACAAGTGCTTAACACCGTGTGTCCACCCTCCCACACTGTCAGATAACCTGGCTCTGAAACGGTGAGAGCCTAGGCAACCTATATTGCGCTTCTCGCTAACCCGGCACGCTCGGAATACCATTCAGAGTACCATTCAATCTAAACTCGACACCGGGCGGAGACAACCCGCCCGCACTTGCAGGACCTCCACCGTTAAAGAGGTAGAGGGCGGCACGCCATGCCTTTGAAGGGTCCTGCGAAGTTACCTCGCTTCTGTCTCTCGAAATGGTCAACCTATTGGCAAAAGGGTCTTCTTTCCGACTCGTTCAGCTCATTGCGCCATTCTTCGTGGCTAGCCTTGCTTCTGCGGCAGTATTGCAGCAACGAGATGCCGCACGGTCCGCGTGCTCTCAGATCACCGCCCTTCAAAATTCGCCTCCAGTAGCATTTTCCCGTACGTTGAATCATGAATTCTCTCGTCTGGCCTCATGACATACCTCTGCATCGTGATCGACAGAAGGCGCGGCATCAGCTCAGTATGCTTACGACATATCCCACTGGTCGAATGCTAGCAGTCTGCCCGCCGCTTGCACTGTGGAGCCCGTGTCCGTTCGGCACATCCAGTACCTGGTAAGCCGTTCTCTGTTGCAAGGCCTGTAGCAGACACTCAAGAACGTGCAGATTTCTATCATAAATTCTACCCGAACTCTATGGGCAGTATGTCGCCTTTCTTTATTAACGGCTTTCACACTAAATTCCTGTCCCAGGTCAAAGGCGCCGGGCACTGTAACAACAACAACATGAGCTCGACCGTCGGCGTTCTCATTGATATGACCAACTTCCGCGATATCGATCTCAGTAATGACAAAACCACCGTCAAGCTCGGGATGGGCTTGACCTGGGATGAGGTCTACCGTGCACTTGATGGCCAGGGTGTCAACGTGGTGGGAGGGCGACTCGGTACCGTAGGTAAGGAATTCGTGAGGCAGAAATTTTACGAAAAATTTATATCTCCACTTCAGGTGTAGCCGGCTTGTCGCTCAGTGGCGGTTATTCCTGGTTGACGAATCGGTACGGGTTTGCCATCGATAATACTGTGGCTTACGAAATCGTGCTCCCAACTGGAGTTTTCAAAACCGTCACCCAAACTTCCGATCCAGATCTTTTCTTCGCCCTGCAGGTACGCCTCCTGATCTAGATCGAAGCCTCGTATGATATGCAGTGCAAATCCTCAGGGTGGCGTTAACAATTTCGGTATTGTGACACATATCACGCTCAAGACTCACCCACAAAACCAGATCTGGGTCGGTATCCATACTCTATCTCCACATCTCAGTTTGCCAATTGCGCACAATTTAGGGCGGAACAGTAGCTGTGACGGGAGATCTCAACCAATCTATCGAAGTAACCGCTCATTATGCAAATATCACTCGTGATCCCAAGGCCACCATGGCGGCTCTATATGCCTCGGTGAACGGATCGGTATGTCCCCTTTAAACCAGATCATCTGCATCGGTTCATCTCTGTACGTAGACACAAGTGACCTTCAGTATGTATACAAACATTTCCTGGAGTTATGACTTGACGATTATACTCGACAGTCCTGTTCTATGATGGCCCGACACCCCCTCCAGGTAGGTTCCCGGCATCTTCCTGCATTCCCAGTGCTTAAAAGCTTCTCCAAGGTCTCTTTGACCCTTTCTTGGCTTTGCCCAATGCCACTCTCAATGTAAAAACCCGTTCGTACATTGACTTCAGTGGGACGGCGACCCTCCCCGTGGCCCCCACGAATCGGTGCGTATTCCGCTCGTTTAGTGAACCGTGTTTGTGAACAATTTTGCACCTTCCAGTGCAACTTGGTATTCCGCGCCCATCCTGTCATGGCCAAAGGAGTTGATTGAGTTCGTTACGGAACAGATGGTGGTAAGGGGAGGTTTCTTCACAAGTTCATTGTTTGTATGATCGTCATCGCTTCCAGATTTACGCTCAACGCGTTGCGGCGGAAAGCTCCTCCGGCACCCTCGTCACGGCTAACGTTGAACCCTTCCTACCAATGGCATACAGCTTCAACCGTGGCGCTGCGTACCCTCACTCGATATCGATGCCGTTCAATACGTTCAACGGCCTCTTTGTGTGGGAGAGTGCTAGCGATGATGAACTGCTATTCAGGCTCACCATCGAGTACCATACGAAGATCTGGGAAAAGGCCATTGAACTTGGCGTTTCTCGTAGGGATGCCTTCTTTCCGCCGAACTATGTGTGTATCCAAATCATTTTGTAACCAACCAAGTCTGTTGCGTCCTCTGACATCCAGATCTTTTTTTTGTTTTTTCAGTCCCAGTCCATCACTCCAGTCACCCAGATTTATGGTCCAAACTTGCCCCGTTTGCGCCAGATCAAAAGGAATATTGATCCCTGGGATATCATCAGCCTTACCGGTGGTTTCAAAATCTGATTTTATCGTATTTCGTTAGATTGCTTCTACTACTTGTGTTTGTTTCCGAGCTGGACCCACTCGTTCTTGCGGGTGCCAAATAGAAATTGCACACAACTCCGATGGACAGTTTCTAAACACAATGTATGAGAAACTGAAACTGATATTGATGAATGCCCTACTGAGCATGCGATAACTTTCAAATGGGAGGAAAAACGAAATACCCGTCAGGAACGTTTGCT
Source organism: Hygrocybe punicea (assembly GCA_963556145.1). Taxonomy (NCBI): domain Eukaryota; kingdom Fungi; phylum Basidiomycota; class Agaricomycetes; order Agaricales; family Hygrophoraceae; genus Hygrocybe; species Hygrocybe punicea. Next base: position 5,546,121 of record OY744466.1, on the reverse strand, counting down.
TTGGTGCCGATAGTATGGAGCGGCTGCAAAATTCATGAATGGGAAAAGTATAGTGCCGAAGTTCCTGAATGACGGCCTGAGCTGAACGCGTGGTAAGTGAGCGTGGAAGGCCATAACGTCATAATAACAAGTTTTTGACGGGCGGTTGCTGTTTGCGAACAACATGTGCTCCGATGCGAGCGATATTATTTGAACAGTAGGATCACACGAAACTGTCCATGGTCGACGGCAACAATAGCAGTCTCCCACTTGGGCTCGGAGTTCACTGGCAGCAATACACCGATGATAGCGGACCGGACAACAACAGCCCGGGGGTACTCGGGCTGTTGCTGCGAGCAAGTCCGTGGCACGTGCTACCAAGCTTAAGTAGCTCCTAATGTCATGTGATGAAAATTGTCATGCTTGGCAGGTCAAACTCAGTTTAACTCTATCTCCTACATCCACATTTCAAAAATAAATTTTATGGCTCCCGAGAACCACATGCAATTGTATCCCAAACAACTCTCAGAAAGCAGAATTTTTATTTTTTTTGACCAGTGTAATGAGGAGATATGAAAGCAAGTTTGATCTATGTCTACAAACAACAATATATTTTCAATCAAAATGTCACACTTGTTTTTGAAATGGCTGAGGGCACCTGATTTTTCATAAAATGTTTACATATAGCCATATTTGAATGAGGCCTATCTTGTTAGTTTGTGACTATGTGATGTTATTGAGACCACCAACGATTGACATGACAGTGTGTATCTGCAAGGTGAGTTGGGAGGACTGTCATTGCACAGGTGTTGATGCCATTGATGTGGGTTCTAACATGGACTGGGTAGCATTGGTGTGGGTATCTGTGGGTGGTGGCAGCAGTGTTTGGATGGTTAAATGGCTTTGGCTGCATTGGGTTGGCCATGGTGTTGGATCACATTGGCATTGGCTGTGTTGGGTGGCATTGGAGTTGGGAGTTTTCTGGCACCACATTGGTGTCTGTTGGTGTTGCTGCAGACTGCTACTGTGGTATTAATCAACTAGAAATGGAATATTCAGTATGTATCAACTCAGAAAAACCCTTACCTGGGCAGAACAGTTTGCAATTGCAAAGCATTCTGCTTGTCATTGTGTTCTTGCTGGGTGTGACATGATGTGAATGACATGTCACGGTACCCACAAGTTCGAGCCAGCAGGTCTGGGTTCCTCATGGGTTCTGATTTGGCGACCTGTATCACAGTAACTGTGGGTCCAGACTCACACAGGTTTGAAAACCCATGCATATGCCTATCAATGCTGCATTGTTTTGATCATAAGTCACTCAGTACTTGATGATCCCAGGCTCAAATGAAAGCTGACAGGTAGGAGAATACCTACCTGCACCCATACCTGCCTGTACCCATACCTGTAACCCATGCAGGTTACCCATACCATGTCCTTCCCTATAGATAATCAGAGAGTTGAGGTATATATAAATTCACTGGTCATGTGGGTTTACTTATGTAACATTGTAAATTATTAGGTGTCAAGTCCATTAAGATTAAGAAGGTCCATCTACTTATTAATAATTCCACTTAGTTGCACTTAAACTTTTTAACTTTATGGGTAGTACTTATAGTGCAATTATATTTCTAACACACAATATATATATTACTAGAATATGAGGTACATGAGAGTAGTATGGTGTGTAAAGGGACATCAGGAAAACCTGATTTTACTTCATGTCTCTTAAATGTCTTACAGCTGATTTTATTCATCATGTGGACAAGTAAGAAAAAAATTGTGGTGGTGCAACTCTGCTGTTGATAAGCTGGACACCCAATTGGTTATTGAGTTCTAATAGTTAGACAATTTTTTGAGGCATTACATTTGACCACAATTGTGGATGGTGACATCTTCTAACAAGGAATAATTGTGCAACCAGTTTTCATATAACATACCCCAGCTGTCCAAAAGATTGGCAAGCAGCCAGCAATCAAATCCAAACAAGATATTCACAGCAAGGAGATCACATTCACATGCTTGCCAGATAACTATGTATCTTTCATGCAAGCTATCCATGTGTTGTTGGTATCTGAGGGTAAGTGTCTGCCATTGATGTGTCTGACTTGGAATTTGATGCTCAATGTATCTTCAAGAAAGTGGATGCCATAGGTATAGAAAAGAAAGCTGAGTACAAGAAATTTGTGCCAAAAATCAATGAGCACTGTTACATAAATGTCAATATTATTCTGGACATTGAATATGTAAAGAAGAAGTGCCCTGCCAATGTGTGGAAGATTTCATTGCAGCACAATCTAACACTATTACCATGCAGCCTAATGCCACAGTTTAAAACATCAGTCTCAATGCACCAGTTCTTGACCCTGTGGCATGGCCACAGGAAGGAGATGGCCTTGGCCCAGTTCTGTCACATGTTAGAAAAGAAGTATGGGGACAACAACAATCCTGGGCACTATGTTTACATTTGTGAAGACAACTACAGGCTTACACTTATATCCTTTATGATGCACTAGTAGGCACTTGCACTCATATGCCCAAGCTCTCCATTTCTTTTGAGACTCACAATCTAAGCTTTATACAGCATGAGGCCAGACTACCATCAATGTCCTTATGGATACATCAGCATTTGACCCTGTAAATCACAGAAATCACCTTTACCAGCTTGACAAATCAAAGCTCAGACACCTGCTATCACAATGCATCAAAACAACCAACTTGCATTGTTCACACAGCTGATGGGCACCATTGTAGGTGCACTAGTGCCAAAAACTGGTGGACCAGCTACTCCTAACCACAAGTTCTCATGATCCCTCCCCATTCTCTTTACCTGTAGAGCCTGCAGCTGGCAGGCAACCTTTGCAATTTCCTAGCCTTTGCCCGAGATCACCTTGGAGTGACAATGTACACAGCTGTCCTGTCTGCTAGGGTTTATGGGCCAGATGTGATTGGTTTCCTCACTGTTTCTGATCTCATGGAATTTGGCTTCTCAAAAGAGACTTCATGTGGTTATAAGAGGTGGACATGACACCAGAAAAGAAGGAAGTAAGATAGAAAGACAGCCATCAATAATCCAGCACCTTGCTAGCATGGAGAGGAGGATGTGGTGTACTATGAAATAATTTTGGAAGAAGGTGGTGCTATGTGGATTAGGCTGAAGATGACAAGGGGTGAGCAAACTGAAGATGACCATTGCACATCTTACTACAGCACAGATTTTAAGGAGATTCTCCCCATCCTACAAGGGTTCATGCTCCACAGAGGAATGCTGAAAAGGACATATTCAATTAGTTACCTGTGCGTGTAGTTGCTTTTGGAATTAATATTTTGAATGCTCGAGAACACATATAGAACAACAAACAAGATACAAATACACAGATACAAATAACCTACATGTAACCCAATGATGAGGAAAACACACAGGTTTGGGGAGCAGCAGGAGTGGTGCACCCACTTCTGCTACATCAGGTTTGTCTTGTATTTTACTTATTTCATTATGAAGTTTTCTAATTAAGCATAATCTGACTGGACACCCCACCCCACTCCAAGTTTTCTCACAGATACATACCCTGATGTCAATTGATGTTGGTGTGAGGTTACAGGTACCATCAGTACCAAGGCAGGGTGACCAGGTCCCCACCCCCAGCTAATACCTTGTGAACATGCAGCCTGGTGTCAATTGACATTGGTGCTATGTTCATGAGGTTACAGGAAGGTGAACACCTCACCAGTGCCCTCACCAGTGCCCAGGTAGGATACCCATGCCATTGGCTACCAACAACCAAACCCATTGGTCCCATCCTGCAGCCTTGTCAGGAGTAATGTTATCCATCATGTGAACAATTATAATAAATCATGTGTGTGACAGTGTCATTACAACTGCCTTCTCAGACACCACCATCACCTCAAAAATGAGGGAAAATGAGTCAGGAGGAGGTAGAAAAGCTAGGGCAGGTGACATCATGCCAGTTTCAAGGTACAGTATCACCTCTGTAAAATTTCCACTGAAAAAGATTTGAATGCCCACAAAAGTAGATTCACCAGTGCAATTTAGAGAACTTTTTTTTTGCTTTTACAAGAAGTTTGACCTTTTCCGGGATAAGGTACTCAGCCTGGAAAAGGTGAAACTCTTTTCATGTTTTCCCCCTTTTGCCCCTTGGAAAAGGTGAAAAGGGCCCAGAAAGGGGATATGTAGTTTTACTGATGAGGGGAGGTGGAGGAATAGAGAGACATGGTATAGTAAAAAAATTGTATATGTGCTGGGATCCAGGCATAATCCAGCCTTGAGTCAATGCATATGCTAGAATCTGGGCACCAGCTGCCATTTCTTAAAGAAATTATCCAGATAAGGTAGACAAATTTCATGTCCAACAAGGCTTTTTAGCAGGGATGCATGACAAATGCATGACTTTAGGGTATTTCCAATATGCATTTTCTAAAAGTTATGGATATCTATGGTGGTCCGTTCTGGACAAAAGCATACATTGTCTAGAGTTCTCTAGAGTTCTCCAGAGTTTTCTAGAGTTCTCTGGAGTTCTCCCAAGTTCTCTAGAGTTCTCTGGAGTTCTCCAGAGTTCTCCAGAGAATTTCTCTAGAGAACTCAAGGGAAATTTTCTAGTCTCTGGAGAAATTCTCTAGACCCTGGAGAAATTCTCTGGCCCCTAGATGGGTCTGGCCCCTAGATGGGTCTGGCCCCTAGATGGGCCTGGGGATGGGATAGAGCAGGGTGGATGGGGAGATAGGGATGGAGATATCAGGGTAGATGAGGACAATGGTTGGATAAAGAGAGCATTGGGCAGAGATGAGGAGATGGGGATTTGGAATCAATGAGCACCAGTAAGCTGAGACAAAAACATGCAGATTGGAACAATCCCAAGAGTATGCTTCATAGAGCACTGGCTGAGGAGGTGTACTTCATTCCATCCAGTGCCATCATTACTAGCAGTAAAAGGCAAATGACTGATCACATGTCTCTCAACCTCTCAACACATCACCCCCCCATTCTGGTACACTCCCACACTCAACCACCTCAATAATGACAGTAATGAGGATGAATCCTGGTGGCACAGCCTTGTTCTTTAAATATGAATATACTTCATGTACAATATTGTTACATTTTTCAACTCCGCAACTCCGATTCCGACTCCACTACCCACGATGACGATTCCACTTTACCATACCTTCCTTTTTCGTTCCCCTTTACCTTTTGTCTTCTTTTGGACATTGTTGTTTATTCTTGTCCTTGTTCTCTTTTCTTCCTTTCTTCTTCTAGAACAATCCAGACCGACCATGGACACATCCCCACGTTACCTTGCTGTACCCGAATAGTCTCCTTGCCAACGGACATCATCGCTATTGTCTTTTCCCTCACCCTGACATATTGTTGACTTCATCCCACGACAAACCGATTCACAATGGCTGTACTCCCGACACAGCTCATTACCGTAATTGTTATTGGCAGCATTGCCATCACCTTCCTGATCGGTTTCTACTTTGTTATGATCTATCTTTGGCATCGGCATCGAAACCCTTCCGCCATTGATACTTCTGACTTCCACCTCAACAATATCTCGACACGTAATTGACAATTGCCATTCCCGGATATATGGTTTCCACTTTCGTATTCTGTGCCTACCATTATCCTCCCTGACGATCCGATGACATTCCTCACCTGCACGCATGCCCTGGACAATCCTCGATCACGGGACATTTCACTGTTCTCTCTAATCCGACCATTGCCGAAGCACATTCTTTTGGACTTCGACCACAGACCATACGACATCCCAAACAGTGAACCAACCCCTATCGCATATTGTTCGCACGACACCGCTTCAATGCAGTACCCGACGACTTGTTCCCACAGCTTGTCACTCGTGCCATGACTCGAAACCTGGACCCACATTCATTTAACCTTTTCCATCTATAACCTTGATATCTCCCACACTCGTTTACAATGATACCCTTTCTTGGACGAATACCGACATCAAGTGGACCTTCTTGTTCCACAAACAGGACAAGACATCGCTCCTCGATACGTCATCAACACAGACATCGTCATCCGGTACAGCTTGTGCTGTTCACATGTCTGACCTCGACTAGCCCACTGTCCTAGTTGGTTTTTTCCTCTATACATTCCTTCATTTTCTTTCATACCAACCTTGCCACTATATCCATGCTACCTCAAGACACTCTCATTGCCAACCCCACACTGGACGATACCCATCTTTGACCCGACCGTGCAACGCACTTGCCTGTTACAGCAAGTGTAGACCCCGAATTGGCAATTCTGCTTGTCACATGATCTGATGACAAATCATCCGAGTCATCCGGACCTCTTCTATCCTCAATGACACCCGGGCCTCCAGTTGGATCGCGAGAACATCGACATGAGGACGCCTCATGTACGCCTCATGGTGAACACATGGTAGAGTTGGACATGTTGTGGCTTCATGGTTGTATTCCTATTTACCTCCCCTCAAGACCAGCCACTATATGTACTGTTCTTGTTGTTGGTTCGGACTTTTTCTTCTTTTCCTTTCCTTACGTTTAGTCTGGTTCTTGGGGCAGACTCATCTTGTTTTGGGTAACCCCCACGGCTCGCAATGACATTAGACCTTGACCCCCCCTTTTTAGCAGTGTTGTCTTCGCTGTAAGCAACAATGAAAGCTGCTGTTCTCCCCTCTGGAAGCCGATCCCCTGTTAAGTTGATTGTTGCCGGAGCCCGCTGCAGAAGCGATCCGTAACAAATGTAAAATGAACAGGGTTTGGGAACTTTATCTACTAATATATGAATATCAAGTTGTTGATTGATAAGTCAAGGCTTGGTGGTGATGTCCCACTTGTTGATAATCCATGAAGAAATCTTTCAATTTGAGGTCACTGCAGAACCAGCCTTGAAACCTTGAAACATTCTTAACACTGCTTACCTCCACCTTACCATTCATCTCACCAAGTGTTCACCCAATATAGTGCTGAACCTCATACCAACAATAAATATGCAAAGTCTCCTAATTACATTCTCATACACCAATTGAACTGCCATCTCCCCCCTCAATATCCCTAACCCTTCATCATTTTCTGAGATAACACCTGATCACATTTAGGTATACTTGATATCCCAGCATGGCCTCATGTTCTTGAATACACTTGAGGGTCCTGTGAAGGTTGTGGTTGGCATGATGAGGAGGATGTAATGTAAAACAGGGTATCTGGACATTGGGACTCCCTGCACATACCACACCTGGCTGCAGACCTCATTAGCAATCAGAACTTGGTAAGTCTTGTTAAAATTTTCTGTGCATTTTCTTTTGCTTATCAACTGCTCAGCAACTGTGAATAGCAAAACAGGTGAATATCTGGTGTTGTTGGGACTGACCATTCCCCTTCTCTACCCCATTCCCTATCTCTCCATATCCTGCCTCATGCTCTCCTTGCTATATCCTGTTATTTCCCCCATCCACACCTCTCAATCACTCGCCATCCCCCCATCTAGGGGCTATAGAATTTCACCCATTGCCTCCATCTACCCTGCTACCTCAACCACTATCTCCACATCCACTCAGCTTTCTCACTTCCATCCCCATCTAGTGATCATAGCCAATATCATGGCAGGTGTGCCTCTCAGACAGAGTTGTTATTCCATTCAATACCATTTTCAACATTTGCCACACAGTAGGCAAGCATATTCACCTTTCTGATATCCACTCAAATTGATATTTTGAAATGTAGTGCATATTTGTCATTTTCAGGGCAATATATTGGGATTATGAGTTTTCCTTGGAGCAGTACAAAAAGGTTGGCCTTGATGCATATGTCAGGGTCAACAAGATGTATTCTTGGTCAATTGTGCCAGGTAAATGGGTAAACATAATAGGTTAATCATTGGATATGATTAATTGGAGGGAATATGGAGGACATCACACTCTACCATGCATTCCTTAGTACTCCCTAAGGACTCCTTAAGGACTCCTCTAGTAAATTGCAAGGAGTCCTCAAGGAGTCCCTAAGGAGTCCCTGAGTTTCTCACCATAGAAACTTCTTCCTAAGGACAAGAAGTCCCCAAGGAGTCTCCTCAAAGAGTTCTTATTGTGATAATTAACTGCCATAATTATTGATTAAGTATATAACTTATTACTAGGGTCAGAGAATTTCTCCACGGACTATACAATTTCTCCTGGGGTTAGAGAATTTCTCCAGAGACTAGAGAATTTCTCCAAGGTCTAGAGAATTCCCCCAAGGCCTAGAGAATATCTCCAGAGATCTCTAGAGAATTTCTCCATGGCCTACTAGTAGAGAATTTCTCTAGAGATCTCTGGAGAATTTCTCTAGGGGGAAAACACTAGAGAGCTCTGGAGATCTCTGGAGAACTCAATATATGGTTTTGTCCAGAACGGACCGTAGCGCTACTAATCATGGGTTGTCACAGCCTGTCACAGCCTTGTCGGACAAGTTACCGGTTTTTTTGGTACATACCTACTAGTACGGGAATTTCGGGGTTCTTCCTAGTACTTTTATGATATCTCAATCCTACTGAATAAAATGTTAAATGACTGTTTTGTAGTGTAAACTCACTGCTCAAATCAAATACTGCTGCCAAAAATGCAAATAGTAGTAACATTCAAGTTTGCAAACGGTGCTGTGTGCGTGGGAAGATTGGTGGCCAACCCAAATTTCACTTCAAGTTCAAGTTACCGGTCGGTTTCGTCACTACACGATGTTTGTTGCACCGGCCAAGAGCCAGATTGGACAAGTGACATAATCGTTTCTATTCGTCCGCGTGCTGTGACTGTTCGTCCGACTCCCAGTTTCAGAATACCTCCACTCGGACTCGGAGAACGTCGTCGGATATAGTCCAGTTCACTCGCCTTGCGTTACTAACCTCGGGCGGTATCGATTATCAGTTGCAATGCCGCCCCAGCCCGCCCGGCGGAAGGCCTCCAACGCCTGTTGACCTGTGCAGGATTCGTGTATAAGTGGTGGGTGTTGAGGGCTATTGGTATTGACAATGACCACTGAACGTTTCTACCTTCCTGATACCTTAGGCAAATGGCCTTGGCCACGCGCTCTGAATAGGCATTATGCAGAATGCAAAGCCGAGTCCGCGGCATGGTGCGAGAGTTATCATGCTTTCTCATCGAGGTCGCAACGGGCCTTCAATCTTTGTGACTTTAGTATGTATACCTTCCGCCGCTTTCATTGCTTGAGCTAAACAAATAATCCAGATCTCCTTGCCTCCCTCGCGTACGCAGGGCTGCCCAAAGGTCAAATTTATGTTGACTCGCATGTCGTGATCATTGCGGTTACTGAATCTCTTCATAGCCGTAAATCGTGTGGGGTGTGACTTGATGAACTTGTTCTTCGTCTACGATGAACACTCTGATGCAATGGACGCACATTCCGTTCGCGTTTGGGCCGCCATCATCATGGATGCGTTAAGAAATCCGAGGAAAGCTCGACCAAAAGGAGAGCCTATTGTTGGGGAAATCACCCGGACGTGATTATTCATTGTGTCCTTTCATTCATCCTACCAGTCCCTGATCTTCGTGCTTATTTAGATTCTGGCTGAATGCAATGATGTGTTTGGGCACAACCGCTCAGAAACGCTTCATTGAAACATTCGACGCCTACACGCAGTCTGTCGTCCAGCAAGCAGAAGATCGAGATAATCACCTTTTCAGAGATGTGAACAGCTATATGCAAGTTAGGCGCGACACTATCGGAGCTAAACCCTCGTTCGCTCTCCTAGAGCACGACATGGAACTTCCCGACGAAGTCTTTCGCCACCCCCTCCTGCAAGATTTATCGATATGGTGCATCGATATGCTCATATTGGGAAACGTGCGTACAGTAGAATTTCGTCCCATCTGTGATAAAAGTTGATCACGGCGCTCAGGACATTTGCTCATATAACGTGGAACAGTCGCGTGGTGACGATAGCCACAACATTGTCAAGCTCGTTATGCTACAAGAGAATACTGATATTCACGGAGCTATGCAGTATGTGTCAGACATGCACGACCGACTTGCGGACCAGTTCTTGCAGAACTTTCAAAAACTGCCTTCGTGGGGTGAACCCATCGATTCTTGGGTCAGTCGCTATGTCGATGGTCTAGGAAATTGGGTTCGGGCGAACGACAGCTGGAGTTTCGAGAGCTGGCGCTACTTTAAAAACGACGGTCTCCGTATCCAGAAGGAGCGATGGGTGGAACTTCTGCCCCCAGTCGATGCCGACGAACTTACATCATCGAGTAGGCAGTTGTACACAATGCTCGTTCTTGTTCTTGTCTAATGTTTCACAGTTCCTCCGGAATCTCGCTGGATCCAGCCTGCCATCATTCCCGGCCGGCCTCGGCCCAAGGACGTTGGGATCGTGGCTCTAGAAGTTCATTTCCCCCAACAAGTACATTTATCAAATACTTCCCAAGACTGCAGACTAATCGTTCCTCGTTAGTTTGTTGCTGTCAGTGAACTCGAAGCCCTTTATGGTGTATCCGCAGAGAAGTCCACTTCTGTTCTGGGCCAAGAATATACAGCCTTGGCTGATGAGCGAGAAGACATCAATTCCCTTACTTCAAGCTGTGAGTTTGTCCTCATTCACGGCTGCATCCTTCACTGATTGGGTACAGCCGTCGCATCTTTGATGAAGAAGTACTCTATCGATCCGCGATCAATCGGCCGACTGGAGGTTGGCACGGACACCACACCCAAGGATCAACAATCAATCAAGTCTCGCCTCATGGACCTGTTTGCATCTTTTGGAAACACTGACATAGAGGGTGTTGACTCCAAGAATTCGGCCGCAGCATTATTCAATGCTGTCAACTGGATTGAGTCCGCTGGCTGGGATGGACGCTACGCGATTGTTCTCGCAGGTGACATCGTTTCTTGCGTTAACGACAAACCAAACATCATTGGTGGCGCCGGAGTCTGTGCGATGCTTGTTGGGCCACATGCCCCGATCGTTGTTGAGCGTATGTTGATTGATCACCGAGTTTCCATGCATAGAACTGATGGTTCATGTCAGCATCGCATGGCACCCACGTGATCACCAACCAAGGCGAGCCCAAATTGAAGTCGGAAAAATCCAACCTTGGTTCAGATGCCTATACCACGGCCGCAGTGCAGGCATATGCGCATTTCCGCGACAAATACCCGAAACATGCGAAGGCATCTGGCAACAACACTGTGTCGCACGGAATGAACGGGATTGCTGAACAAACAAATGGCGCGGACAGTGGGAAGCCAAAGGAGTCACTGTTTGCTTCGTTTGACTTCATGATATTCCAAACACCATTCAGTGAGGTGGTGAAGACTGCACACGCGGAACTGGTGAGTGTTAGCGACTGAAGAGGTTTTGCTGGTCTTGATCACCATATTTAGCTTTCGACAGACGCTCCAGCGTTAACGTTTGATGATACCGAATTTCATTACCAGAACACGGTCTCGCCGTCGATGCTTTTGGAGAATATGTGTGGCAGTATAGGCAGTGGTTCTATTTACGGAGGTTTGGCATCGCTACTTACAACCTCGAAACCGGAAGCTCTACTAGGAAAACGTGTTGGCGTATTTGCATTCAGTGCTGGGACTGGTGCCTTCTTTTCTCTCCGATTCACTGGCAGTACCTCTGTAATTAGCAAGAGGATGGACCTTCAGCAGCGGCTGCGTGACGTCAAAATTCTTTCTGGTGCCCAACTAGTCCATGCCGTTCAGGTAAGATTTTCCTCCTTTTCATATCGAAACCAACTGCAACTAACTCCCTGCCATTAGGGTCAAAAGTTGCACGGCGCCTCCCACCGTCCAGCTGGGCTTATGGAGAATTTGTGGCGTTTCGTCTCTTCCGGCCTGAATTTCCTCACAGGCCGGGCTTGATGTCTGGCCAACTTAATGTTCATCCCACTTCAGTTCAATTTGCACCCTGACAATGACTGGAGGTTTCAATAGATTAGTCTCGAGCTAGACCAAACGTGTTCCCTTAGCCCTTTCTCACATGTATTTGGGTCACATACATACAAATGTTTCAATTCATTTCTGTTGATTATTGGAATATGACGGACCAAGGTCGCAGTTGGGACAAAAAGCCCATACTTAACTAGAATAGCCCGATTGGACGTGCCTGGCAATGGCCAAGGGTGTCGGCTTGGGCGTTCATCGTTACAGTTGATTGACCAGCCTTTTCAAAGTAGCTTCGCTGTGCGTGCAGCCAACTGGTTAGGTTGAAAGAAGCAAGGCGCAGTGACGTTTATTGGGGACGAGAACATCAGGAAAACGTGGAGAAACAGGGATTTCCAGACAGATCTTATCAACAGATAGCTGACTGATATCATGTGATCTAGTGATATATAAGCTTATCACAATTTAGGACTCTGATAACAATATTGTCATACTATTCCTGTAGCTATCACATTGATATTTTAAGATCAAGTCATGTAATTCTGATAACAATATTGTCACACTATTCCTGTAGCTATCACATTGATATTTTGAGATCATGTCATGTAATTCTGATAACAATATTGTCACACTATTCCTGTAGCTATCACATTGATATTCTAAGATCATGTCATGTAATTCTGATGTTAAGATGGTGAATTCTTCTCAGAGGTACTGCAAGACTGGAATCATTTTGTATGTGGTGATATATTAAAATCTATGCATGGTCACACTGTTAAGATTTGGCATTCCATTGGCAAGTAACTATCTTTCTTGTACCTGGAGTCTGTATAAATATGTACACATATGTTGGCACTATTTGGCTGCACACCTGTGGGTTGAACAAAATACAAAATCTTGTTCATGTCTCAATGTTTCATCCTTACACTTATATTAAGCATTTAAATTGGACAATAAGACAATAAGTGAGAAAAGATAAACTTCCAAGACCTTGAGATAAGATTAGATAAAATTAATTCTAAGGCCTTGAGATAACATCAGATAAATTCCAAGAAGATTTAACATGAGACCATTATAAGATAAGTGAATGAGAAAGACAATGGTTAAAAGGCAGAATTTTTTCCCCTCCTATTACTCAATAACAGATATTCTAATATCATTGGTTACCAATGAATACCAGAATTAGTGGTCAAGACATTGTTGGCAACTAATGCTACATTGACATCAATATGCTTGATGTGATGTATTTTCATCTAGGTAACCATAAATTATCTGAGTTGACCTGGCTGTCGACACTGGATGTTACTTATGATGTATCAGATCAGGTCTTATAAGACTTTCTCATTTCATGTTCAATTTCCTGATGAAACTTGCATGCAATCGGACTTTCTCCTTACATTGCAGCAAGCTGCCTCCTCCAGCGGGAGCAACGCAAGGCCTTTCCAGGGGACAATTCAAGCAAGCACCACTTGCCCACTAAATCTGAACCAAAAAACCGCTGAGATAAAGATTCGTTCGCGTCCGGTAGACCTTTTAAAGACATTAATATTGTCCGAGAAGCGGATATATATGTAACTCTACTAAAGCAATTTTACTCCGGGGATGAAGTCAATTGTCGTAGATCAAAGCCAATCGAGTGGTCTGTGTGTCATTGACATCGAGCCCTAATGTCCGACCTTTCCATTTAAAACGAGATGGTGCCCTAGAATTCCAGAGTGCATGGCAAGATAGACCACCTGTACTTGTTGATTAGATAAATTTTGCATGGAAATACAATAGCAACCACCCACCACCTAAGTGAGGACCCATGGATAATAATAATGGACATCATCTGTATCCTCAGAAAAAGCATTGCACTCAGACTCAACTTTAACGACCATCGACAGAGTCGCAACGTCCTCCAGCGTGACATTTGGGCATGAATCAAGCAAGAGTTCAAAGTCCTTGCTGCATCCCTGAACGAATCGCATAAGACCAACCCCTGTGACTCCCTGACAGGACCACAACTCCAGCCTCTTCAGATTGGTGCAGAGGGATGTACACAGTTGCAGTACGTCGTCCGTGATGTCCGTGCATTCCAACCTCAGGCTTTGTAGAGAGGGAAACGCGCCGCCGGAAAATATCCATGGGTAGTTTGTCTTCGGGTGTGGAAACATGGTCGAGACGAATTCGAGGCGGTTGATCAGAGGTGAGTCGTGCGATAAATCAATAAGAGACATGGCCAGAGTAAGGGCCATGGCTCTGGTCCAGCCCAATTTGAAGGGACGTCGACCATCCAGCCGTATGTGTGTGAGGGAAGGTGCCACAAGGTGGGAGAGGATGTCCAACCCGTATCCGGGAACGGTCACGTCAACAGAGAGAAGGTGCGGCATGGACTTGTAATTGATATATGAGGAGGGATCGAAGTCATCATCTACACCTTTGAATGTGAAGTTTTCGAGAAGGGGTACGTCAGATAAGGTGACAACGTCATCGAGGGAAAATGAGAGGACGGATATATTTGTGTCGACGACGATGGTCTTGGCTGTGGAGAAAAGTGGAAGGGAAGTAACGGACGGCATGGGGTCGGCGGGTAGACTGATGTGAGTGAGTTGTGGAGAAGGGTGGAATACGTTTCGCAGAGAAAGTCGTTCAAGATTCAATTGGTTATACGTCGCTGTGTTGTAGAAGATATGGAGTCGCTGGAGAAGAGGTGCGGGCTGATGTCGACCCATCTCGGAGAGAATAATCTCTGCGATTCTCTTCGATGGCACATTCAAGTCTAGTGTTCGAATGCGCGGCATTCGTTTCCTGAGTAACTTTGCGAGGGCGGTTGGATCGGCAGTATCGAGGCTGAAGATGCGAATATCCAGAGGCAGTACACCAGATCTTCGCAGGCGAGCCCGTGCGAGCGGGATATCGATATGGCCTTCCTTAAGTTCAAAAACGAGGCGCGTCCATAGATGAGGCGTCCTGATCGCGATAGATTGGAAGGTGTTGTTGACGGCCAAGAGCGTCGGGAGGGTCCTCAAATCGGCTTTGACACTGAAAGTGAATATTCGGCCCCATAATTCTGTCGGAAACCTTGGTGTTGTGGACTTGGCGGTTGCCGTCATCCCAACCCCACGTTGGCCTGCGACTTGGAGGTCTGCGCGTCGCTACTGCTCTCAATAGTTATCCAGGAAATCCAGTAATTATAAGCACCTGGAGGCCTCGATAGAGGTCGCAAATTTCCAGCTCGGGTTTTCCCACCTTCACAAATTATAAACGTGGCTAATGCTAAGCACGTTCGTCATCTTTGCTGGATCGCCATATTGCATTTTACCCCTCCATCATGATGTTTTCTGGATCAGACGCTATCCAGCAAATCTTACTTGTCATCAGAGTCACCCATCTCACTCACTTCGAACCCAGCAACAATGCAGCAAGAATCATGAAGCTCAACCAAGTCAACCTCGATACGCCTCCAAACTGGTCACAAGAAAGTCCAAATGCTGGGTCTACTTCACGAGAACTCGAAGGGCTACGCCCTACAGGTTGTCGATCGAACCAGAATATGTCGATGTGAATCCCACAAGGACTCGTTCTTACCAGAATCATTACGACTTCGTCGCCACGAACCTGGGGCAGCAAGGTACCATGGGTAATATGGTCGGGACATTGTCTACGTTCTCCGTAATTGGTGGCTCCTTTCTCAGCTACGCAACCACTGGGGCTCCCAAATTTGTTATGAAACCGATGAGGCGTGACCTATTCTGGCGCCATGGCCGCGTAGCCAAGACATCAGTAGGACTTCGAGCCGTCATGTGAACGTCCTGTGCTTCCGACGTTTGACAATAACAATTTCTTCGTGGCTGAATGGGGGGGTTGTGCAGAAGTATGGTGACAGTCTCTCGATTCGACCACGACCACTTGCAGGAATTATTCTTTGTGACTACACACTCAAGGACAACTACAATCACCCCGGCTTCTCTCACAGCACAGACCATTTGACTCGGGCAATCGCTCATTTCTAACCTGCCTTTGCTTGCGATCCTTTTTTGTTAGGTCGTCTGGGAAGGGGTAGCAAGAAAATGACTTGTGCTGTTACAAATTGCCCTCATGCACGATTTTCTCTCGTTTGCAGATACAATCCCTCGAGCAACTAAGTCGGTCGACATCCGCACGTCTTAGTAACCTTCAATTGTTCAATAAACGGCAAATCAGCGAGAAAGCCGATAAATACAAGTAGCGTTTATTGTTGAAATGAATGTGTATAAAACGGCATTATGCAACAGACATTGTTGCGATCGTCACGCGAAATGACAGGCGTGAGCCGTAAGTTTTAATCAACATAATCACTGTCATCGTCGCCGCCGCCGCCATTGTTCGATTCGGGTGTTGTTGTGCGCTTACGCTTCCCGGTTTGCGAGCCGGCGGCTTTGCCCTTTTTAACTTTTGGTTTCGGCACCCACTTCGAGAAACCGTCCACTGTCTTCTGTTGGAAAGCCTCATCATACGCAACACATTGCATGCACCATACTGCAATTTTCTGTGAAGTGAAAATCAATCAGGTGCAAATAGCCGGCGAAAGGGGATCAAACCTCTTTGCCCTTGTCATACGCTGCTGTCACCTCTGCAGGAGTCACGTCATTTCTGAATTGATCCTTCTTGGTATCGAGTTTCTGACGAACTTCTGCAGTCGTTGGCTCGCGACCCAGTTGCTTACGGAGAAAAATTCTGACCCGCACTCGTTGTCCCCATCCTTGTTGGCAAATCTTAGTTGCCCAAGTTCTTCGAACCTGAATTATATTCAATGCAAACAGGTGGAGAAATCATGGGGGGAATAAGGCTGAAAAACTCACGATTGGTTTTTGTGAAAGCCATTCCTCTACAGTAAGAGGCTCGCTTAGGATTAGTTTGTACTCACCCTCGTATTCCCAGGCCCCAGGCTGGAGACGCGTAATGACCTTGTAGATGTGTCGAGCCCATTCACGGCCAGAATCATCCCCGTCGCCACCACCATTGCTGGTTTCGAAAAAGAGCCCTGCACTCCCTGGAAACATTGGTGCCTGGGGATTGTAATCCAGGTTCAGGTACATGAACCTTTCGTATCCGTGTTGCGCGATGTGCTTCTGGCTTATTGGGGGGAACGTTTGCTGGGGGTTTCCACCGTAGGTATCCGAAAAGAATTGCCGTGGGATTATTTCAGGGTACCGGAGGTTTCCAGATATTTCGATCTCGAGAGACTTGATACCGAGAATATCAAGGCGAGCGCGAACAGTTTCCAACTTGAATCCTCCATTTTTCACCTTAATTTTAACCTTTGGCTGTTTGAAATAGTGAAAATGAGGTCGAAAAAGACAATAACAATGACAGATACACACGTTTAAGCTTTTTTCCATCGAAGTTTTGATGTCGTCTTCCTTCTTCTGCCTGGCCCACTCACGTTTCACTGATGAAAGCCTGCGAAGGACGACGACTGGCGTAGCTCGGGTGCGCCATGGTTCATTCACAACAGATTTGTCAGACTCAATGATATTGCCCTCGAGATCATCCTCAGAGCGGACATTCTCCTTAGTAGTGTTATTGAATGGAAATACTAGTACTCACTTCAGTCTCTAAGTCTGAAAGGCTTGACTCAGACTCCGTCTTGAGGGGAAGTCTTTGTAACAGCTGAAGGTTATGAAATGAAGGTCAAGGGTCGCAAGAAAACAAGTATTGAATACACTTACTTCTTGCCAGGTGATTGACATTATATATCTTTTTGGTTGAAGAAGTCGGCCAGTTTTGACAACAGGGACCCCGAGAAACTCAATTGATCTCCCAACCAAAACGAGCGTTCACGCTGGTGCCCCCTTCCGCATCATGGCGATGGCACCAACCACCAACAGTGCAGGCGAGAGAACAGTGGACCGAAAAGAAATCACCTGAGCGTTGGCATTGCCAGCAACAATTAAGCAGGGAAGGGGATTTGCCAAGTACCGGAACCGGAAGTACCATAATTTGAATATCCGATATGGTTTTAGGGAGATCCCGAAACTTTCTCCGACAAAGAATAATCTTATTCCCTCGACCCGATGTCCTACACTGTTACTAGTGGTGTTTACTTCATCTACAGCGCCAAGGATGGTATCGCTATGTCTATCGACACTGCATCCCGGCCAATTCAGTTTGAACATGTGCCCGTTATCACAGACTACACCTACACCAAGGTTCTGTCGATCCCCGACACAATCATCAATTATCATTATTAATTATGAGATTTTCTAGTGGGAACTTTGTGGTCAGGAAAGAATTTTCAGCATTCGAGTATATGAACAACCGGATGTATACGTTGTTGCTGAACCCGTACTGTCGTAGTCTCCTTACTTCTACATTTATTGTTCATTGACTACCTCTCAGGTTGATGGAGGAGTATTCGTGACGAATAACCAAGACGTTAGATCGTACATGGGAGGGCAATATGTCGTCATCCCCGTTACCGATCACCAGCAGGGCCTATCTCCTCAGGGGCAACGCGCGGCTGCCAACAAGACATGTTACAAGTATATTTTTCGCACCTACACCCTCAGCCCAGCGCTGATATAGCACCATAATAGGATCCAAATCCTAGGACGGGATCGCGTCTTCACGAACAATGGTCTCATGAATCAGGTCAGTTGAAATGGCGTACCGTCGGGACATCTAACCGCTCTACTGTAGGTTACTGTTGATAAGGACAGTAACACCGACTCCGAGCTATGGTACTTTGAACGCGTCACGCCTGGGCAATTTGAGGTCTGAGCATGATCGCCATTCTCACATCGAAATTAATCGTCCACTGATTTTGCAGACTTGCGGCAATTTCTTTGAACAAGATACCCTTAACGCCAACGAAGCAGGAATTGGTTTTGTGAGCACATAGGGATCTTTTAACCTTATGGAATGGGTGGATATAGACTTGGATCGTGTCGCGTCCTCCCATTTTCATCTCGAGAGAAAGTGCTATGTTGCCGCGTCAGATTCTGACCTCTGGTGCAGGTTTATCCTCGTTTTGGTCTGAAGCTTCACCATACGTGGGAGACGTTCTGGGAAAAGATTGATGACTTGAACGACGGATATGAGTCAGCGGTTCACAAGGTGTTTTTCTTGGAGAGACATGGCAAAGCAGCCAGTACGTGGCCAGATCCTGTAATTGGTTTGTAGAATTGACACACATCATGCAGACAATGCTCGTCCTAACCACGCTTTGGACGATGGTCAGCCACTTTCTCCTCTACCTGAATTCAATCAGCGTTATGTCTTTGCTTGATAAAGTAATGGAGGATGCCCCACTCGTTCAAGATGGATACCTTCAATGTCAACATGTCCGCTCTGTCTGGTTCAACGAGCTCGCGGCGGGCATTGGCCTGCCGCAGGTTTCCTACTGTAGTCCGTTCACGAGGACCTTGGCCACGAATACGATTTCGTTTGGTAATCTGCCAAACAATTCATTGGTGACCACCGTTGTCGAAGCGAGTCCTTTGCTTGTTCAGCTCTCGTTTTAAATCAGAATTTGACATTTTTTTCGCAAACTGCATAGGACTGTCGTGAGCAGTACTCGAAGGGGGATTCTGAGCTTCGACATTCGAAGGAATTCATCTCCGAAATGTTCCCCCACGTTGTATTTGAAGATGGCTTTAAGGATTCAGACCCTCACTGGCCCGCCGTTGAGACACATGAGGAGCTGGACGAAAGAGTTGAGGGAGTTATACGCGATATCTTCGATAAGTATAAGAATGAAAGATGTAGACCTATTTCCATTGTTGATTGGATACATTTTTTGCTGACCTGCCATCATTGAACAGTTATTTACATCACGACACATTCGGGATGGATTGACGCGTGTTGCCGCGTCTTAGGTCGGGCCCCTTACCATGCCACCAATGCAGGTATGACATTAACTCTTCGTCTTTTTGGCCTGGTTTGTAACGCCACTGGCCAGTTGTTTTACCTATGGTTGTCAAGCCTAGGGAATTGTCCTAGGGAATTGTTCTAGGGAATTGTGAACCTGGATCGCTTTATTGCTCATGCTTATCTTCGATCTTTCGACTTTGTACGACTCGCATGCTCCTGCTGTATATTACTGCCTCTTTCGTTGTACCTCCAACAATGACCTACTATTCTTGGTCGGGTTATGCAAACGGTTCAGGTTATGCAAATTCTTGAATATGATACATTACACTGCTCCGTTCACCACAAAAAAAAAACCAATGTAGATAGATAATAAAGATTATGATCTACCAGCTCAAGTTTGAAAAAAGTCGAAGTGGAAAAATAATATGTCGCAATCTTTGTCGAAAAGGAGGTGGTGTAACAGCTTCTTGGGCTCAGATCCCAGAGATCTAGCCCATCTTTCCCCATTTTTGGACCTGGGCCCTCGCAAACACACTCTGTAGATCTCATAACAACATTTATTCTTAAGTTAGTGCTTGAAAGTCAGTATAAAATGGTGTAAATAGTGGTGAGCACGACAGCACTCAGGCAGCTGTGACACATTCGTGCTCCGACATTGGCCTCAGCCGAATTCCTTCTCGACTAGTTCCAGTGGATGCGGAAAGTGCTGACTCTTTGACCACCGAGGCACCAGGTATGGAATTGACAATATGATGACTATTTTTCTGAAAATAATATAGGTCCGTGATGCACACAACTTTCGTCGTTGGCACATCATTTCGGTCGTAAGTGCTGTGTCTGAACTCCGCTTCAATTTGAGCTCTGCCTTGTGACATAAAATTTGCATAACCTGACCCACCCCCCAAATTTGACATCGGTGTCTCGGCCCTTGCCCGACACCATTTCCTCTTCATGTAAAAATTGAAAAAGTACATAGAATTGTTAACAAGATACTAGTACTACCCAATACCGAGTTTCGGAGGTGCATGTGTAGTGACAAGGGAGCTAGAAGCATTTGAGTAAAAATTTTGCAAAGGTGGTACAAGAATAGTACGCAGCAATCAGATAATATTAGTAAAGATCTTGGGAGAAGTGTCCTGTCGAGGCGGCAGTGACGTAACGAATCACTAAGACGTAGACTCGGGCGGGAGACGCGCGGCCTTCCCCGATGTTCTCTCCAATTCGTGTTCCTCTTATAAATACCTCAACCGTGACTCCTTTCTCTCATTCAGAAACCCAGCCATGTCTTTCAAAACTCGGATTCCACTTATCTACGTGTGTTTAACCTTTAACTCTCCTCATCTCGTCGCCACTAACTATTCCTCACAGGGTGCTGCAGGAATCGGTGCCCCAGGCACCTTCTGCAAGATCACGGATGCCTCGACTGCACAGCCTATCATCGACGAGTTTTGCAAGTATGGCCCCATGGCAATCGACACCTCACAGCTGTATGGGTTTGGCTCATCAGAGGCCGTACGTTTTTGTTCCATATCCCCCCTCCTAGGTGCTGACGTTTCCCCAGATTCTTGCGTCCCTGAACTTGCACGGTTCCCGTATCGACACAAAGTAAAACGTTAACAATTTTAACACCAAACACTCCAGCTCACTCATTCGACGTATCCAGAATATACCCTCTCGCCCCAGGCGACTACAAACCCGAGAAGTTGAAAGAGCTGTTCGCAAAGACCCTTGCAACGCTGAAGGGAATCAAAATCCGCACTTTCTACCTCCATGCTCCAGATCATACCGTTCCTTTCGAAGAGACACTCGCGACCATCGACGAGCTTTACAAGGCGGGCCATTTGTAATACTCCTGCTTCATCACCAAGAAGCATTCGCTGACCGACTTTCTTGTCCTATCTTAGCGACAAATTTGGCCTCAGCAACTATAAGTCGTTCGAGGTAGCCGAGATCGTGATGCTCTGCAAGGCTAATGGCTGGGTCAGCCCAACAGTGTACGAGGGTGTCTATAACCCCATTGACCGGACTATCGAAACTGAGTGCGTACCTTCATAATGTGCGCCGGGTACACTTCCGTTCTGATGATTTCTACCATGGCAGACTCATCCCATGTCTTCGCAAGTTCAACATTCGCTTTGCAGCTTACTGTCCTCTGGCGTCCGTGTTTTTCCCTGCCTCTGATTGACATGACTCTAAATTACGCACACCTTCGTATAGCGGCGGTTTTCTTGTGGGCCATCTCCTTTCTCATGGAGCAATCGACAGCGTCGAAGCCGGCAGCCATTTCGACAAAAGCCTCCCCTTCGGCATGTACTTCAATGACCGGTACGCGGGTATGATGGGTCCCGTGCGTGAGTTGCGCGATGTCGTTGTGCGTGCCCTCCTCCTCATGTTACTCCTTGCATGCGGGCTGACTTCTTTCGGTTTACTTGCAGGAGAAGCACGGATTGAACCTGAACCAGGCATCTGTACGGTGGATGCAACATCACAGCGCAATGATCCCTTCCGACCTTGGCATCATTTTCGGAGGGAGCAAACCGTCGCATGTTGACAAGACACTTGAGTACAAGTATGTGTTGCCTGTCTCTATCACCCCCGCCCCCCCCTTTGTTTGTCGCTGATTCATGTTCTTGTCTGTCGACAGTGCCGAAGGCCCTCTGCCGGAGGAAGTCGTGCAGGCGTTCGAGGCTTGCTACAAGAAGGTCAAAGGGACCCTGCCGAATTACCACCACGATCCAGCGTGGTACGACCCCAAGTCGCACGGATACAAAACGTCGCCGATCTAACCGAAGCATGGAGGAGAGGTTCCAACAAATTGCCCATCTACGAAATGTAACAAATAACATTCATTGACGAATCTCATGTCAGCGCAGTTCATCTCAATATATTCCTTTTGTGAAAATCTATTACGAAGGCTTGTTCACTCGATTCAAACAAGAAGGCTCAGTAGTACTGCTATTCGGTCAAAAAGACGGAGCCATAGATGCTGTCTACGGCTTTGCAGGTCCCAGCCGAGGGAATTTTCACTGGGGCTCAGTGGCAGCAGTTCCGGAACATTCACTGGGCAGGACAAGAGCGTGTTGTAGATTTTGCTCATTTTTCTTTCTTGACGCGTCAGGAGTTCTACAAGTTTCTATTACTATTAGATCAGTCCTCCACAAGTGATCGTGTTTGTCGTCATACCATGATAACACAACTGCACCTGTAATGTTGCATGGCACGTCAATTGACGCAGGAACTCTGTTTGCTTGGCTCTACCAACACTGAGTGTACCGCGAAAACGGGTTGTTGGGTTGGGTTGGGTTGTGTTGGGTTTTGTGCCGGCAATATCCGAAATGATGCGGGTTTGGCCACAAGGACCAGTTTTCTCACGGGTTCGATCTACATTTGTAACAGTTTAGTACACATTTTGAATCTGTAGATAGGTCTGAACATCCAGGCAGATGTTTTGGCAAACTTGGAATTTGAGTCTAAATCAGTACAAGATGCCAGATTGTGTTATCAGTTGTAAAATCTGATCAGTAAGCATCAGTCTAAACAATCTGTCTTATTGTACAGATTCAATGATTGTCAGTTTCTAAATGTAGCAAAACATCTGAACTGTGAAACAGATTTTCCAACAAATTCTGAATCTGTACAATGAGGTGTGTTTCTAACATCTGTGCTAATGTACCAATTTACAATCTGTTGCATGGTTCAGCTGTTTTTCCAGATTTAGAAACTGATATGAATCTGTACAGATTCTAATTTTATTACTGGTCAGATTATAAATCTGATAACACAATCTGGTATATTATACAGATTTTGACTCAAATTCAAAATCTGTTAAAACATCTGTCTTAGAGTTCAGATCTATCTGTAGATTCAAATGTGTACTAAGATTTGCTACACATCTGTGCAGATTAGCAGATGTTGGGGAACCTATGATGAGATCTCACTTCAAGACATGCAGATTGATATTTATGAATGTGGTATCTGAGTATTGGCTCTCTTTACACAACACATAGATTCAAACAACCTGTTTATAGGATCTCTGTGGCATTTGGATATATAAACAAACACATTCAAATGCAATTATACATCTCTTACATAGGGTATAACACGGGTAACCCCCAGGTCACTTTTTAGAACACCGGACCCGAACCCTTTGAAACCGCACCCGGAACGGGTCTCAACCCGAACCTTACCCGTTTAGCATGGGTTCTCAAGGTAACCGGTTCCAATTCGGTAACCGCATCAAACTCGGTAACTGCAGACATTACCACGGGTTTTCATTGCAAGACGGGGGGCGGGACAATATATCTATGCTACGGGGGGGGGTTCTTCGGTCTCTTCAACATCAGACTCAGCCCGTTTCCTCTTCTTCTCCCTGACTGCTGCCAGTAGATCCGCCATCTCCACAAGGCCTTTGCGGCACCAGTCGCCGAGGCAGAGGTTAGCACGAATGGATGCAGGGGTGAGTCGGTTTCACGTGAAATTGAGAAGACCACGACCCTGTGAAAAAACTCGCTCAACCGCCGTTGATGTGGCAGGGGCGCTGAGATAGTCGAGAGCCATCCTAGATAAGTTAGGGTAAATGAAACGATTGTCATACCACCATGCAAGTGGGTCTTTGACATTCTCAACCGGATGACGCAAGTATTCCTCATACTCATCCCGAGCCCTTGCGACATTCTTAACAGAGATATTGCTGAAATCGTTATCACCGCCAGAGCCCTGACATCGTCACACATTAGCCTTGACCGATAAAATGGTGACAAACATACATCACCGGTCTCGGATGCCGATGTAGATGCGGGTTCTTGGTGGCTTCGGAACTATATAAAGAAATAATATAAAGATCCTAACCTGTGGGTGTCAGCGTAGAAGTGACTGGATAATTCAGTGTCGGGAATAGAAGTAAAAGAAGGGAATGTTAGTAAAAGTAAAGCCGCCGTGTAAAACTGGACTAATAACGACGAAGCCGGCGATGAATGGAGTGAAAACGGACAAATAATAAAGAACCCGACGATGCCGACGATGTCGGGTACGGCGGGTCGGGTCGGGTCGGGTCGGAAACGATGAACGAATATACAGAAACAACGATGAAGACGACGAAGAGGACTATAAAAAGCTAAGGGTCTACATGGACGAGCATTTGAAGGGATTAAAAGGCGATTCTGACTATGAGGGAAACGGGGACTAAGGGTATCTTATTTTGTACGGTCGTCGGGGACCGTTTTTATAGTACATGAGTGTGTAGCTACTTTCGGACATGTCTACTTCGGCCGATAGAAACTACAAAGAAACACTGGAATGGGGAAGTGGAAAGGGGGGTTGCAAAGCAACGAAGACAGGAAAGTGGAGGGGAAAACGAATATCCATGAAAAAGATTGGAAAAGTCCTACATATCTCCGAAAGGACGAGGGGATGCATAAATAAGGTAAATCCGAAGTCGGGGATTGAGTCCGAAGAGATCCATCTCCTGGAATTGGAACTCCGAGGCGTTTGAGGCTGACGGATTTAGCCCAAAAGCGGCCATCACAAAGCGGCATGTGTCGGGTTACGTCGGTCACGTCGGGTCACGTCACGTCACGTCACGTCGGGTTACGTCGGGTTACGTCGGGTTCGAATGCAAGTCGAATGGCGGCATCGGGTTGGTCCGGATTCGTGATATATCGATGATACGGACTCAGAGGGACGTCGACCCTCTACACCGAGTTGGGATCACCAACGTTCTTCAAATAATTGCGGTTGAACTTGTCTCGAACCAATGGTAGAGACGTTTCTGGTCGTCGTATTTGATGGTGACATCGGTTTTGAAGAATTGATAGATTGGCGAGCGCCATGTTAGTTTTGCTTTAGCTGAATCCGAAGCTCGTAAGACTCTAATCAGCAGAAGGTGAGCACTTACCGAGTTCTTCTTCCGGGCTATCGGGCTTCTCACTGTCAGACTTCTCAGTATCGGAATCGACCTCGATCGGATCATCGGGAGGCTGGGATGTGGTAGACAAGATCGAGTGAGTTGAGGGAGTCCTGTGAAGCGAAGTAGTAGTAACGCTCTTTTGAGCGCGTTTAGCAGACGTGGATTCGGAAGGGGTCTTTTTGGCGGTGGGCATGGTGGGTAAGAGATATGGGAGAGAGAAAAAGGAGGAGACTTTATACGCACAGAGATTGGACTGATCCGCAGATCAAAAAAAATACTGCCCGATGGATCCATGAGTGTGTTGCAACGACTAACAACATCGAAGCGAATACTGAACGGGATTTGCAGACGGGATTTCGAGAAGTGGGAGGGCAGCATGGTCGACGATGCTGAATGAATTGGACCCATCAACGGAGAGCAATGAAACACGGGGAATTGTCGAAGTCAGGCGTGGGAACCCGTGAAACCCGGAGAACCACGATTTCGGGTACGGTATTGCCTGGGGTGCTGAATCGGAAACCCATACCCGGAACCGCGGCACCCATTATAGGGAACCCTCGGGTAAACCCGAACCCATGTTATACCCTAGGGGGTGGTGCATCCACCCCCGCTCCTTCGTGGTATGTTATTTTTATTCTTTCTTTTATTGATTTTATTTGTATATAACGGAACGCGGCACAACACCACCACCACCATGCAACACCACCACCACCACCACCACCATGCAACACCAATGCGGCCAACGCGGGGTCAACCCGCCCACCGCGCGTGTACAACACGCATGACGCGTCGGGACACCCACACGGAGAGGCCCGTACGCCACCACCACGCGCTCGCCGAAAACAACCAACGCAGGACCAACGCGGGGCCAACACGCCCGTCGTCGCGTGCACAACGTGTCTGACGCGTCGGGGCATCACCACCACCACCACCACACCCAATCGACAACAGCCGAGGCGGAACACACACGTTCGCGTGTGTTTCGCTAGGACAGGGCTGTGCAGCCCACCAACCCCCAATCCCACCTCATAATGAGGCTAGCCACGTCGATTGACGTGTGCAGCGCTCTTGCGAGGTCAGATGGGAGGGAGGGCCCCCAGCCCACGCGGTTCGCGGTTCAGACCGCGTCTGGACCGAAACCAAACCGACGTAAACCGTTTACGTCGGTTTCGGTTTCGGTTTGGGATTTTTTGGTAGGAACCGAACTGTTCGGTTTCGGTTTGGGGCAAAAAGGCCGAAAACCGGACCGAACCGAACTTCCCCATCACTAGTAAGAAAATCTTGGATGGATAAAGATTGACTAGGGAGCCTGGGTTGGAGAATTTCGGGGGGAATCTTATGCTCGAGCATTGGAGCTATGGTACTAAATTTTTTGTGGAAATATGTATATTAATGATGTGACGAAATCGGCCACCTGTCACATGTCATGGCCACTTCTGGCGGCTTGGTCATTTCGCCAGCAGTGTCACGTGTCACACGGCCCGGTGAACTGAACAGATTGGTACAGTATGTGGGGTTCCAGTGCCACCGGGTCTTCTAAGTAGTGCTGCCAAAGTTTGGTTCAGAACCGATCCGAACCCAGTTCGAACTCCGAACCGAACCTGAAGTTCGGTTCAGTCCAGCACCTTGGGCTGAACTGAACCCCGGGTCCAGTTCAGGGTTCAGGCAACCCCCGGGTTGTCTAAACGGTTCACGATCAGTTCAGAACCGCCAAACTGATGTCTGTAGGTCGTGTAAATTTTGCTGTTAGTTTTGTTTTACTTACTCGCCGATTCCGGCAATTTTCCATTTTAGGTTCCAAACTTTATCTTAGCCGTGGCTAAGACAACTTCAACAAGAGCCTCGAACACTTGCATTCGAAGAAACTCGGTAAGTTCTTAATTTCATTCTTGATTTATTTTTACTATTACTTTTCTAGATAGACCCCTACTGCCACCACCATGTGCCGCCACCGGAACCCAACACGTGAAGTCAAAGGACACAAGACATGACAAATGACAACGCAAGCATACCATGCAAGCACCCAGCACAAGCACCAGCACCAGCGGCAGTGGCAGCAGTGCCTGTGCGGCAACCGCTCAACAACTGCCTGGCAGCCAAAGTGGCACATCGTTACCAACAAACCACTGGCAAATGAGAGAAAGAAAGCAGCAGGGAATGGTGCACCCATCCCCGCTGCCAAATCGTAAGTTTTTACTCATTAATAAACACAACTAACACTACATAACATGCCGGCCAACGACAATGCCAACACCCATACCCACGCCAACACCCACGCCATCATCCACAGCAACAGCGATGGCAACAACAAGAAGGAGGACATCAGATCACGATGGAGGTGAGGGGAGCAGCGGACCAGCAGCACCAGCAGCAACAGTGTCACCAGCACTGACAGCAGCACCGGCAGCAACAGTGTCAACAGCACCGCGAATGCCCCAACCATGCAAATGCGCATACCGTCATCTACAGCAATGGCAACGGCAATGGCAATGACGGATCACAGTGGAGGCGAGGGGAGCAGCAGGATCCATGCATCCTCCCGCTGCGCTAGGTATGTTCATTTTATTATCTAGTACTGACTACACAAAAAAGTGAACGGCAAAGCCACAGGGTCACCACCAGTGGCAGGGACCAGGTCCCCACCCCCAGTGAACACCTCGCGACCATGCAGCCCGGCGTCAATTGACGTCGGGGCTATGTTCACGAGGTTACAGAGGGGTGGGTGCCTCACCAACGCAAGGCGATACCCGCCAATACAATTTAAATATTTACCATAAATATTTACCATAAGATAATGAGTTTCCTAGATAGATCAGATAGGTACAATAATATATTGTGAATTTTCTTTTGTAAAATGCATGATAATACTAAAATTGAGTGTCCGAACCATTCATGAACCCGGTTCGGGCCCTGAAAAAAAGATCCGAATGGTTCAGGGTGGTTCAGGTTCAGTTCAAGGTTCAGCCAAAATGGGTCTGAACTGGACTGAACTGAACTTCGGTAGCACTACTTCTAAGGGAAAACACCGTCATGACGATGTCAGTTAACTGTTGTTTCAACTTTATCTGAAGATTCTTTCCACATTAGCCCCTTTTCCCTTATGTGTAAAAGTTTTTTCCCTTCTTAATAAATGTGAGCCATGGTTCACCTCCCTCTTCATCACCTCCATGCCTTTACCAAAAACAAAAGAATGTGAACGTGGCCGAAAATGTCGAACTGATGCAACTTACAATGCTCGTCAAGCAAAGTTGAAGAGAAGCCGCCCCCAGCCATGCCCCATTTCTCCTTCCGAGGCCATACTTCCCTGGTGGGAATGCTTTCACACCAGCATGATGTGCAACCGCTGGCAATGGCCGAGTTGGAATCGTACATGCTGCAGATGTAATGCACGCCTTCTCAAAGGTGAAGACAATGATTTCTGCTGCATAAACGAAAGTCGATCGTCCCGTCACTACCTCCCCTTCCTGCACAGCTAGTGCATCTCTTCCAACACGACACGCATTCCCGAAATCTCTCTACACAATCATGCCAACTCAACAACTTCTTTTGCTTTACAGCAATTGGCACAACTGGTGGCTTTCAACACTTTCAATCTGGCCCTGCCACTGTTGCCATTACTGGCTGAACGTACCATCGTATCTTTGACATCCATGCTCAAAATCATA
Source organism: Hygrocybe punicea (assembly GCA_963556145.1). Lineage (NCBI taxonomy): Eukaryota > Fungi > Basidiomycota > Agaricomycetes > Agaricales > Hygrophoraceae > Hygrocybe > Hygrocybe punicea. Next base: position 5,516,847 of record OY744466.1, on the reverse strand, counting down.
GCATGCATTGGTTTTTGTATGATGAAACAGCCAGGGAAGCGAAAGGGCTTGAATTCAAAGTCCCTCCCACTTGGATCTGAGCATTCAAGGCTGACCTCGACGATTGTAACCCATATGTTCATAACCTCCGATGTTTTGATACCATCCCCAATGGTGCATCCTGCACGTTGGAACTTGCGGACATCTCCTCTGGAGGCAACTTTGCTGCAATCATCCATCACGGCATCTGCACTGCTACCACACCATGTAGCATTCTCATCTACAGAAACTCGGATATCACACCAACATTCATATCCATTTTTTCACGCCATTACGAGCCATTACAGTTTTCCACACAGTACGCCTGGCTGTGGCCTGCCAACTGCCAATGGCTCTGACAACAACAATGACCATCCCCCTTTCATGCAACGTATTTGGTATCAGCATCATCTTCTCACTGATGAACACTTCCTGTCCTTTGGTTGGCTCACCTCCGAATATGTTTGCGACATGTACTGTCGCATTGAAGAAGAAAGGCTTGGTTTCACCGCCGGTCACTCAAGAAATTAAATGAAGACAATGTGAGTCATAACAGTGATTTAATCTTACCTGCAAGCTTTCTTGGCTCATGCAAGTGGGCTGCAGAACAAACCGCTGATAGTTTGGCACTTGCTCACATATATGGCCGCCCATCTCTTTTCATTATGATGACATGCAATCCTGATTGGCCCAAGATTACTGAACGTTTAAAACCTGGACAACGTTCATGTGATGCCCCTGTCATAATTTGCCGTGTGTTCAAGCTATGCTTACAGCGACTGTTGACCATCTTATGTTCAAGATTTGGCGTTTGCATCTACATGATCAAAGTAATCAAATTCCAGAAATGTGGCTTACCACATGCACATATCATTATGAAAGTAAGCAGCATCTCATTTGTGCTAATGTCGACACCATTTAGAAACTGCTGCACATCTTACAATGTCCTGCCTGAATTACCTTTTGCATCCATTGATAACATTATCAAGGCCACACTCCCTATGGACAATCCTTCATTGTGCACAAAAATTCACAAGTATATGACGCATTCAAATGACCATCTCACTCGTGAAAGCAGTCATTGCTGAAAAGGTAACATCTGCATCTATGGATTTCCACATGGAATCACCCCAAAAACATGGATAGATGACGATGGGCACCTCCATTACAAATGTATGACACGTGACGATGCGTCGATCGCTCCTCACATCCCTGAAATTATTGACGAACTCGACTGCCATATTTTCATTGACATCACTGCAACGTCAACGCTCTTCACATACCTGTACAAGTACCTGCACAAAGGCCCCAATCATGCTTGGTATACTGTCAAGAAAGACCAGGAACATTGTATTAATGAGCTTGATGATTATGTCAATGGCCATTACCTCTCTGCAGATAAGTCTGCTTGGCATATTTTAGGGTTCGAAATCACATCCAAAGAACCAAGTGTCACTTGCCTTCCTGTCCACTTACCAGGTCGAAACATCACCAAATTTACAGGTGGCATGGACCATTCCACTGACACCACTTCACTCCTCATATGCTATTTTAACTGACCTCCTGATCACCGCTTTGACGCACTCAAGTATAATGAATATTTTCAAAATTAGGTGCTTTACAAATGGGATCCTGGTGTTATTGTAAACAATGGCAAATTCCTGGAAGCTCCCATCCAAAACTGTACACGCAACTTGATTCAACAACACCAGATAGGCAGCAAAGTTGCTTGACTGCAGCTCATCCCTCCTACAGCCGGCGAAGCATTCTACTTGAGGACATTGTTAGTCCATTATGCAGTGTGCAGCTTTGACCATCTGTGGACAGTGGACGGAACCACTCAACCTTCCTTCCAAGAAACTGCCTTGAAACTCGGCATTTTGCAGATGACCATGAAGGCTTTTATGCGTTGCAAGAAGCTGTTGCCTGTTACCAAACTCCGGTGCAACTTCATTTTCTATTCTCATGTATTGTCTTGGAAGGCTACCCAGCTTTGCCCCTCTGGAAAAAATTCCAAGATTCTCTTTTGCTTGATTTTCGGCATACAACCACTTCTGCTGATATAACTTCATTCGACAATGCTCTTGAAGCTATCTCACACCACATATTGGAGGCAGGACACAAGATGCAAGACTTCGGCCTTCCTGAACCACAGAAATGGTGTGCTGAAGTACTTGCGGAACTCCAGCATTTCTTCATCAAACGCACTGAACTCGAAATGTAGACTAAACATGCAGAGTCCCTTATGAATGCCGAGCAAATGCATGTGTACAACACAATGATTGCAAATGTTTTGCGCCACCATGAAGACGACACATACATTCATCCTTCTTTCATTGAAGGCAAACCAGGCCGTGGCAAAACGTTCATCATTGATGCCGTTGCATCAAATCTGCGACTACGAGAGTTCATCATGCTCATTGTCAGCACCAGTGCACTTTCCGCCACTTTATATGACTGAGCACATACTGTGCACAACCTATTCAAGATCCCCGTAACTGATGTTTGTGTTCTCTGTCCTAATGTAACTGCGACTGACAACCAAAATAGGATGAGTGCAACATCCAAAGCATGATAACAACAAATTCCAGTCATGCACAGCTCATTGCTTCTGCAGCTGCAATTATTTGGGATGAGCTTCCAAGCTGCACACTGATTGCATTTGAATGTGCTGATCACATTTGTTGCATCGTCACAAAATGCAATATGCCATTCAGCGGCATTCCTTTCATTGGCATTGGGGACTTCTGCCAAGTAGCACCTGTCGTCAAAGGTGGGAGTGAAACCACCATGGTTCTTGCATCCATCAAACAATCCCCACTATGGTTTTCCTTTCAGTTGTTCTCTTTACATATGCCCCATCACACTGGCGGTGACGTGACATACATCTTTTGTCAATAACATCGGTGAAGACACCACTCACCCCACGGCATCCATTGACATTCTACAACATTTGCCAATGGAAACCGCTGCCCTTGACTTCCTTTACCCACTGTCCATTCTCTCTGATCCTGTCGCCTGCTTGTGATGCGCATTTCTTAGCCCACAGAACTCCTTCGTAAATGAATTCAATTCAAAGGTGCTTCAACTGCTGGAGAGTCCTGAATGTATGTTCACACTCTTTCCTTCCCACGTTTGCCTCATTGTCTTTACAGACTGTTACTTAAGTGCAGATGAAATCAAAGAAAACTCCAAGCTCAGCAATGATGACATCAACATTGAATACCTATACACCCTGTGCCCCAATGGCATCCCCCCGCACAATCTGATCCTTAAGCAGGGCTGTGTATGCAGCCTTATGCGCAACATGAGCATCAAAAAACATCTGGTGAAAAATGCGTGCATCATTCTAGATTCCCTTCATTGGCACTTCGTGTGCGTTCGTGTCATTAACAACAGAACAGGCAACCTTGGTGACATACATTGCATCCCACGTATCCATTTTGAATTCACCCTGCCATTCTCCAGCTTGACCGTCTGTCGACTGCAAATCCCCCTACGGCTCGCATATGCTTGCACATTTCATGGTTGCATCGGACTTACCTTACACAAAACTGTGCTGGATCTGCATTTGCCAGTGTTTGCACATGGCCAATTGTACACGGCACTGTCCCACGTTAGGAAAAGGAAGGATTCCACCATCTTGCTGTCAAATGATACCTGTGATATGGAAACCACAAATGTTGTATATAAACGTTGGAGAGGTACCGGGGGTACCCTTGGGGTACTCAGAGGACATGTGTCTCAGAAAGACTAGGATGATCATGTCTACTACATCTGGATGTGCTACTCACTGGATCAACCGTGGGAACTAGGTCACGTGATCTCTACTTGCTACCACTCCAACGTCTCTAATTGTAAGTTCACTGTATTTTTATTTACAAATTGATAAATTCACAAAACAATTGATCTGATTGCAACATCATCCACAATGTCATCGCGCTCCCTTCTTCACCTCTGTTCATGAACAAACATTGAATCAATGTCCTGCACTGCCATCATTTCCACAATCATGCCCATCTCCTACCCTCGCTTGCATCCTGACAACCCATCCACTTTCATTCTCGACATGGAATTGTCCCTTCCTACAACTACAGCCACTGTGTGGCAATCAATCTTCGCTGTCATTCACTACTTCATTTCTCCTGATTCTCTCAAACCACCTCCTGAAGATGGATCAATCTGTTTTGTGGCAGGCAACCTTTATCCTGTTGATGATAACACAGCAGTTGGAGATGACTTCTCCCATGATGACTACGATATTTTCATTGACGCTTTCATAGTTGGTTCTTCTTTTCTCCTCAAAACACCCCTTACCAACACCAGTCAGAGTCACAGACTCCCCCCCTCTATCTTTTTCCATGTCAACATTCTTATTTATGTCAGGAATGGTATGCATTTGTCATTTATTTATCCTCAACTTTCTCACATACCACAGCCCAAAATTCTTTCCCCACCACATAACTTTTCATTCAACATTCAACCACTTTCCCCTCATGAACAACATCTACACATTCACATTCATTCCAATGACTATCTCCCTCTTCCTCACCACAGCACTGTGACTTCTGTCACTGGACTTCTTCATGATGCTACATTGCATTTTGACACCATTGAACTCCACGTCAATCTTGAATGCATCTATACTTTTTTTTCACATTTCCACCGAAACAGTCCTGTCATCCTTCTTCTAAGACATTATCTGAATGATCTGAGACATGATCTGAGAAACCTGATATTAACTGCTTTTCAAAATGTACTTCAATCCAGTATAACATGCCAGACAACCACACCTCCATGACCACCACACAACACTACCTTCTCATTGAGTATCAAAACAGGGGGTCACTCCATGTCCATCTCTTGCTCACCGTGTATAACATTTATCACCTTTACCATCACTGCCTGCCTTTCATGATCTTGCATCACTGACAGGATAACAATCACTGAAAGAACAAAAGAAGGACTGTAATTGTACAACGCTTACTAATACACGGCGAAGCTGACATAGCTTGTATAATATAATTATAGATACAATGGAACAGGTCACAGGGTGAGTCCTAAATTTACACCATGGGCACAGCTCAGGGCTAGCTCCAGGTTCAAAGTTCCCACCCTTTGCCAATCGTTGGAAGTGGCTGGATCTGAACCTTTTATGGCGTTTACTGTCTTAGTGATTCTGGAAGGTGTTCTGGAAGCCTTGGACGTGGGGGTTGCTCAAACCCGAAGTGATGGATCCGAGAGGGTTCTGCTAGACCAATTTTTAATACAAAATTTCATCACCATTTCAAGCCTAGTTTAGCAGGCGCGTTCAAACAATCACTGCGAATGCTCCACAAACCTTTGACTGATGCTCCCTGAGGCCTGAGGCCTGAGGCTTCATTGTGGATTGTATGATAGGCAATAAACCCTGGCTTGGCTATAACATATACGAAAAGCACTGTATTGCAAAATATTGGAATATACAATAATGGGCCATTAAATGATTGTAAAAACGACTGTATGTGAACGATAACATGATCACAACAGCAACATAGTCATGCAGAATCACCACATCAGAGCCTTTTCAATCTTTTGTTGCCAGACAACCGATGGAGTCGTGGTAGTTTGTTTCCCCTGCTTGTGTCCAGGATACTTCTTGAGGTCATCTTGGAAAGCTAGTGTAAAAATCCTTTATTAATAACAAGAGTCAATATTTTTAACAAGACATGCAAATATGGAAACTTACACTGTCCACTCGATATTCTCATCATCCACCGTCGGTGCAGTCACCTGCATTTTTAGACAGGCTTCTTGTAATAAGTCATCAACAAATGTCCAAAATTTCCCCAGACCATAGCTTCGTTCATCCACAGGAACCCAATCCTGATTTCCATCTGTTTCAGGGCCTTCTTCTCAGCCACCATTTGTCGCATGGGCAATTCCACCAAAATCACGGTCATCAAGAGTGCTGAAATCAAAATCACCTCCCGGGCCTCTGTCTTCATCAACATTACCAGGGTGGCAGCTAGATGTGGAGCTAGGACCATCCAGTGTGGGCCTACCACTGCCAAACTTGGTTTCAAAGTGGACATAGCAGCCTCTCTAGTATCAAACATCATGAATAGTAGAGCAATGAGTTTATTGAAGCATACCAAATATGATATACATGCCCAGTGGAGCGCCGTTACTTCCATTCCAGGTGGGGTCAATGCTTTTGATAACACACCAATATGCTGCGGCCTCTTGTCTTTTTCATTTTTGAGTTTGGTGGCAGTAGAGAATGCAATCTCATTTTAGCATCAGCACAGATAAAACCAATGTGATGCACAATCACATATACCTTTTGCTTGATAGAGCTTTGTAAATTAGTTAATAGTTCTTTCACAAGTGTCGACAATATTTGAGCTAGTTCAGGGTCTTCAAGAGCCTCAGAGGGTACTTTGAAGATGCCAGGGTCATTGCGGATCAAATCCTACCATAGACACAAATGAGAAGTCTTGGAATTTGAAAGTATGTGATCATGCTTACAAGGATATGCTCTGCAAGATCAGTAACATAGGCTGTTAAGTTGGGAGAGAGAAGACAAGCAAGAAGCCGATCTTGCAGGTATTTCTGTGATGGAAGGTCAGCACCAGGGAAAATATTGCTGCAGGTATAGGAGATGGAAGAGATGATTGCATCCCAGATCTACTAGTTTGCCTTGGAGCCGGTGTTTGAAAGCTCAATTCAAAAACATCTGAAGCTGGTGGTATATTATGTGCAGGGCCAGCTGATCTGGTGGTCCATGGAGGGTCAGGTAGTCCATGAGACACCAGCAGCATCAAGAGGACCTGCAGAGGGCATAACAGGAGGTTGTGCTAGAGGACTTACATGATCAAGGCATCAGGGCAGAGGCTGAAGAACAGGAAAATGTTATTCATGATGAAGAGGTGACACTGGCTCAGCCTGATGCACAGGAATTACAGGCACAACAACAATTGCCTTTGGGCTAACAACCAAATGTTGCGCTACCAGTTCACTTCAGCATTAAGAGGATGGATGTGGTGTGTTCTCACTGTGGTGCTCTTCACTTCATCACAGAACACCTCACAGGGTCTTCTAAAGTCCATCCAAAGTTTGGCATGTGCTGTCTTCAGGGACAGATTCACTTGGAGCCTTTGCCACATCCCTCTGCCACCTTGAGACATCTTCTCACATACAGCAATCCTCACACACATGCCTTCAGGGAACACATACACCAGTACAATGCCACATTTGCATTCACCTCCATTGCTGTTCAGCTCAACATCACCATCCTCCAAGGTGCTGGTCCTTATTGCTTCCGCATGCATGGTGATATGCATCACAATATGGGTGCTCTCATTCCATGAAATGGTGTACAGCCTGCTTATGCCCAGCTCTACATCCATGACCTGCAAGCTGCTCTTGCCACCCATAACACTTGCAATCCAAACCTGGATCCCACCATCATGTCTGATCTCCAGACGATGCTCAATGCTGCAAACCCTTTCATGCCCCTCTACCAGCATGCATTTCGGATCATGATGGAGAAGCCTCCAGCAGAACATGGAAATGTCCAGGCTCGCTTGGTCCTGCAGCCCAATGCAGATCACCATCGCTACAACTTGCCCATAGTGGAGGAAGTTGCTGCCATCATACCAGGAAGTGGAGAAGAGGAAGTCAACCTTCACGGGGAGATCATTTTGTGTCTCAAGACTCCTGATCAAGGTGGTGCCCTCAAGAGGATCAGTCATCTCAATCCTGTTTACTGGCCACTCCACTATGTCCTTCTCTTTCCAAATGGAGAGCAAGTCTGGCATGATGGCATTCCTTCACTTCCTGGACCCAGAGGTCAATTCCACACTGAGCATGTCACTTAATGGCACTACCATGCTTATGGACTCCACCAAAGGCTTCTACTCCACACCCCTCTTCATGATCCAGAACCTGACACACTATTTCATGGTGGTCAGCTGTTGCAGCAGTATGTCGTTGATGCTTGGTCTTCAGTAGAGGGCTCAGAGCTCTTTTGGCTCAAGACCCATCAGAAGGATATCAGAGCTGATCTAGAAGGAAGGGGACAGTGGGGGGTCTGTGGCGTGGGAGGATCAGCTGCATCGTTTATGTTGTGTATCCTCACGTGGTCTCGCTTGCCCAAGCCACGTTCTGCCATGCGAGGCCCCGAGCAATGCCTGCGACGCAAAGCTCAGTTGCCCAAGCCCACCCAACCCCCAAACGACCCAACGGCCCCCAGATAAGCCCCTCCGACCTCCCACAGCCGACCGTTCGAGCCCAAACTCGGACGGTCTGCCAAATCAGGTATTTTTTCAGTTTTGGCTGATTTGGCCCATATCACCCATCTCCCTCCGCTCCCCAGGCCCCACCACGCCCAGAATCGACCCAACGGCCCCCAGACATGCCCCTCCCACCTCCCGTTGTAAAGGCGAGGTCGGGGTGGCTGCGGAATAATAATCCTAAGCCTGTGGGGGTCAGCGTAGAAGTGACTAGGAATAGTCTAACAAGCTTCAGTAAGATGATAGTATATAAATGGTAAGAAGCCGCTGAGTAAACTACTGAAATCTATCGAGACCGGTTGAAGCCGACGAAGCCGACGATGTCGGGTACGGCGGGTCGGGTGTCAGGTGACGAGGGATGTAGAGATAAAGGCAGCAGAACAACGGGGAGAGCGTCGAGGAATCCGACGAGTAATGTGTGCGATGGATTTTACTGAGAGACTAATTCTCAGAGAGAGGAAACGGGGGAACTGGTTTCTTATTATGAGATGGCGCTTGGGCACCGTTTTTATACTACAAATTTCTGTACCTAGATTCGGACGAGAGTCCTCGGCCGATGAGAGGAAACAAAGGAGAATAAAAATGGGGAAGTAGGAAGAGCGTTGCGAGGCGACGATGACAGGGAAAATGGGTGGAAGATATAAAAACCATAAAAGATGCAATATACTTTACTATATCCCCATAAGGGAGACGCTAGGCGTGAATAAGGCAAGTCCGATGTCGGGATCCCAGTCCGATGAGATCTATCTTTGATATTTGAAGTTCCGTGAGTTTAGGAGATAGACCAACCAGGTACGTGAGCAGCCGTGCTAGTCGGTATGCATCGGGTTGCGTCGGGTTCGAGCGTAGATTGCTAGAGACGTCGGGTTCGAGCGGATTCGCTAGATATCGATGTTACGGCCTCAGAGGGTCGAGGACCCTCTACACCGTGGCCGTCGTTCGAGCTCAAACTCGAAGGTTCGGCCAAAATCAGGTATTTTCTCATTTTTAGCTAATTTGGCTATACTAACCATCTCCCTGCGCTCCCCAGGCCCCACCACACCCAGAATCAACACAACTACCCCCCGACATGCCCCTCCCACCTCCTGCAGCTGTCCGTTCGAGCACAGACTCGAACGTTTGGCCAAATAAGGTATTTTCTCATTTTTTGTTCATTTGGCCCAACTGACATTTCTCCCTGTGCTCCCCAGGCACCACATCCGGAATCGACCCAATGGCCCCCAGACATGCCCCTCCCACCTCCCACGGCCGTCCGTTCAAGCACAGACTCGAACATTTGGCCAAATAAGGTGTTTTCTTCTTATTTCCAATTACTCCATCTCCCCCGCGCTCCCCTGGCCCAACCACACCCAGAATGGTCCCCTTCGTATTTTTGTAGCAGTAGTAATGTTGTACCCTGGGTTTAAATATATTATTTGAAAACAAAAATGAACAGAACCTAAGTCATCTTTCTGAACCAAATTCAACATTCTGAACCAAAATAAACATTCTGTTACTTATTTCTGGGTCAGTTACTATTGTAATATCCTATATTCTCTTCCTGCAAAATTTTGCATGTGTTTACATATGAAATTTCAGGTGTAAATTTCATACGCAATATAGTGGACAGTGTTCCGCACACCTCATGCGAGTTTGGTCACACAACGACCAAACATGACCAAATTCCTTCTATGTGGGGGAGAAAGAAAGCAATAATTGGCATTGAGCTGGCACATTTGCTTTGAAACATATATTGGAAACTGAAAACAAATTCTCCCCCATAATTTGAGCTATTGGTTGGCATTAAAAAATGTGGGCATTGCATTTAAATGGTGCATCTATGAATTTGGCTTGCTCACAAATTGGGCCTATCAGGAATCCTATCAATCACCCCCTTTATGAAGAAGTGGATGGGATTGAATATATAAATGTTATGTGGGTGTTGGGTTCACCTGGATGCAAAACTGGAATGCTGATATTTAAGTCAGTTTATCACAGCATCATGCTGGGGGTTTGTGGACTCGGGGTGTTGCGCCAATCGACTCGTGGGGTGCTTGGTGAATGTAAGTTGGCTTTTGTGAATCTCTCCATTGTGGGGCTGAGCGACTCTAGCTTTCTCATAGCTTCACGGGTTCTCTGTCGCTCGTCTTCTGTTTCCAGTGCAAATTTGATCTCTTGGTGCGATATGGTGACAATGGCGTCTACGAAGTCTTGCCAATCGTCGAAGCTTCATAAGAGTTTCTCGTGGAGGATTTGTGGGAGATTGTCGACAGTTTGTTGGATCATGATACCAGTCGGGTCTGGGACTGCATCGGCCAGTTTCTTGATCGTGAGAGCCCATTTGACCTGTCCATACACTTTCCTCCCTTCATATTCTGTTTCCTTGCCAATCTCCTTCTTGTCTAGCCTGCATTCCGTCACTCTTGCCATCAACGTCCCTCTCAAGTCCTTGATTCTCGGGGGCTTGGGCCATTTCTTGTCAAAGGCTGCTTTGAATGTGGTGAATGTCGCTGTTGCCGCGGCTTCCAGGTCATTGAACCAGTCTTCTGTGGGGCCATCTGCCTCCATCCTTTGTCTACATAGCGCTACCTTCTCTGCATCTGTCGTGGTTTTCATGAATTCGCCCTGTACTTCTTTTATCCATTGTCGAGGATTTTCTTTCATCGTGTCACCTATTAGGCTGAAGGCACATTGTTCTTTTGTCATCGTTGGTTCAGTTTGTGTGGTGGCAACTGGAGGATTGTTGTTAGCAGATGTCGCAAATGAGGGATTTGTCATTTCTGGAATCCTTGTTATGTTCCGTCTATGGTTCTGGAGGTCTCGTTCTCAATCCTGTTGAGCTTTACGTTTGGCTTCTGCACTTCTGATAGTTTCAACCCAATGAAGGGTGTTGCTGGTTGGTTTCAGAATCTTGAGAGTCGTTGTGGGTTGAATACCACTCTGATCACCATGTTGGAGAGAGGATCTCCAGACCTCTAAAGGCACATGCAGGTGGAATCATGGAAGAACAACAACAACAACTGAGTCACGTGGTGATCTACTGAGATAGGAGATCTCGGGAACTCCCGGATGCCCGCGGCATCTGCCGCAGTGTGAAAAGCAGAAAACAAAAGATGCACATACAGTCATCATGTGGAAAAAGAAGCATGGATGGACATACAGCATCAGGCCTATCCTCAATGCAGGCAATACAAAAAATGTCATATGATAAGCAAGGATAAACATGTGGCATCAGGCCTATCCTCAATGTGGGCAATTAAAAAAATTTCATATGATAAGCACAGATGGAAATACGGCATTCAGGTCATATCTGAATGCCACATGTCCATCTCAATACAAAGCAATTTGGACATTCAGGTATTAGTGTTGCCATGGCTTGGCTCCAAAGCCATTAGCCATGGAGCCAAGCTGAAGTTTAGCCAAGCTAATGGCTGGCTCAGGTTTTTGGGACATCACTGAGCAGAGCTGCATCGATTGTTGGTGGGTTTGGCAGCCTGGTTCTGGGTGGAGACCCAGCAGGCAAATACCTTGCTTGGGTGGGTTTCTTTCTCCATGGTGATGTACTTCACTACTTATTGGCTTCAGACAGTGCCAAGACTGGACTGACATGCGGCATTTAGGCCTATTCAGATGTGTTGACCTGAATGTCCAAATTGCTTTGTGTTCGGATGGACATGCAGCATTCAGGTATGACCTGAATGCCATATGTCCGTCCATGCTTATCATATGACTTTTTTTTTTATTGCCCACATTGAGGATAGGCCTGATGCCACATGTTTGTCCTTGCTTATCATATGACATTTTTTGTATTGCCTGCATTGAGGCCTGATGCTGTATGTCCATCTGTGCGTCTTTTTCCACATGATGACTGTATGTGCTTCTTTTGTTTTCTGCTTTTCACGCTTACTTCCTGCTGTAGGTGTCTTTTGTATTTCATATCTTGGGGTCCTGGAATTCTAGAGATATTAAAGTGGCCCCCCCTTCATGAATTGGCCATAGGTCAACCCCTTCACAAATCCACATGCACTGTCAATTTTGCTCAGCTTCATTTGAAACTATGCCTGACCTGATCACTCATATGACCATGACACATGCCAATGAGACACATGCCAAAGAGGCACTCAGCATTGAAACAGTTATGGTAATTGGTTTCCCAAACTTTCCAAAAATGTGCTGACGAACTTTTACAAGAAACCGATTCTAACCTTCACTGCATCTCTGGAATTGGTTGCACTTGCCCAAGATGCCCCATCTCAGGTTGCCGCACCTCTTGTGCAGCCTTCTCAGGTTGTCGCTTCTCAGGTTGACGCTTCTCAGGTCATAGCTTCTCAGGTTGTCGCTTCTCAGGTTGGCACTTCTCAAGTTGCATTTGCTGCATCCCTCACATCATTGGATGTCTAACTCAACATCTCTCCATGATCAAAGTTCGCCATCATGATCTCCCTCCTGTCCAGCACCGGCTTGCCAAAGCTGCGGCATTTGCCTTACACTATTTGGACATTTGCATCTTCCACCTTCTCATTGTGAATGAAGGGTTGATGATGGAAGTCAGTGAAGAATCCTTCTACAAGTGGAAAGCGATGTTTGCCATTTTTGTGCATTTGGATGTGGATGAACAGCGGGTGCGCTAAAGCAGGTGAGTATAAGCATCCTCAAATACGAACATGTCCTGTCTAGGCCAACAAAGATAGTTAGATTGGAATAATAACTGTAGCATCGCAGATCCATGCAAGTTGGTTTTGTTGCACCAACACCAAATGCCTCAGAGATCCTATTAACAGGTTGTTTGAATCTATGTGTTGTGTAAAGACAGCCAACACTCAGATACCACCTTCATGAATATCAATCTGCATGTCTTGAAGTGAGATCTCACTGCAGATACCCCAACATCTGCCAACCTATACAGATGTGTAGCCAATTTTAGTAACACATTTTGAATCTACAGATAGATCTGAACTCTAAGACAGATATTTTACTAGATTTTGAATTTGAGTCAAAATCTGTATAATATACCAGATTGTGTGATCAGATTTATAATCTGACCAGTAATAAAATTAGAATCTGTACAAATAATCTGTCTTACTGTAAAGATTCATATCAGTTTCTAAATCTGGCAAAACAGCTGAACCATGCAACAGATTGTAAATTGGTACATGAGCACAGATGTTAGAAACACAGCTCCTTGTACAGATTCAGAATTTGTTGGAAAATCTGTTTCACAGTTCAGATGTTTTGCTACCTTTAGAAACTGACAATGAATCTGTACAATAAGACAGATTGTTTATTCAGATGCTAAATTTTATTACTGATCACTGATCAGATTTGACAACTGATAACACAATCTGGCATATTGTACTGATTTAGACTCAAATTCAAAGTCTGCCAAAACATCTGCCTGGAGGTTCAGACCTATCTCCAGATTCAAAATGTGTACTAAAATCTGTTAAAAATCTGTACATTTGATGTGGATCCAACCCGTGAGAAAACTGGCCGTTGTGGCCAAACCCGCATCATTTCGGACATTGCCGGTGGCAGCATTATTAAGAATCACATCAGGACTTTCCACATTTAGTCGGGATCTAAAGTGATTTTTAAAGTTAGCACCAAAATATAATCTTTAGATTTACATTTAGGCCTAGCCTAAATATTGAATTTAAGTCACAAATAAATGTATATCTAAATTATTTATTTATTTTCATCTTTAGGTTATTCTTGCAATCAAAATAATTATCAGATCTATATTGTAAGGGGAAAGTATAATTTAGTTCCAAGTTTACTCAAATTTCTAGTCCAAATTTAGGCATCACCTAAAGGCAGGCCAAAATTAAAACTTTCGGTAGCGTTAAAATAATAAATTTAATAATTATCAAAATGTAAGATTTTCGGCAGCTATTTAAATTCAAAGTTGCTGTTAGATCTAAAGCTATTGCCCGTGCCATTGCCCGCTCGTCGCCCGCCCGTCGCCCACCCATTGCCCACCCATCTCCCAATCTTACCTCACGAGCCCAGCTCCAACGTCAATTGACATGGTGGTGGGGTTCGTGAGGTGATGACAGAGGTAGGGGAGAGGCAGGTGGGGGAGATGGCGGGGGTGACAAGGGTGTACGGGGGCACGACAGAATGAGAGCGGGGAGATGGCGGGGGCACGATAGGATGGGAGGGTGATGAGCGTGGGTGATGAGGGTGTGGGAGATGGCGGGGGCACGATAGGATGGGAGGGCGACGAGGGTGTAGGTGATGAGGTGTGGGAGATGGCGTGGGCATGGCACGATGGGATGGGAGGAGATGGCGTGGGGGACGAGGGAGTGGGAGGGTGAGGAGATGGCGTGGGCGTGGGCAACAAGGGTGTGGCGTGGGCGACGAGGGTGTGGATGACAAGGGTGTGGGAGATGGCGTGGGGTGTGGGCGAGGGAGGTGATGGCGGAGGTGGCTTGGCGGGAGATGGCGTTGGCGATGAGGGTGAGGGAGATGGCGTGGACATGGGTGAGGGAGATGGCGGGGGCACGATGGGAGGACGACGAGAGGGTGTGGGAGATTGCGTGGTGATGGGATGGGATGGTGGGGAGATGGCGTGCCAGGCGTGGGTGTGGACGAGGGAGACGGCGCGGGCGGCATGGCCATGGGGGATCCAATTTTGGATGGGTTAGATGTGGGCGACGAGAGCGTGGGCGACGAGAGTGTGGCGATGAGAGCGTGGGCGATGAGAGTGTGGCGATGAGAGCGTCGCGTGTGCGATGAGGGTGCGGCGTGGGCGACAAGGGTGTGGGAGATGGCGAGTGTGAGGAGAGATGGCGACGACGACGAGGGAGATGGGAGATGGCGTTGGAGTAGTGGGACCTGGCAGTCACGTGACTGGGTTCCCACGGTTGACCTAGTTAGTAGCCTTCCTGATGTAGTAGAGAGACCCATTCCTATCCTATCCAGTCAACTTCCACCTCGAGTCCTGCGTGAGCCCCCGGAGAGGTACCTCGGTACCTCTCCAGCGTGGGTGTGGACGAGGAAGATGATGGGGAGGGCAGAGGTGTGGGCGACGGCTTGGCAGGAAATCGAGGGTGGGAAATGGCGGCGAGGGCGAGGGAGATGGCGTGGGGTGTGGGAGATCGTCATACTTGGGCAGGGGAGATGCCGGGGATGGGATGAGCGGGAGCGGGAGAGATGGCGAGATGGCGTCACAGTGGGTGTGAGGTCGAAAAAAAAATTGATTGGTTTTGTCGACGTCGGAGCTGGGTTCAGGTCATGATTGGGAGGTGGGCGACGGGTGGGCGATGGCTGGGCGATGGGTGGGCGATGGGTGGGCGATGGGTGGACGATGGGTGGGCGATTGCGCGGGCAATAGCTTTAGTTCTGATTGAAATTTGGAACGTTGATAACCGCCGAAATTTTTTTTTTTGATAACTATTAAATCCATTATTTTAGTCACACTGAAAGTTTAAATTTTGGCCTGCCTTTGGATGATACCTAAATTTAGACTAGCAAATTTGAGTAAACTTGTAGCGAAATTCTGTTTTCCTTCCACAATTTAGAACAGGTCATCATTTTAATTGTAAAACTAGTCTAAAGATGAAACTAAATAAATACTTTAGATGTACATTTATTTGTGACTTAAATTCAATATTTAGGCTAGGCCTAAATGTAAATCTAAAAATTATATTTTTCCGCTCACTTTAGAAACCACTTTAGACCCCAACTAAATGTTGGAACTCCTGAGGTGAATGTTTTTGAGCAGCTCGTCCCTTTGCTCGCTTCCCTATATCCCAAAGATGCTAGACAAGACCAGTTGACGAGTATACTATACACTTGGCTTGTAAGGTATACCCTGGTACCGGCTGATATTCTTACAGATCATGGGTTTTCCAACCGGAATGCCTTGCACGGCGTTGCCAGCGCAACAGGCGGGCGATGGCGCAATGTACTTATGATAAAAGAACTTGCAGAGGATTGGCAGTACTAGTGAGGACACCCATAGTATGCTGATAATCTTGCGCTGGCCCGTGCTCTCAATTCCCTTTCTCATCCTCTTCTACATCGTTGAATATGTAGTTGAAGTTGTCGTCGCCTATGCAGTCGTAGCGCTCACCATCCCCTATACCCTCTTCTACTACCCATCCAACTGGGCCATGCTGAACAAGGACAAGGATATCGTCCAGCTCTACCTCGCCCATTTTCACGCTCTCTACCCAACACTCATGGCAAAAGCTGCCAACATAAACGCGCGTATCGCTCACACACGAAGTAGCCTCCCAAGATCTGTCGAGTTCTGGCCAAACGACTCGAGTTATAATCCGTGCTCAAGAAGTACCAGCTTCACGTTCAGCCAGGCCGCTGGCCTGTTCTTCCGACTAGAAGATGCAGGCTGGCCACGTCGAGTCCTGTACGAATTTCTTCGCAACAAGGTGGAGCAGACTG
The DNA here is from genome assembly GCA_963556145.1 of Hygrocybe punicea. Lineage (NCBI taxonomy): Eukaryota > Fungi > Basidiomycota > Agaricomycetes > Agaricales > Hygrophoraceae > Hygrocybe > Hygrocybe punicea. Next base: position 5,500,168 of record OY744466.1, on the reverse strand, counting down.
GATCTATCAGTAGAGAAGAGAAGGAGGCCTTCGCAGCGGCGGTGGGAAGAACTTGTGGTCATGACCTGGTGGGTCAGTTATGGCCGCCACCAAACAAGGCAGTACACGCCTTCTTTACCAGGTGGACTATGCCGAAACTGAGAGGGTGGGAGGGTAAAGCACCTGGAGGGACTACGATCGTGCATGTGAGTCGCGACTCTGTAGATTGGTTGTTGCACCGTGGTGCATTCCTGGTTGCGAGGGATGTCCGAACCCTACAGTGCATGAAGGACCTGACAGATCTTGGGATGTGGGGTGTTGTTCGGAGGGAAGCAGATCTTGAGAGGTCATACGCGAGTTACTGGCAAGTCATGGCATTCTGCTGACTTGGTTTCCAAAAATTATCATTTCTACAAGGGGAATTTGTTTTGTCTTTTGTATGTAGTGTCCACGCTCTGTCGATCTTTGATAGAAACGCGGAGTCATTGTACGTGAACTCGGGATCCGCTTACTATCAACACGGGCGCTCTGAACAGTCGGCTGTTCAACTTCACAGGTATGACGACCAGTAGTAAGTTTTATGTCATAATTTTACAAAGTCCTCACGTTTTGTCCCGCACTAGACACCGTCACTGTTTTTTGGATGCTACGTGTACAAAAGAGTCCACAACGTGTCTGGAGCCTCCAGACGAAAAAAAAAAAAAAAAAAAAAAGGCGGCCAAAGCCAAAACGAAGTTCTGATATCATCATACTGCCTTGCGGGTCTCAGACGATATCGATAACCGAGCAAACATTACGCAAACACCACCAGCCAGGATCGTGGCACCAGTGAACAGGGCTGCAGAAAAGAATTCGTTCTCAGCGATCCCTCTCCGGAGGAGCGCTGCGAGAAAAAATATAAAAATCAGCCCAAAGAAGTGTCACGACGCCATACATATACGCGTAAGAGAGACCCACCACCAGCGATTGGCGCGCCCGTGAGCGTGCCAAAGGACATGATGAACCAGAGGAAGCCCAACCGTGAGCCGATGAGCTCTGGGGGTGATATCTGAGCCGAGCAAGGCGGAAATAGCGAAAGAAAAGCGCCTGCACAAAGTCAGTTGTTTTCGTAAGTTCAGTGTGTTCACCATGTGATCGGTTAACGGATGGACGACGAACCAGATCCGATGCCGTATAGCACGGCAAAGACCAAGATAGACGCTTGGCTCGATGCAACTGTCCATGCACCCAGCGCAACGATCGCAGTGAAGAGGCCGCTCACGGTTAGGACGTTGAACCTGTTTTTGCGATATAAAATCAGTCTGCAAACATATGCGTGTGTGTGTGTGAGGAACACACCTTCCCCATTTGTCTGCGATGAAGCCTACCATCCGACCGAGTATGCTGCCGGCGTTCATGATGGGAAGCATGTAGAAGGCCAACTCGGTCGACATGCCTCGGTACGTTGCAAAATCGCCGATGAAGAAGAACGGGATCCAAAGCCTTTGGGGGTGGGACGGCCAACGTTGAATTTCATGCGTGAGATATATTAAGTGAAAAGGCGGCTCACCCCCAGAACCCAAAGAAGCTCGCGGCGACAAGCCATGCATAGGGTCTGTCAGTTGTGAGCGCGACGAGGGGCGCAGTCCACGCAGGGGGTTGGCGTGGAGGAAGACGAGCCTTGATGGTAGCGATGGAGATGGCGAGGAGGGCGATCGAAATAAATGCGACGGTACGGACGGTCCAGCCAAAGCCAATGCGATTGAAAAGGTTAGCAAACATGATGGGAAACACGACACCTGAGAAAAAGTGGCATTTACAAGGGGCTCAGCATGTACGAAGTAGATACGGACATACCACCAAGGCCAGCGCCTGCGACGACAATCCCTGCTGCGGCTGCTCTCCGTTTGATAAACCACTGGCCGATCACTGCGACACAAGGGTTGTAGATCAGGGCGCTGCCGACTCCGAGAAGGATTCCATGGCAGATCATCTATGCTGATGTTATTTTGTGGACGCGAGAAAGAAGGGGGAGGAAGCACGTACCAACTGGTGATATTTCGTAAATACGGACACGAGAAACAAGCTCAAAACCAGGAGGAATGATCCTGTTATGAGGAGCCAGCGAGGTCCATAAGCATCAAACGTTCTCCCGCAGAATGTACCCAGAAAGAACTAGATCACGCAGGAAATGAATGAGACTCTCTAAGTGGACATGGTGCTGGGAAGTTACATACGATGAGGAATAGTTGAATGGATCCAATCCAACTTATGGACTCTTTTGTATAGCCAGCCAGCTGGTGCATCGAATACTTTAGGAATCAATGGACGTCAGAGTTATCACACCGAACAAGAGAAAAGACCATACATATTGTTGAAAGGTGCCATAACTGTTGCCTGAAACGAAATTGGAATGAGGGACCGAAAGACAAGTCGTATATGACGAGATTTACCCAGGCCAAACTGAACGAAGAGGGCAAAAAAAGCACCAACCACAACACCCCACGCCTCAATTCCGCCATCGGCTCGAGGCAGGACTTGGGTGTCTAGGCCGCCTTTGGCATCGAGACCGCCTTTGGCATCGAAGGCGCCTTCTTTGGTATAGAAGTCGACTTTGGTGTTGATGCTTGAATGTGAATCGGACGGAATGACAGTGGAGGACGCCGTGTCAGGAAAGAGGGAAGAGGGTCTTTCAACGCATAATTGCTGGACTTTGGGGCGGTTGTACTGGGGAGCTTTCTTGTTACACATGACGATGGTTCTGACGGGTGAAAGGCCATAAGCCAGTCTATTATTTATATGCTGAGCCATGAGTTGTATCAGGGACCAAGTACGGTCAACGTGGACCGTGCACGTAGCAGTGCTTACTGTAAGGCTTGTTCCTTGGGAGTACTAGCAGTTTTGTTCTTCCGGTGCTGGATTATTTGACATTGGCCTGTGCTGATTGATGCGGACAGTGAAGGGCGACAATAACGGGTGCGTTGCGCCGTTGCCAGTACTAGTGTGTACTCTCCATGTTTGCAAAGTGACGTAGATCTTAATGCGATGTCAGGCCTGTCAGGGCCAAATTGGGTGAATCAAAGCAGTGAAGAGTGACAAAATGGATTTTCAGAGGGACAGTTGCGAGTGCCAGTGGCCGTACACGGCGGGTGAGGAAAGCCGAAGTTTACGGCTTAAACTCGAAACCACGATTCCGAGTCCATAGATCCATACGACGTTGTGTCAGCCAGGATTTGCTTGCCAGGAGCGTAAGCATAGGGTCGTTGAACTTGAAGACGGTTGAAGGAACGTACTAGTACTGTCGTGCGACCGAACAACGCTGCCAGTGGTCGGTTCCCTGTGAAAACACCGCCAAGCCAGATTATTGACATTTGCCACCCTATAGCAATAGCTGCTCTAACCAGCTCGGATGAGGCTGTTCTGCCTGTCAGGTGGACACTATTTTTAAATTCGCTCCGACCACCTTTTATGAGGAGTCAAGTTGACAATTCAGAATCACGAATTTTCTCTCGATACAAGTCTAACTTGAGAGAAGAGCAACCGATAAAATATAAAGTACAAGTCGAGAATGGATATTAGTGGCCGCCTCGAATATATTGAGTAATTTTGAACATTTTGAACAGTAGAATGAGGTTCTGCAAGTGCGGTAAAAGCACCCCGAGTCCAATCAGCAAATCCAATCCCCCCGCTCACATGACAACAACGACACGATTCCATGATGTGATGTTGGAGCGATCAACTTCGCAGGAAGCTGTACAGCTGGCTTGTTTAGATTCCTCCTTGGAAACGGGGACTGATGTCCAAGGCAGAAGGGTCGATTCCGCAGCTGTCGACAGAGAGCCGAGATGTCGAGGACTTGACGGACGTGGTAATAGGATCGGCGGATCAGCGAGACGGCACAAATAGTTATTTCCTGGGGTGGGGAGTAGCATCGTCACGACGATACCAACGAAGGCGACAGGACGAACCCCAAGACCGCGTTAAGATTTTTTTCTGAAGCAGATGTCAAGTAATTCCATCCTAGTGTGGATGCGGACGAGATGCCATGTTCACATGAAGCCAGCGACAATGACGGCCGGAACCGTCGGATCGTAGCCAATGATGGCAAATTAATTCGAGCTTGCGGCGGGACAGGGATCCACGAGCATCGTCGGAAATAAGCTAGATGAAAGAACTTGAAAAAACAAATGTCCTTGGTGGCACTGTTCTCAGTATAAGGCGGACCTACAACGTTCTCCGAGACGAAGATCGGCTGTGGAGTTGATCATACCGCATGGTGGTAAAGCAACCCAGATAAACCGAATGAAAGCCATGAGGATTGAAATTCCTGTGCCAATTGGAAACCAATAGATTGTTGGGACCCACATGCGAACGCAATTCGCCTCCCAAAGGCCTGCGGAAATCCAGTAGCCAGAACGCGAAGTCGTTCGGTAGTTAACCCGACGAGGTGCATATCCTTAAAGATATATAGCTTTAAGCACGTCCACTCGTGTTATGTCGAGCATCAGCCTCTTGGAAGTAATACAACTGGGGTAAGTAACGAACCAGTCAAGGATGTTAGAATGATAATATACCAGTGGGGCAACAACCTTCATTTTTTTGAACGTTTGACCAGCTGCGCTGTTTGGGTCGGACCTGTGCAGATCCAACATGACCGACAACAGGGATACTAGCGTGGGCGCGGTCTGTGCAGTCCTTCAATCAACTTGAAGGGTCCTTACACATCGGGCTAACTGGCCGTCATCAAGATACTGGTCAGTTGCACAGCTTCGACCGCTCCCACCACTGGCACCTGGTCCGTATGGCGTCTCTCTATTTAATCTGCGTGGTCAATCCACCGCCCACCAACGTTTTTTCACCATGCTCAGAGTTCCTGTACCCAGTCACACAAAGCGTCCTCTTCCTGCCGTCATCCCACCCTTCATCACTCCTGCTGGCAGCGCCGACTCAGATGTACCCAAGAACCACTTTTCTATCCATTCCGGTAACTTTAGGAACGTTGCCATCTCCGCCCTCCAGAACATCTTATTTTTGTTGCGCATCGCAAGTGCGTTCCTTCTCTTTATAATAATTATCGAAGTAATCATCTCCTTCCCATTAGAATGGAAGGTCGCGTCTGCCAACCAGCAGAAGTTCGTCAGAAGCGAACAGCTCCCTTACTGTAAGTAACTCCTGGCACAATCATCGCCACTTATCACAATTGTCTCCAGTCAGCCGTGTTCCCGATGAAAGACTTGTAGCCTGCCTCAACTCCGCCATCGATGAGATTTTCTCCAACTCTGACCAGGTGGCCCTCCGCCATCAGGCTCGCAGCGTGGTTCAACAGCTCATCAGGGCCAGCACGGTGACCGAGATGGTCCGTGGCCTCGAGCTTGCATTCAAGCTTGATGTCGAAGCTCTTGAGGTCCTCGGAGGCTCCAAGTATACCACCATCTCTCCAGAAGATACCTCCGCACCGTCATCCACCCCGTGTAGTCGGCGCACTCACTCTCGCGCTGCGTCCCGAAACTCTGCCAGGTCTATTTCTCCTTCTCCCTCCGTCTCTTCTTCCTCAGACTCGAGCTCGCCGACTATCTTCGATCCATCCAGTCCACGCCTCAATGGGCTCAATTCGCCCCCTCTGAGTGGAAAGTTCCTCGCTGCCGATCCCCACTTTAGCTTCTCCATTGCTCACCATCCGGAGAGGTTAATTGTGAGCTGGCCTGTAAGTTTTTGGTCTATGAGGTCCGGTACATCCATAAATTGACTTCTCTCAGGCTGTATTCGGTGAGACATTCTTGCAAGCAGCTATCAATGTCGCACAGGCACTCCGAGACGATCGCAAAGACCCCACCTTTGTCGATTTCGTGGTAAGTGCCCTGCCACATTCGTACTACTCTCCTGCAACTCACTTCTCTTTCAAGGCATTCCACCTCGGATACAGTTTGCTCAGCCAGGGTATCAACCCTTTCAACCCTCTCGAATCTCGATTCCTCGGGACTGTCGGCTTCCGGAAGGACACACAGACTTACGTCAGCCTGACTGATCCAGGGTATGTTATGATTCATTCACATTCGTCATTATGCCAACCTAACTTTGGTGCTGCTCAGAGATGGGCATGTTTTCGGGACAACAAGGAAGTCTAGGTGGATGCGAGGGAGCATTGTCCACGTCGAACGTGTGTTTGTTCTTAGCTCCTGACATGTCTTCTTAATATCTCACCGCTGGTGGCTGTAGACTTGGAAAGACCACAGAATCTTTCCCGAGAAGCCATAGAATCCTACCGCATTCCGTCCATTCTCGACTTCGCACGCACGCGCCTGCACACTGGCAAAGAGGCCCCAAACACCTATTTTGTCGGCCGCGCTCTGAAGGACAGCGGCGAGTTCGGCTTTGACTTCATCAAGGTTAGACATTGCGGGTTTGCTGTACTTGACGGATTCACGGGCTCACCAATTCGCGTTTGTGGAACAGGTGGTTAACACGACGTCTTCTGCTGCAACAGCTGCCTTCCAGCTCGGTGCCGCTGAATGCAAAGTGGCCATGGATGGCCTGAGAACATCACAGATGGTTGCGTACATGCGGGCGCTTGCAGGCCACGCACTGCGCAATCATAGGCAATACCTGTGAGTTCCAGGCAGTGTTTCACTCTGTTCAATGACACTCACGGGGGATGGGGGGGTTTCGACGGTTAGTTCGGCGGCATTCAACCTGAATCACCCCATTGTAGATGATCTGGAACCCAACAAGGATGGCACACCTCGTCTGCTATTGGATCAGATGGACATTGGTCGACGTGGAATCGAGCTTGCAGCGCTAGGAGGCTTCGACAAGTGCACCTGGGATGGAGCGGCTGATAGTTATCCCTCGCATTGTAAGTCTCGCTTGTTCTTTACCTCCCTCCGCTAAGGATATTTCTCAGGTATCATCCTACAACTCGGATTCCAGAATGCACTCGAACTCGTACATCGTGCCCACTCTGTCGGTCTGACGACGTACATGTCTGCTGGCTTCAAGTTCCACAACATCCAAGATGCTGTCCTATCAGGGGTAGACGGGATAGGTGATTATTTAAGTTTCCCACATGAGAATGCTCTGACCATTCTTCCCTCCAACTCAGGTATTGGCGGTGCCCAGATCTTGCGTTACATGGATGGTGCATCAGGCATGCACGGACCTTATGTGAGCAGATTGTTCGACCCCCCCAAATACACATTCTAAGTGCTAAATATATGTATATATCAAAAGACTGAAGAGCACATCGACAAGATCACAGTTGCTCGCGACAATGCAGCCAACTCGGTACGTGGCCGCGGCGCCGCACTCCTCGCACGGCTCGACCAAATGCATTTCGAGGGCTCCCTCAACGAGGGCGAAGCCGCTGCACGTCCCGAACTCTACGGGGCACTCCACGCCGCGGACGAGTCGGAGATTCAGCGAATCTTGTGCGACGATGACGCAGTGCAAGACGTACTCGACATCGAATGTGATGGCGAGCGGCCATGGTTGGGTCGCGCGAAACGGCTACTCCGAGATGAATACCCTCTGCTTCGAAGGGGTTCCGAATCGGTGGCTAATGGGGATGAGCTATGGGTGGACTTTGTGCTGAGCCTGAAAAACCTAGTTGACTCTGAGGATGAGCTCGGGTTATATGCGTGAGTAAACCCACCTTCCGTGGTCTCCTTTTCCTTGCTTTGTCTGATGCTGACATGTGCGCTATGACAGTTACTACCAGTCGGAGCCTTGGAAGTCGTTCAGGCAGGGATACCGGGCTGGTGATGGCAAGGTTTGTTGGTCGCTTGACTCTTTATGGTTCCTCAATGCTGACATCCGACACCGTTGACATTATTAGTACTACCAAGGCGAGACTCGAATCGGCCTGAAAATCACCCCCTACTCGCATTGTGAAGCCAATGGCATCTGAAGCTTCTTCGCCTGCTTTTCGCATCACTCATCCATCCATAAGAAACAATTTATTTTTTGGGTTTTGACAGGATTCTGCTATACGCTCTAGACAATTCGAACTGCGTTGTCAGTATGTATGAATCTTAACTACATGTTAACTATACTATTTCCTTATCTATAAAACGGAAGGAGTTTTTTGATGAATTTTGTTGACATTCCTCGTATAAGCGATATAAGTGAGACATGATGTTAGCCCCTTTACTATGTCCTTATCCATGGCTGCTGAGAGGCTCACCGACAATGACAACGACAACGACAACAGCGATGCCGCTCGGGCGTACAATGTGCCTTTTCTTGGTGATACTGCAATTGATTTTGTGAAATATCTAACAAACTTCGACTACATGTTCCCGATTTACGCCAAAATCATTTCTATCGTACAAAGCTCTGGAACTGGGAAATCACGTATGCTTACAGAGGTGCGTTGACTTGGATATTCTGACTCTCATAGCGTGTGATTGTGTTTGCGCTAGGCCGGTAACTACATCTTCACCCTTCCCATTTGCCTTCGCAATCCACGGGACCGGGGTTACCCTCTATGTGACAAGGCAGTGTACGACTACTTCAGCAAAATTAATGTAAGCTTCTCTGGTGATGTAGGTTTTCACACTGCACTTCGGGATGTGGGCTGTTTCCTTGCTGCTGCACATACAACAATGCTTTCATGGCTCAAGATGATACGAAATGATCATACACTTGATGGACACCAGATACTTGCTGTTTGGCATGAACTGATGGAGAAGAAGGGAGAAAGACGACTCCAGTTCTTTTCATCCGTGGTGGAGCTAGCGACAAAGGTACGCTGTCCCTTCCTTTTGTCCTTTTGTGCTGTGTTCAAACTAATGGTTTGTTATGTAATAGTTACGGACTCAACCCGGACTGGCCTCCTGGAAATTGCCTACCCTAAGAGATGGACAACCCGATAGAATTCAAATGGCCAAACAATGCTATGACGAACTTAACAGGAAGGCGACCGAAGACCTCATGAATTTCGTGTTTACCCTTTTTCTGGGTGAAAATCCTGTTTGTGTGACCTACTTTGATGAAGCCCATGAACTGGGGCCATGCTTCTGGATCCTATTCTATCTCTTGAGTGCTGAGAATTCCTTAACAAGGATGGGGATGCGGTATGTATTTATGCGTCCTATTCTGTCTCTTGAGTACTGAGAATTCCTTAACAAGGATGAAGATGTGGTATGTATTTATGGGAAGGCAATCGGACATTGAGTACAAGCCTCGTCCACGAGACAGTGAGATTTTCCTTTTAGCTGTACACCTCATGACTAATTGAAGAACCAGTTAGTTCTATGCAAAGTCTGGACGAAGTGCGGGATTTCGTTCCACCCTATATCATTTTCAACTTTGACCAGCAAATGATACTGAAGGATGAAAAGGTCAGGAATGTTCGCATGGGCGATTTTGGGACCATTGAGCACCTCACCCAATATGGACGGCCCTTGTATGCTCTTCTTCTCCACACAGAGAGTAGCTCACTGTTGTGACAGGTGGCATGCATATTTGCCCGAACAACAATCTGGTGAGATGGTCCGCATGGCTGCCTTGAAGCTTACTGATGGGGTGCGTTTCGATGAAATGGATAGAGACCATGTATTCGCGGTGCTCTCGCAGCGGCTTTGTCTTCAGTCAGAGTTGACAGTCTCACAAGCAGTTCAACTTGCCAATCGGAGTGTTGCCCGTCACATGCGACTTCTTACTGGCTTTTCAATTGACGATGCAATATTTCACACCTATGCCCCTTCCGAACCAATCCTTGTTCTGGGCGCTATCAGCATACTGCATAACACCTTCCATCCGAAACGATTGGGGAAGGTCTTGGACACTCTTTCCACCCTGTGCGGTCTAGGTTTAGTCAACAAAGGGGGATTAGGTGAACTTGCTGCCCGGATCCTGCTTCTCATTGCCCGCGACTACGCAGCTCCAGTTGAGGCCTCAGTCCGAAATTTCTTAAAACCTGTTCGCCTTACAGATGTCATCCGCAACCTCTTTGGTGGGGCATCGTGGCACGGGGGTCTGGGTCAAGCCAGTTTTGAGCAGGCCTTTAGTAATGCACACGTAAATTTCACGCATTGGATTGTCACAAGAGACCCTCTTCCTGAGGTACCAGATCTGTGAGCAGCATTTTGGCATGAGTTCACATATCAGCTGATCAAAGTCTGCTTAGGAAGTTACTTGCAAACTTGTGGGCTCGTCAAGCAATACTCCAATTTCGTCAGGATGAATTTTCAATGCACTGCTTGGGTGCTGTGTATTTTGGTGATGTCTCCGACGATGCCATCTTTGATCCTGCACTCCTCTCTGGTTTTGTCACACGAGTCAAAGCTGATGTAGATACCAAAGCAACATGGCCTCCAGGACCAATTGGGATTCCGCGTGATCTCCATCAGCCTCTTCCCTACCTCACACTACTTATGGAGCTTGGCAAAGAGTCCTCCTACCAGAAAGTCATGCCCATAGCCTTGGAACCCATGGTTGATCACAAGTTTCAGGACATGACAGCAGAATGGGTAGCTGCTGTGAAAGCTCTTGAGGATTATCGTCAAAGGATTCTGTGGCCAGGTAAAGCAGAGTTACTGGAGCTGAACTATGTTGTGGCAGAAAAGCGCCTGGCAATGGATCGTTGCAACCAATACTTGATCTGTGCCCAAGGTGCTACCCCTGACATCTATGGCATCTTGAACATGGCAGATATTGCAAGAGAGTTTGCAACACTTCTCCTTGTAACGATGCCACCAAAAGAGAGCACACTCCAGCACAAGCAGCCTCTCGTGGTGGACATATCTCCTCATGCTACTTGGATGTCTTCGTTTTGACAAAAGGGGGGGTGAAGGAGTAACAGAGGTTCCGTCCCAAGTTTATTTAGGCTTGATCTCACTTTCTAACAAATGTATTCCGTTCTCATTCTCATTGATCTCACCTTCTACTGTACCAAATATATTCCGTTCTCATTCTTGTTGATGGTGACTTCTACTGTACCAAATATATTCCGTTCTCATTCTCATTGATAATGACTTCTACTGTACCAAATATATTCTGTTCTCATTCTCATTGATGGTGACTTCTACTATACTAAATATATTCCATTCTAACTTCACTGCCATTCTACCAGTTCTCTGTACATCGAAAACATTGGTCTCAATATGCCTTGGACCAGGTGGCACAATGCAGGGCAACTCAGATTCACTAAACTTCCATTGGGTTACTTATCAGCTTGACCTCCAGTCTGATATATTGATGGCATTGAATTGCTCATGTCAACGTTATGATATTGGGCAAAAAGGTCAGCTTGACATCATATTGAATCATCAGCAAAAGTGCAGAATTGTTGCAATGTCAGGTGACCCCTCTAAACACTCGGCATGCTGGTATGGGCAGGCAAGGATTGGGTAGACGGGTGGTAGGCATACAATGTGGCACCAGAGTCGGATCTGTTATAATCACTGCCAAGACGAAAGCTGGATGGGGTGAGGTTGGATGTACTGACAATGACTTGGAACATGAGCCATTTATGATAGAAGATTGCATACTGTATGTAAGATTTCCGATTTGCAAAGTGAACGGACACTGTGAATGCAACAAGATCACAGCGGTGCATACCCCTCATCACCATACAGGTCCTCCACATCAAAATCCTCTCCATCCTCCGGTTAGTGTTGCCTAAACCTGACCAGCTGAAAAAAGCTGATTCCGGTCCTGGCTTTTCAGAGCACAATTAACCTTCCCATGGGGTACCAGATTGTAGCCATAGGTCATAGCTACAATATGGTACCCCATGAGAAGGTTAATTGTGCTCTGAAAAGCCAGGACCGGAATCAGCTTTTTTCAGCTGGTCAAGTTTAGGCAACACTACCTCCGGTCCCAAATCTCCAACAACTAGAACATCGCCCATGTCATCTGGGTCTACTTCAGAACCATCGTTTGCCTCCTCGACATTCTCGATAGCCGTAGTCAGCCTCTTCATCTTCACTAGTTGGTACCCGTGCTTCGCAACAGTGTTTAGTTTATTTAAATATTAGAGTTGTTAAATTTTTGACTTGTTAGTAAAGTTATTAAATGCAATGCTATTAAATGTTTGTTAGCCAAGTTATCAATGATAGTTAGCACAGTTATTCAATACTGTGATTGACAGTCTCAAGTGTTTGCCCTCAAGTGAAGATAGGTAAACTGAAAATTTAGTCAAGTCCTCAAAAGCCTGCCCTAAAGTCACACATGTGAAAGCAAAAAAAAACAGACTCAATTCAAAGCAATAGTAAATCAATAGTACAAACACCCAAACACATCCAAGTTCTAAATATCAATACAAACACCGAAACAAATATTGGCCAGATTACAACTGCATCTAATTCTATAGAGTCCATTTTACTACATAGAGATCCAAACAAAGTCAAGAAAAAGCAAAGAACAGCCATAAATGTCCCAAATCTAAGAACAGCCATCAATAACATTTCAAAGTCAATAATAGACAGGCAACATACCCCATCAAAGTATATCGGTCAACAGTTCTCAATACACAATGTTTGATGTAGAGGTGTCATTGGAATGATGAGGAAACAGAACTTTGATCCTATCTCCAGAAGTGCAGCAGGAAAGAGAAACATAGAGCTGGCCATGGGAGAAGATTGGGTCACGAAGGTCCAAACCAACATTGATCACAGATTGGCCTTGTGATTTATTGATTGTCATGGCAAAGGCAAGACGCACGGGGAACTGGTGCCTTGACAAAGGGATGCCCAATGCATCATCTGAAGGCTCGATGGTAATCCTTGGAATGAAGACAGTTTGTCCAGCATGTTTGCCTCCCAAAATGCGACACTGCAACACGCGTGGTTTGATGTCTGTCAAAATCATGCGGGTTCCATTGCAAAGGCCATTTGAAACATCGATGTTACGAAGAAGCATGAGAGGACAGCCTATTTTCAAGGCAAGGTTGGCCAAGGGTAAGCCTGATGCCTTTTGAGCATTGAGGAACTCGATGGGGTAAATGTTTTCGATGCCGACGACTTTGTCAATTGATCTGACAATAGACTCTTCACCTGGAAACCTGTCAAGGATAGCCTGGTTGAGGTCATCCACATAGTTATTGGTTGGAGAGAGAATAGTGCGGTTGAGGAAATAGTGATCCGGTTTAGCGCCATCTGCAATTTCTGGACACAGATTGTCAATCAGGGATTCGACAGTGTTTTCTGGCATGCGCATGTTAAGTGGGAGATGGATGGTGTTTTGGGGACCCAATCCATGACCGGCGCCTACTTCCAACAGCCAAGCTGCGAATGCCTCACTCTCCGGGGTTTGATCCAAACGCATGTTCTGTTTCAAGTGAAGGACCTGTATGTGTGGCCATAAGGTGGATCTTTTGAGAGAGGAATTGACTATCCTCTCCCTGGAGCCACGGGGAACGATGGGGGTAGTCTGGTGAAAGTCACCACCAAACAGCATTGTCATTCCTCCAAAGAGTCTGTTATTATCCAGGACATCCTTTAATGTGCAATTGAGTGCCTCGATAGCATGATGATGTTGCATTGGAGCTTCATCCCAAATGATGATGTCTGTCTGCCTCAAAACATCTGCAAGTTCACTTTGCTTCTGTATCCTGCAAGTGGAATCCTCGAAGATGGGAATGGGAATTTTTAATCAAGAGTGAGTGGTGCTTCCACCATCCAAGATGAGAGCAAAGATGGCAGAGGAGGCGACGGTGAGAGCAACCTTGTGATTGGCACGAACAGTTGCAGCAATGGTATTGCACACAAAGGTCTTTCCTCCACCACCTGCACTGTGAATGAAGAAAGCCTTTCCCTCCTTGTTGTTGACAGAATGCATGACAGTATTGTAAGCAGCGTGTTGCTCAAGATTGAAGCACCCCCTGTTGAATTCAACACAAAGCAAGAGATCGTATGGGTCGAAATCCAATTGCTGCTGCAGAAGTTGATTTGGATTCTGCTGGACCTGCCATTCACCTGCAGAAAGAGGCATAGGAGGATAGAGGGAGAGGTTTTTGCCAGAATTAAGAAGGATGGCATTGATCAAAAACAGGCCATAATCGTAAACCTGGTCCTCTGTGGGATCTGGGATGCTGTGATGATTTATGATCCTGACACGCAAGTCATCGCAAATATGAACCCTATGTTGAGTCCAAAGCACGTCTGGTTGAGTTGGTATACAGTGCATGAGGATTGTGGCAAAGAGGATGCGCAATTGACCGCCTGTTTGTATTTCGCCTGCTTCTTTCAAACAGCTGTCCCACTCCCCATCATCCTCCAAGAGACCACGTGCAAGACAAACTGCCTTGTAAGTTGGATAAGTGACACCGGCAAATTTTTTGAGATCATCCCAGTCCAATGCACCCTTGACCATGGTAAGAAGTGTCCTGAGGTAAAACCTCTCTCCTGCGGATGGATAAACCCAGGTCAACCTTGCTATGGCGAAACCTTTTTTACGAACGGTCCAAGCTTTTGTCTTCTTGTTCCAAACGAAATGCTGGGGGAAATCCTGATAGGTGTGATTGACAGCATCAGGCAGCAACTGGTTTGCCTTGAACCAACCCATGAGCTCGGTTGATTTGTTAGCGCCACGGTCTGCAATAAGCTCTGCATTGTCCTCTTCCTCAAAGAAAACGGTCTGCTGATCCTTGAGGTGAACAGGAAGACGATACACGGTGGGACTCTCCTCATGCATGGAGAACTCAAATATGTGCCAGCAAGCTTCTGGAGGACCAATGTAATGACCATCAATATACTCCTGTATTTCATCGATTTCTGCATTGCCATTCTGCCCCACAGCCAAAGTTGCCAAATCATGCCCCTTGTATATGTACTTGTGAATATACTTGATGGCCTTGATGGAAGCGCATATCTCGACATTGATGTGGCAGTTGTAACGTGCGGAAAGGTATGGGTTGTAAGGGATGACATCACGATTGTCAAAGACATGACCCTTGCTGTTTGTGAAGGTGCGACCATTGTTGGGTCTGGCATACTCTGGGTAACCATCATCTCCAAAGCGGGTCTCTGCAGAAAAGGTCTTTGGGTAATGCTTGCTGCACTTCCCATTGACCATGCAAGGAGCATTAGGAAACTCTGCACCACAAGGACCATGCATCATGCACTTGGTGACAGTGTCATACAACTGGGGTGTGGCGACGGGGTCAGGGATCTGAGTGGAGACTATGCTGTCAACGTCTGGAACAGTGCGGATCTTGAAAGGACCTCGAAGAAATATGAGGAGATGCATGTGAGGCAAACCTCGCTTTTGGAATTCGACGGTGTAGACCAATCCTGCGACCTCTCCAAAGAGACCCCCTCTGACCTCCTTCAACAGTGCCTTCATCTTCTGGTAGAAGACTCGTGAGACAATGTCTGGGCGATCGTGAGCTGTTTGATGTCTTAAAGGTGTGCCAGGACCATCGTTGACCTCTCTGCCATATTTCAACAGCTCTTCTTGAATCTCTGGCCAATTTGGATTGCAGGTCATTGTCAGAAAGAGATCTGGCTTCTGACAGTATCTGCTGATGGCCATTGAATCTTGAAACAGCTGGGACATGTGGCAAGTGCTGCCAGCATGTGTAGAGGGAAGAACGATGTGGGTTCTAACTTGTCCAAGATTGACAGGACCATCATCTGCATTGTGGACAGCATTGGCAACCCCCTGGTACAAATCAGCTCTGATATCCTTCTGATGGGTCTTCAGCCAAAAGAGCTCTGAGCCTTCTACTGAAGACCAAGCATCAACGACATACTGCTGCAACAGCCGACCACCGCGAAATAGTGTGTCAGGTTCTGGATCATGAAGAGGGGTGTGGAGTAGAAGCCTTGGGTGGAGCCTGTAAGCATGGTAGCGCCGCTGAGTGACATGCTCTGTGTGGAATTGCCCTCTGGGTCCAGGAAGTGAAGGAATGCTATCATGCCAGCCTTGCTCTCCATTTGGAAAGAGAAGCACATAGTGGAGTGGCCAGTAGACAGGATTGAGATGACTGATCCTTTTGAGGGCACCACCTTGATCAGGACTACGTAGAGGAGGTTGACCTGGCAGAGTTTGATTCATTTCTGCTGGATGAATTGTTGGGTGGGCATATTGAGGAGGACGAAACACATCCCTTTGATGAGTAGCTAGTAGCTAGAATATATACTACGTACAGTTCCCATGAATGCGATTCGGGCTACTTGTACCAATGCGTCCGAGTCTGACTGTATCGTGACTGGACTTCAATCTGACATGTAATGATGCACACGACTAGACTGCCAGATACTCCCACTGTCACATCCGACAAAAGTCTAACAACATACTAAGTCCGGACTCCTTTGTATCTATTCTACAATTGTTGCATCATGGTCCAAGATCACTCCAAAGGTGAGGCCTTGATCCTATTCGGGTGCGATTTGTTGCTTCACTCGCTTAACCAGTGCTATATATATAGACAGTCACTGAAGTTTTCTTTCCTCGTTTTCCCCAAGTCCCCAGTACCTTATCACTGTCAATGGAGAACTTGAACCGACCTGAGGCTTGAAACAACCCTGATGTCGCTCTGTTAGCAACTGAAGCACTTCTACTAGAGCAACAGCTTCATAAAAGCTTCTGGGAAGTTCAGTGCACTTGATGGTCCAATCCAATTGTGTCGTGGTGGCAGGTGAATTACGGAGTCAATTTTGATGAGTGCTGTGCTAAGTTATCTCAAGGACCACGCCTCGGAGTTTCCAATCATTGTGCAGACGATCAAAAACCGCACGTCTTCGCTTCACAAAGCCGACTCAACTACTCTGTTAGCCTTGGCTGTGAATGCCTTAACTCGCTCTATGCATTTGGCACACCCCAACACTTCTGAAAACAGTGTTGTGGAGCTGGTATCGATCTCAATTGCTGTGTGAACATTTTTTGTGCAACTTCCACATGTACTAACTAATACTGCATAGTTGGAAGCCACACTCTATACCTTCGGAACAGCACAAAGCTCCGAGGATTTCCCAGATGGCTTTGACTTCAACCGGTATGTATTGAACTTTTGAACCTGACTCACAGACCTAATTAGCTGTCTCAGGGACACCTCTCCGATTGAGCCACCTGAGTATGAAGTGATGTCGGATGACGACGAGGTTCCTGACTTAGTTGGTTAGCATGATGGGATAGCTTATTCGGACAGTATGGACAATTCTATACGGTTTGGCACAGAAAAGACTGGTCTGAGAACCATGGAAGACCAACTAGGACCAGTTTTAAGAGGTCCGGTTAAGGTCTTCTGAGATTATAACTTCAGAGCAACCGGTCCAGTCCCGGTTAATTTCCAAAAAGGGGAAAAAACCGGACCGGACCGGACCTTAAAACACTAATCAGGAGTCTTGAGACGCAGAATGATCTCCCTGTGAAGGTTGACCTCCTCTTCTCCACTTCCTGGTATGATGGCAGCAACTTCCTCCACTGTGGGCAAGTTGTAGCGACGGCAATCTGCATTTGGCTGCAGAACCAAGCGAGCCTGAACATTCCCATGTTCCTCTGGAGGCTTGTCCATCATGATCCGAAATGCATGCTGGTAGAGAGGCACAAAAGGGTTTGCAGCATTAAGCATCATCTGGAGATCAGACATAATGGTTGGATCCAGGTTTGGATTGCGAGCATTATGTGTGGCAAGAGCCGCTTCTGGGTCATGAATGTAGAGCTGGGCATAAGCAGGCTGTACACCATTTCGTGGAATGAGAGTGCCCATATTGTGATGCATGTTGCCATGCATGCGGAAGCAATAAGGACCGGCACCTTGGAGGACAGTCATGTCGAGCTGAACAGCAATGGAGGTAAATGCAAATGCAGCATTATACTGGCGTATGTGTTCCCTGAAAGAATGTGCACGAGGAATACTTTCTGTGAGAAGACGTCTCAAGGTGGCAGGGGGATATGGCAAAGGCTCCAAGTGAATCTGTCCCTGAAGACAGCACATGCCAAACCTTGGATGGGTTTGAGAAGAGTCTGTGAGGCGTTCTGTGATGAAGTGAAGAGCACCACAGTGAGAGCACACCGCATCCATCCTCTTAATGCTGAAGCGAACAGGTAGCGCAACATTCAGTCGTCGACCCAAAGGCAATTGTTCTTGTGCCTGCAATGCCAGTGCATCTGGCTGAGCCAGTGCCACCTCTTCATCATGAACAGCATTGTCCTGTTCATGTGCTTCAGCATGAGCCTCTGCTCTAATGTTGTCATCATCTATCTCCTCTAGCACAACCTCCTGTGATGCCCTCTGCAGGTCATCTTGATGCTGCTGGTGTGAGTGCTCTTCAAGCTGTCTCAACCTTTGCAGGTCATCTTGATGCTGCTCATACAATTGCTCTTCCAGCAATCTTAGCCCATGCTGCACTTCTCGGTGTTGCTGATGTGAATGCACTTCATAGTCTTCGCCTGTGCTGTTCATCTCGATGTTGCAGATTTGAACGGACCGCAAGCAGTCTCATCCTCTCCTGCTCCTCTCGTTGTTGTCGGAATGAATGTTCTTCCTCCAACTGTCTTGCCAAACGTGTCTCTCTGGCAAGATGTGACCTCTGCTGCTCTTCACGCAGTTGGGCCAGTCGTTCCGCTTCCAACTGTTGTGCAAGATGTATTCGTTTGGCATCATCCAGGTTCTTCTGCCGCCAACATTCTTCTTCTCGAAGAATGGCCTGACGTTGGCATTCCTGAAGACTTTGCTCCTCCTGCTGATGCAGTTGGTGCAATTGTTGTTCTTCAGCCTGCTTGGCAAGAAGATCCTGTTCCGCTGTTCGTACTCTGCATTGAATTGGTGTTGCCATTGGTCGTCAACAACAAACTGGTCCTGATGTCCAGACTTTTTCCTTGCACGTCTGGCCTTCAGTTCCTCGTAGCAACTTGTCCTAGGTGGCTGAGGTGCAGCATTAAAATATGCAGGCCTCCCAGGTTGCTGCTGATTTGTTTGTCCACGTTGTCTGACCCGTTCAGCATGCGTCCGCTCAAATCCCTGTTGCAACTCCTCCTCCCAGTTTCTTGGAGGTGGCACATTAGATGACACAGGTGGAACCTCTCTTTCTGAAGCCTGCTGCTGATAATAGGCCACTCGTCTATCATGATGTGCAATCTGATGTCTTGGCAAGCCAGGATAAATGTCCACTGGAACTGGCCAATGACAACTCGATGAAGTCGGTTGTTGTGGGTCAACAGGGACTGAGGATGGCATGCCAAAGTTTGGCTGAATGATCGGGGGCTGACGGTCATATGTTCTTTGTCGACAAATGGAAGGAGATGTCATCTGCAGTCTTTGCAGCCTTTCTCGCTCTCTTTCACCCTGACAGTCCCTTTCAGGAGTTTGCTGAGGATCAGCATGATGCTGTGATAAACTGGCTTAAATATCAGCATTCCAGTTTTGCATCCAGGTGAACCATGAACCCAACACCCACATAACATTTATATATTCAATCCCATCCACTTCTTCATAAAGGGGATGATTGTTAGGATTCCTAATGGCCCAAATTGTGAGCAAGCCAAATTCATAGATGGACCATTTCATTGCAATGCTCACATTTTTTAATGTCAACCAATAGCTCAAATTGTGGGGGAGAATGTGTTTGCAGTTTCCAATTTAATTTTCAAAGAAAATGTGCCAGCTCAACACCAATTATGGCTTCTATTCTCCCCCACATGAATGGAATTTGGTCATGTTTGGTCGTGGTGTGACCAAACTCGCGTGAGGCATGCGGAAGCATGTCCACTATTTTGCGTACGAATTTTACATGACATTGCAACCATCAATCAAGTCAGATTTTGATTGGGAAACCATCTATTACTTAAGGAGAACCCAGATCTGGGCTCGGCTGCGCCTCGCGTGGCTGCGTGCACGAGCATAAGCGAGGCAAGCGACCAAACGCGAGCAAAACGCGACCATAACCGAAAGCCCCACGCCACAGACCCCCCATTGTCCCCTTCCTTTTAGATTGTATTCCTCAATCACTTGCCCACCGCCGCCTTGTCCCACGTCCCCCGATACTGAGCCACCACCAGCATCAATATCATCACTGTTATGAACCTGGGCTGCTGGTTCAAGTTCATGATTTGGCAACTGTTGTTTGACAAATTTGGCCCCCCTGTGCCCTACCCCTCCACCCTGGAATCTCATGAACATGTCACAGTCAACAAACCTAGTAGGAAATCAATCAAAATCACAACGAATATCATGATAATAAAATATACGTACATAGCCACATAATAGTAGACCCAGTCTTCATCGTTTTCACTCGCATGATGGGAAATAGATGGCCCCAAGAGGAGTGAGCTCCATCCATGTGCAAATGCCAGAATAAGATGAATTGCTTGGACAACTTCCTTTGGATCAAGGAAGCCAAATGCATCATCAGAATTGACAAAGCCAATGCGGTGTAAATGTTGTGTCTTGAATCCACCTGGCAAGCTCATATCACGACCAACCCATCAGACCCACAAAAATTCCATGTGCTGAGACTCTGTTGACCTTGCATTTGGGCCAGCATGCCTGACATTGGCATGGAAGACACCAATAACCCAAGCATACCAATAAGGATGTCGATCATCTTCACCGCTGTCATCTTCATGGGCAAGCACCATAACATCAGCATGGGTACGGGGATTGATGGAATCTCGGGCCTGGCGCATGTCATAGGTTGTGTAGTTGATATGGATGACTTTGTGACGATAAATTCAGTTACTGACAAATCTGACACAGTCACGGTCAGTGTCTGTAAAATGATGTTCATCTCCATCATAGGTGACACCTGTGCAAGCAGATGGTCCTTGAGCTGGGGAAGAAAGTTCTAGACAACAGTCGGTATCCATAAATGAAGAAGGCCAAAGAACTTACTGCAAAAGCTGGATCGCTGCGATTCTTGCTGAGCCATCTAGTAATATCTTGAGGGTAGCGTTGTGAGTTGGAGATGTGGTGATGTACTTTGGGCGATGTACAGGGAAGCAGTTCGTCATCAGCAAAATTCAGAATCACTTCACCAGGGGGTACAACACATGTCTCTTGTTGCTCCGCTATGTTGTGAGCTTTATCTTCACATTTTTTCATGACTCGCAAGAGTACCTCTCGTCATTGGTGCCTGGCAATCTGCAAGGCAAATTTTGAATTTTTATTGGTTCTCACATGGAATCGTTTCACACGGCGATGCTCCAGCTCACCCTATAACAATGCATTTCAGTGTGAGCAGATGCAAATATACTCAAAAAACTTACTATTTGCATTGTATAGTTATCTGTAGTACCATAACGACGAATGGCCTTGATGTAATCACCGAGAGAGTGATATTTATATGTTGCTAAGTTGAGATACTTGCACTTGCACTTGGAAGGCACTTTCCCCTTCCCTTTCCCCTTCCATTTTGCTGCAAGTGTGGCTTCTCGTCGTCCATGTGCAGCTTCTTCTTGTGGGAGTTCAACAGTAATAAATGCTTCACATGTCATTCTCTGAAAGTAGTGCACAACCACACCAAGAGTTTTGGTGGCATCCTCGAAAACGGTAAAGGTCATCTCTGTGTGAATCTGAAGTTTTGCATATGCCTGCCACGGTGCAAGTTCAAACAAAAAATCAAGGACAATTTTGTTGTGTGGTGGCAGCAATAGCCCTTTGATGACAGGAATGATGCACTTGGAAAATCGGCATTCAGCCAATACAAATACAAATGCAAAAACACACTAGTTACCTGCAGAATATCTTCAAAGTTGCATGCAGCAAGCTTCTTCATTGCAGACACATTGGAACCAAAATGGCGAATGGTGTCTTGGGAACCATGCAAAACCTTAGATGTGACTTAGGCAACAAATTCATAAGGGCAGTCAAATTACATACCACTTGTTAAAAGCTTGGATACTGTCCTCACCTACGGCACACAGAATTCTGAGTAGATGTGTCAAGATTGCTCTCCACACTCCAAGCTCAAACTCGTGCATTAGGTCAGGCACAAACATCGAGTAATAGTTGAAACCAAATTTTGATAGTCAGACTGAGAAATCACTCTGCATTTGCAAGTCAGGTGAATGTCGTCCATAAGTGTTTAGGACAAACCTGTGTTGGAAGCAGAGACTTGACGTCAAGTAGCCTCTCAATCTTTACACTTGCCAGACTGACACCTTTCTCAAACACCCATTTACGGACCCTTTCAATGGTTTTTCGGAGCCAGTTGTCATCCTCACGAATTTCATCACGTCGTTGACCATCAACTGTTGTCCCCATGCCTGGAATCTGGCTCTTTTGGATAAGGCAGTGGGGGAATGGACAATGTGCAAGGTACTTGATGCAAGCAAGCAAAACCCTGTCAAATATGGGTTGAAATCATAACATTAAGTGAAACAGAATCATAACTTACTTCTCAGGGTAATCTGCTGAATATGTGAAGAATCGTGGAAATAGCCGACGTTGAACACCATCACACATAGGAGGACAATGCCATGTTCGTAAGCATGCATAAAGTCACTGTCCAGAAGGAGAAGCCATATCTGTTGCATTAATTCACGTTTGCAAAATCGGAGCACATCTGTGGTTGCTGGAATGTTGTATATTCCCTGGTAAAAATTTTGAAAAGTAACAGGGAGCTAATAACTGACAGGGAAGATCTTGGTGAGCAAGAGACTGTCAAACAAAGATGACCTACCTTTGGAATATATGCCAAATGATGGGCTGCGAATGATGTTGGTTTACCATGAAAGTATTTGGAAAGACTACTGAAGAATACATATATGGGCCAAAGAGACACAGTACCGAAGTTTGCGAGGTGGGTGGAATCAGACCATACTAGTACGGGAGCAATGGCGGTCTCGAGATCGGGGTCATCTCCAGGTTGAAGCGGTTGAGCATGAATCCTGACATCCTCTTCAATGTAGAGACTCAATGTCTCCCTGAGTCCATATCATTTATATCTCACAAATCCGGATGAACCCGACACCTCCAAATGACTCCCATTCCAACCTGACGTAACCCAACGTGACATGACCCAACGTGACCGACATGACCCGATGTATGCCGCTTTGTCACGGCCGCATTCAGACCAAATCCGGTAGTCTCATAAGCCCCGGACTTTCAATTATAGAAGATGGATCTCTTCAGACTCGATCCCTGATGTTGGACTTACCTTATTTATGCATCCCCTTGTCCTTTCGGAGATATGTAGGACGTTTTAGATCTTCATTTTCCCTTCCATTTTCCTGTCTATGTCGCTTTGCAACCCCCCTTTCCACATCCCCATTCCATCTTTTCTTTGTAGTTTCTATCGGCTGAAATAGACATGTCCGAAAGTAGACTACTCACTCATGTACTATAAAAACGGTCCCCAACGACCGCACAAAAAGAGATACCATTAGTCCCCGTTTTCCTACAGTCAGAATCTTCTTTAATCCCTTCAAATGCTCATCCACGTAGATCCTTAGCTTTTATAGTTCACTTCATTGTCTTTATTGATTGTTTCATTACTCATTCATCATTTCCGACCTGACCCAACCCGACCCGCCATACCCGACATCGTCAGCATTGTTGGGTTCATCATTATTTACCCATTTTCATTCCATTCATCACCGGATTTATTGTTATTTGTCCAGTTTTACACAGCGGCTTATATTTTTACTTCCATTTCCACTTTTACTACTATTCCCGACACTGACTTATCCACCGTCACTTCTATACTGACACCCCTTGGTTAGGATCTTCTTTATTGTTCCGAAGCCACCCCGAACCCGCCACTACATCTGGAGCCCACCATGAGGATAATTCAGTGTCAAGAAACATTCATTCCATAGCCCTGCATTTTCTTTCATCATCTCGAAATAACTCCTGCCGCCGCATTCTACACATCCGACACCCATTAGTGCCATTACCCGACCTCTTTACATTCGACACCCAATGCTCCGACATCCAATCTCCAACTATCACAGCCCATGACATGACTTATCCCGTGTCTGACCAGGCAACTAAGGTTGACAATGTTATGTTTGGGACGGGCCAACGGATCTGGGCCAAGAAAAGCTTATTGTTAGGTACTTGACGGCGCAACTCAGGAATGTCATAGTTATGGTGTTAGATGGGTGGGCCGAGGTTCTATGGGGGTATTGTTACCCGTCTCAGACCATTGGGCCGAAGTTCGGTGGGGGTATTGTGACCCATCTCAGACCATTGGGCCAATGTTCTTCGGGGGGTATTGTGACCCGTCTCAGACCGTTGGGCCGAGGGTCTTCGGGGGGTATTGAAACCCATCTCAGACCGTTGGGCCGAGGTTCTATGGGGGTATTGTCACTCATGTAATCCACTCCAGCCAATGCAATATCATTGATACCCTTCATTGCAGTTGGCATTGGCATCAGTGTTTTGCATTGGCATTGGTGTTTGCATTGGCATTGGTGTTTGCATTGGCATTGGTGTTTGCATTGGCATCGGTGTTCACTGCAGCATCGGCATTTGCATTGGCATCGGTGTTCCCATTGGCTTCGGTGGTCACATCAGCTTCGGTGGTCACATCAGCTTCCGTGGTCACATCGGCTTCGGTGTTCACATCGGTGTTTGCATCGGCATCAGTGTTCACTGCAGCATCGGCGTTGGTGTTCACTGCAGCATCGGCATTGGTGTTCACTGCAGAATCAGCATTTCCATCCGCATTGGTGTTTGCATCAGCATTGGTGTTTGCATCGGCGATGGTGTTCACTGCAGCATCAGCATTTGCATCGGTGTCGGTGTTCCCATTGGCATCAGTATTCACATTGGCATCGGTGTTCACATTGGCATTGGCATTTCCATTAGCATCAGTGTTCACATCAGCATCAGTGTCAGCATGAGGTTCAACTGAAGAGCTAATGCCGATGTTGATGCCGATGTTTTTTTGGCATTTGTTTCTAACATGTAAAATACCGCCGAAATGCTCATGAAACTGTTGCTAGACATAGAATACATTGTCTACTGACTATCTCTCAGGCAATGTAAGCTGGCTGGACCCATGGTTCAACTGCAAAACTAACATGGAGGTTGATGCCGATTTCTTTTGGCATTTGTTTCTAACATGTAAAATACCGCCGAAATGCTCATGGAACTGTTGCTAGACATAGAATACATTGTCTACTGACTATCTCTCAGGCAATGTAAGCTGGCTGGACCCATGGTTCAACTGCAAAACTAACACGGAGGTTGATGCCGATTTCTTTTGGCATTTGTTTCTAACATGTAAAATACCGCCGAAATGCTCATGGAACTGTTGCTAGACATAGAATACATTGTCTACTGACTATCTCTCAGCCAATGTAAGCCGGCCGGACCCATGGTTCAACTGCAAAACTAACACGGAGGATGATGCCGATTTTCTTTGGCATTTGTTTGCAACATGTACAATACCGCCGGAATGCTCATGGAACTGTTGCTGGACATAGAATACATCGTTTACTAACTATCTCTCAGCCAATGTAAGCACATTGGTAGGTCCTGTATTACCTGGTATTGAGACATAAGAGCATTTGAATCACTGCAAATCATAAGACAAGCAAAAAAGGTATAGAATTTATTGACGTGGTAACCAGGAAGATTAAAAATAATATCCTGGGGCCAGAGCATGGAGATAATGTCTGAGAACTGAAATTTAAATTGTCTGTGTAATAGGTGCAAGCGTGGCCAAGATATGCGGTATAAGTGTTAGATCTGGCATGGAATGTATCAACACTTTGCGATTTGGTGATATTGTACTGGTACTTAGTGTACTCAAATACGAGTGCAATACAAATTGCTCTGTCGCTATGATGACTTGTTCAATTTTAAATGCTCAATTCTGTCATTTCAGTGAGAAGTGAAGGAGGAACAGGTTCTGGAGTAGCGTGTGGCTTTCTGGAACCAGAACTGGTTCCAGTGGTGCTCACATGGAGCAGATCTGGAATTTGGATTGGAATCGGATGTACAAACTTCATGACTTTAGTGATTTATTGGATATGTAGGCTGAGAAAACATTGAGTTCAATGCCAAGGTCAATGCCAAGGTCAGCACCGATGTCAATGCCGATGTCAATGCCGATGTCAATGCTGAGGTCAAAGCTGAAGTCAACGCTGAGATCAACATGAAGGTCCACATTGATCTCAATGTTTCTGTTAAAAATATGTAAAACACTGTTTCAGTTGATCTCAATGCCAATATCAACAGTTACATGAGCATTCAGGTGGTATTTTACATGTTGCAAACAAATGCCAAAAAAAATCAGCATCAACCTCGGTGTTAGTTTTGCAGTTGAACCATGGGTCCGGCCAGCTTACATTGGCTGAGAGACAATTAGTAAACAATGGCCTCCATGTCCAACAAGATATTCAGATGCAGTCCAGTGGTATTTGACATGTTACAAACAAATGCCAAAAATCTTCGGCATCAACCTCGGTGTTAGTTATGCAGTTGAACCATGGGTCCGGTCGGCTTCCATTGGCTGAGATATAGTTAGTAGACAATGTATGCTGTGTCCAGCAACAGTTCCGTGAGCATTCCGGCGGTATTTTACATGTTGCAAACAAATAGCAAAATAGATCGGTATCAACCTTGGTGTTCACTGTGCATTGAAACCATGGGTCCGGCCAGCTTACATTGGCTGAGAGATAGTTAGTAAACGATGTATTCTATGTCCAGCAACAGTTCCGTGAGCATTCCGGCGGTATTGTACATGTTGCAAACAAATGCCAAAAAGCTTCGGCATCATCCTTGGTGTTAGTTTTGCAGTTAAACCATGGGTCCGGTCGGCTTCCATTGGCTGAGAGATAGTTAGTAGACAATGTATTCTGTGTCCAGCAACAGGTCCGTGATCATTCCGGCGGTATTTTACATGTTGCAAACAAATGCCAAAAAAAATCGGCATCATCCTCCGTGTTAGTTTTGCAGTTGAACCATGGGTCCGGCCGGCTTCCATTGGCTGAGAGATAGTTAGTAAACAATGTATTCTATGTCCAGCAACAGTTCCGTGAGCATTCCGGCGGTATTTTACATGTTGCAAACAAATGGCAAAATAGATCGGTATCAACCTTGGTGTTCACTGTGCATTGAAACCATGGGTCCGGCCGGCTTACATTGGCTGAGAGATAGTTAGTAGACGATGTATTCTATGTCTAGCAACAGTTCCATGAGCATTTCGGCGGTATTTTACATGTTAGAAACAAATGCCAAAAAAACATCGGCATCAACATCGGCATTAGCTTTTCAGTTGAACCTCATGCTGACACTGATGCTGATGTGAACACTGATGCTAATGGAAATGCCAATGCCAATGTGAACACCGATGCCAATGTGAATACTGATGCCAATGGGAACACCGACACCGATGCAAATGCTGATGCTGCAGTGAACACCAACACCGATGCTGCAGTGAACACCGATGCCGATGCAAACACTGATGTGAACACTGAAGCCGATGTGAGCACGGAAGCCGATGTGACCACCGAAGCTGATGTGACCACCGAAGCCAATGGGAACACTGATGCCAATGCAAATGCCGATGCTGCAGTGAACACCGATGCCAATGCAAACACCAATGCCAATGCAAACACCAATGCCAATGCAAACACTGATGCCAATGCCAACTGCAATGAAGGGTATCAATGATATTGCATTGGCTGGAGTGGATTACATGAGTAACAATACCCCCATAGAACCTCGGCCCAACGGTCTGAGATGGGTCAAAATACCCCCTGAAGAACATCGGCCCAATGGTCTAAGACGGGTCAAAATACCCACCGAACATCGGCCCAACAGTCTGAGACGGGTAACAATACCCCCACCGAACTTCAGCCCAATGGTCTGAGATGGGTAACAATACCCCCATAGAACTTCGGCCCAATGGTCTGAGACGGGTAACAATGCCCCCGAAGAACATCAGCCCAACGGTCTGACATGGGTAACAATGCCCCCAAAGAAAATTGGCCCAACGGTCTCACATGGGTAACAATATTCTGGCTCAAACCTCGGCCCACCCATCTAACACCATAACTATGACATTCCTGAGTTGTGCCGTCAAGTACCTAACAATAAGCTTTTCTTGGCCCAGATCGGCTGGCCCATATCAAACATAACATTGTCAACCTTAGTTGCCCGGTCGGACACGGGATAAGTCACAGCATGATATGACTATCACACCAGCATTAGGGTTTGATTTTATCACTATCTTCTCTTCTCTTACAACCACAACTGTCTAGTTTCACATACAAACTCGAACCCACTCTTGTGCCGCCCGACTTAATGGCTGCTTACCGCTTTAGGAAACTTGCACAGCCATGATCCAACAGTCTCATTTTTCGACTTGAACTTTGTCACATCCACCATCCACTCTCATTTATAGACCCCCAACATGCTTGGAATCCCAATCCCCACCGATACCTGTCGAAAAACCATGACTGGAAAGCCCCAAAAAACAGCCCCAATGACCCGCACAACAGGAAACGTTGGAACGGGTAGAAGTGGGAATCTCCGTATGAGTAGGCGCTCGTGTTTCTAACTGCTCTCTATCTCTATCTGGCTATGCGTCTAAGTCTGAACATCACATGATATGCTGACTAAGCATATCACGTGCCTCCCACTACAACGTCACTCACACGTCATGCACGAAACAAGGAAGAATGGAGCCACGAAGCAGACAGAAAACGCACACCATGCAACAGGTTTAGCCTGTGCACTCACATGTATGCCCCTCATTGCCGTTTCCATGGTAACCATGCAGGAAAAACGCGTTCAAATGCGGTTTTCGACGTGTGCAACCGTTTCCGCCCCTGTTTGGCCCCCCATTGGCCCACCATTCTCGTCTACGGCCTCATCATTATCTCCAGAGGCAAGCCTGGCCCCATCCCCAACCTTTGAACCAAAGCCATCCACAGAAAAATGCATCCGCACATGCCCAACCACGTTTTCGAAGCTTCCCACCATTTTGCCCCCATTTTGTCTGCAGTCCATGTCTATGGCCTCGCCGTCGTCCCCAGAAGCACATCATGACATGGCCCCGTTGTTTGAACATGCATCATCCCAAGAACAATGCGTCCGCACATGAAGTGATCCACCTGTCCCGTTTCCCGCCAGAATGACCCCCATTTTGTGTCTACACCCTCAATGTCATCCCCAGAAGCGACCCTTGACATGGCCCCACCGTCTACGCCTGTGCCGTCACCAGAAAGCTGCGCCAATGCACAGCAAACCCCATTCTCGACCAGTCCCAGCGCGTCTGCCTCCGTTTCACCCCCGTTTCGCTGCACGTTCGCATCTACGGACTCGCCATTGCCCCCCCCCCCGGATACACACAAGCCCTCATGAGCCATTCTCACCATTATCGAGCCCCCACTTACTCGAAATCCCTGGCTGCTCATGCCCTCGTTGGAATCCCCCATCACCTTGCACCACTTCCCAGAGCCACATGATGCCAGTCGCGAGCCCGCACGAGCCATCTTCGCCGTTATCGATGCCTCACGCCGTACCACGTCACTGTGCCCCATGCACCCACTTATACGACCTCCCCGGCCCCTCACACATCCATTGAACCACCTGACGCCTCGCACCACTTCCTAGCATACCACAACACCTCTCGCGAGTCCGTACCGGCCGCCTCTGCCATTATCGAGTCCCCAACCACTTGCAACGTCACCCCGCTTCGTGCCTCAGCCAATACGACAAATCCGGCCGCTCACGCCCTTGTTGGTCCCCCCCATAGCCTCGTATGGCTTCCCAAATCCTCACAATGCCCCTCGCAAGCTCTCACAAGTCACCCTCGACTGTAATCGATGTCCCACACGTGCGCCACGTCAGCCAACCTCATGTCCCCACCAAGTCGACACCTCTGGCGCTCCTTTGTCAGACCATCTGCTGCCTCGTACAGCCTCCCAGGGTCCCACACCATCGTTCACAAGCAAGTACAAACTGTCTTCGCTGTTATTGATGCTCCACACCATGCCACGTCACCCCGCCCCATGCACCTGCCTATACAACCTCTCTGGCTGCCTCGTACCAGTTCCCAGCACACCACATCGTCCCTCACGAGCCCATACTACCCATCCCCCATCATGTTCAGGCATCATACCATGCCACCTCATACCCCCGTTTCCCCATCCAGGACCAACAACCAACAACCACCGCGTACAACCACCCCCACACCCACATTCACGCCCGCACCTCGGCATGGCTTCCATCTGTCCCAAACACGTCCGCCCCCATCCCTCGTCATCCCACGCAAGCAACCATGTCACCCACCATCGACTCTCACTCTCAACCCCCACTTCCCAGCCATCCCCGTCCCTGTCCACTCCCCTTCAACCACCTATGCCCTTGACCAACCCCACAATGCCCCTCAAGTCCATTCGTGAGCGCAAATGAAGCCCCCGTTGGGTTATGCCTGTGAAACCGTGACCACTAGCCACTCAAACCCGATCCACGACCCGACGCACTCTTGTCAAAATCCCCACACATCTATCCGCCACGAAATGCCACCTGTATCACCCCAACTCACGTCGTCTCATCCACCCACGTCATCCGCCTCCCTCACCCCACGTTGACCTGCTTCCCTCAACCACCCATTTCCCGCTCGCCTGACCTCTTTCCACCTCGAACAGCCCCACGTAATCATGGTCGATCCACGCAGCCCCACACTCGCCTTCGTTGCCCCCAAATCGAGTCCCTCCACTAGTCAAGACACCTCCTTTGTCGGATCCACCACCCAGAATGCCCCAAAACGAGTCGACAGCACCCAAAGCACAACCAAAGGCCCTCCAGTGTCCATGCCACACCCGTCTGCGATTTAACAAGGCCCAATGTCATCACTATATGAACCCGCCGTTAGACCCGACGCCCGTTCTTAGTCCCCACACCCAACAACCCGTTCTCGACATAGCCATCACCGCATTTCGACAAAGCAAACACTACAAACCCGGACGCATTCCCAATGATCCTGCAACATCTGGTTCCGGTTCCAGTCTCACATCCCGTATCCGCCACCTTCGCCACTCAACCCAACCCTACAAAAACCCCATCACTGTCTATCGGCATAAAAATTAGATAAATAGATAGATCAAATAAATAGAAAGAAAGACATAAGAAAGAAAATGAAAAGATAAAAAGAGAAAGACTTGTCCCCGCAACCTGCTACACTCGTTCCCGACACACCTGGCACCCATATTATCCACCCGACACACCCGCTTATGAACCCGCCACATCCAACAAACCTGCTCCCACACCCGATGCACCACCACACTCCTTCCCCACGCACCCGACACATCCGCCTACGACCTGTTAATGTTTTGCTCCATTGTTGCAAGTCCACAACCATCATTCCCTGCTCCCCACAAGTAACCTGACCCGCCACTGTTTCGCCCCAGACACAATGTTCCCTGTCTCGGTTTCGAATCCCACCCAACCTTTATTTCTCAGCTCCATGGGGGAGAATCCTTCCCCATGGGTCCTAGCCGGTGCTGAACTGCCTAGTATGAGGCTGATATCACATCTGTTGATTATTGCCCCCATATTAGTATTGACATATCGAACCTCCACCATTGTCTATCGAACCTCCGTTGTCACCCATTGAACCTCCATCATCGTCCATTGAACCTCTGTTGTTGTCATATCGTATCTCCACTGTCGTCATATCATGTTTACCATCGTCATCATATCTCTATGCCCACATCACACATTTATGCTTTCCGCAGCCTATGCCACCGTTTCCGCCATGCGTTGACACAGCCACCAAAGCGGCCGACCCTAACCCGATCCAACTACAACTGTTTTTGTCATCCGCTTTCATTTTATGTTGTTTCTGCTTATGCCCTACATGTTTCTGCTCACGCCTTCATTATTTCTGTCACCCGACTCCACCCCCATTACCTCCCTTCCTTCCCGATCCCTGATATTTATTCCCCATTATCTATTTTGCATTCCCGCCGCCTTTTTGTTCCACTCCTCTAGTTTTCCGCTGGAGTAGTGGGACCTGGCCAGTCACGTGACCGGGTTCCCACGGTTGACCTAGTTAGTAGCCTTCCTGATGTAGTAGTCAGTCCATCATCATCATCATCATCATCCTATCCATCCAGTCCTTCCTCTCGAGTCCTGCGTGAGCCCCCAGAGAGGTACCTCGGTACCTCTCCATTGTGGTGATGAGAGTGTTTTCGACTCACTGATGCTTTCTTTTTTGGGATTTTCTCCTCTTTTGCCTTTCTTTGCTGGATTTTCTCGCGAGACGACTCCTTTCAGCCTCACCACCCACCAATGCCCAACAACACATTTTTTCCCTTCATTTTCGGTCGTACGGTACTCGAGTTACCCCCCCGGCTCTCTTGTTCAACCCACCATGCCCCACATCACCTCAAGAGTGCCGTCGACCCCATTTTTTGACGCCTCAAGACCCACCGGCATTTTGCCACGTCATCACTTTCGACCATTTTTTCGTGTAACCAGGCTCCACCTGCGTTCACCCAAATGCCCACACTCACGCTTGATGACCCAGCGTTCCGGTTCTGCCCAAATGAACCCCCATCACCGTCCAAGTTAAGTGCCCCATGTCCTGCCACGTCACCACCATTGGACCCACGTTTTTTCACGTACCCCAACCCTACATGGACCCATTCGACTTCCTGCACCTTCGTTCCACCACCCACAACCCACCATTCCCCTTCGTTGCACCAAACGAGCCCCCACTGTTGTTTTCAGACACTCCAGCCATGTCATCATCATGCGGCCCTGTTCTGCCAGCACTACCGGCCCCAGGCCAACTCTCAGCCCACCTGTTTGCAACCCCAGAACACCTGTGCCCATCACCACCCCACGTTCCCACCGCTTTTCGGGCCCCACAGCGTTTCACCACCCACAGACTGGCTTCATGCACCATGCCCGGCACCGGCCACCCTCGTTCAACTCCCTGCAGCCTTGTTCTCGACCCTGGTGCTGCCTGGGACCCGTAGGAACCCAAATGAGTCACCCCAGCCCCCACACGCCCTCGTTCAGTCGCATACCACCCCACCAGGGAACCCAACAGCGTAATGTACCCCACGCCGACCCGAACGAACCACCACGATCCCTTCGCGTGATGCGCCAACCCCCTTCGCATCGAGATACTACGCCCTTGTTAAGTACAACCCTATGCCCCATCAGTATTATAGCTTTTATTATAGCCTCGTCCCCCATTCCACCCCATACTGGATGTCAATTACAGTCTACCTACAAGCCATCACTACACTACGTTCACGCACCCGTTTACCCAATCTCCGCCAATACAGTTATATTTTGGACCACCTGAACCTTCACACTGCACTAAGTACTTGCTAGGACGATTCGAGGGATCTTTGGCCTTGCGTTGTGAGCCCGAACCCTTGTGAGGGAGGCATTCAAAGAGTATTGAGTTTGAGGAGAGTCTTGTACAGTCTG
The DNA here is from genome assembly GCA_963556145.1 of Hygrocybe punicea. Classification (NCBI taxonomy): domain Eukaryota; kingdom Fungi; phylum Basidiomycota; class Agaricomycetes; order Agaricales; family Hygrophoraceae; genus Hygrocybe; species Hygrocybe punicea. Next base: position 5,466,915 of record OY744466.1, on the reverse strand, counting down.
GTCATCTACCGCCCCTGCACGAGGATGACTTCCCGCTTCACGATATAAGGCCCCGGCCTTGATTCGAGGCATTCTGAGGGACTGGGAGTTGTGGCTTGAGAGTTTTTTGGTCTGTTTTGTTTGTTTTGGGTTCTTTTCTGTAGCAGTTGGCAACGAGGGCATCGCCATGAGGAAAAGGGGCACTTGGAGTAGTGGGACCTGGCCAGTCACATGACCGGGTTCCCACAGTTGACCTAGTTAGTAGTAAGGTTTAACACGGGTAACCCCGGGGTCTAAAAAGCCCAACCCGGACCTGGACTGGTCAAACCCGGTCTAAAACGGGTTCAGGTAACGGTGATGACAGGTTTAATGCCCGGGTTGGCCGGGTTCATTCATTCGGGGGGGGGGGGTTCACAAAAACAAAAACAAAAAGTAATCTACTTGTCGGTGATCTCAACATTTTCGGCATCCTCTTCAGCCCTCTTGCGCTTCAGTTCCTTCCCGCCACTCTTGATGTCATCCATCACGTTCTCCACCGTGATCAATCCGTTGTGAAACCAAGATCCAAGACACATGTGGGCACGAATGCTGGAACCACTGAGCCGATTTCGGGAGAAAGGGAGAATTTGTCTTCCCTGGGAGAAAACTCGTTCAACAGCTGTCGAGGTTGCTACAGTACATTGTTAGCACAGATCACCTCGAAAAACCCTTCACGGACTCACCGGGAACACTCAGGAAGTCCAGGGCCATCCTGGATAAATTCGGATAGACGAAGCGATTGTTCCACCACCACATGAGGGGGTTAGTGACATTTTCAACAGGAGATCGGAGATACTCATCCAGCTCGCTAGCACGAGATGCTGTGGGCACAGACAGATTGCTGAAGTCGAAGAAGGCCGAATCATTGGATGTGGGAGCTGTGCCTTGATTGGTACCAGTCTCATTCTTGTACCTAAGATCATATTCATTGCGCACAAGTTCCTCTGCTTGTTCAATCCAGTCGGCCTCCCATGCGTGTTGACGGAAATATTCTAACTTCATGCCAGGGTGGAGCACCATTGCAATCTGATAAACCGCAGAAGAATCTGTAAGTGAGTAGTATCGATTCATCTTCTTTCGCACGAGCTTCAAAGCAGCGACAATGCCGGGGTGGTACCCAGTCTTCGTTTGGGGATCCAGGCCTTCTGTGAGCCAATCCATCACTGGGATGATGGCGGCCACGCTAGCGGTGTCCTTTGAAAAGAATAGAGTCGCATGCTTGAATTGTTTGAGGACTGCAACAAGTTGATCCACCACCACCAATTCGTCATTGTCCAACTCGTACTGCCTTAGCTTAAGCATCTTGTCAGCGGTGATGGCATCAACAACGGCCCGATACTGTTGCACGAAGTGTAACATGTCGTAGGTGGAGTTCCAACGTGTGAGGACATTGCGAGGGATTTTTCGGCGCTTGAGCCTGTGGACTACGCAGTATTTGAACCAGATGGGCAACAAAATCATGGATGAGTGGATGACGGCAAATGACAGGCGGCGGATCTTGACGACAACCTTGCGGACATCGGTGGTTTCAGCGATCACGGCTTCCCGTTCATCTTCGGCCAGCTCAGCAAGCTCATCGTGGCCGTCATCAATGTCGTCAACATCAACGTCATCCTCCTGCTCTCCGTCCGCTCCATCTGCTCCATCCTCTTCGTCCTCTTCATCCTCTTCATCCTCGTTCTCGACATCCAGTTCCTCTGCATCATCATTCGATTGATCACCACCACTGCGACCTGCTGCTTTGAAGGGACTCAAAAGAGTCTTAGCAGCGAGCTGCATGGTGTGGTTAAAGCAGCGGACACGCGCCTCCTCATCAAAAGAATTATCAAGAGCGGCGAACGCAGTGGTTTGCGTGTCGTTGGCAGAGGTGTTGTCGGCAACCATGCTGAGGACTTTCTGCTCCACACCGAAGTTGACGACCATCTTCTGGAACGCATTGGCTAGAGTCTTGCCAGTGTGGGATTCGGGAACTTCGACCATATCAAGAAGAAACGTGAGCATCTCACCTTTATGCTGCAGATGGACTGTCCAAGCTACAAACGCGTGATGATTGGGGGATGTCCATGCATCCGTCGCGAAGTGTAAGCGGCCAGGATGTTCAGTCAAGAGTTTCTTGATGCGATCACGAGAAGCCTGGAAAATGACATTGATATCGCGGTTGACGGTGGTGTGCGACGGAAGGGACAAATGTGGGCGACCGGCAGTAACCAACTTGATGAATTCTTTATTGGTGACGATGTAGGATGGTCTGTTGTTTTCAGCAACCGATTCGACAATGTGGGCGCTGTAGATTCAATTAGTTTTGGTAGACAAAATAAAAAGAGAAAGGACATGCCGTGCTTTAGTGTTCATGAGGGAATGATGAGATAATGTGACAGGCTCTTGGCCTTTGCGAGCAAAAGCATCGAAGACGGACTTATTCTGATCCTTGGTATTGCCATCCGCGGCGGCCTTGACAGCGTCTTCACCAAAGCAGCGCCGGGCGTGCTTCATGAGGTTGGCAGTGGAATGCTTATCTCCCTTGTCAAGGTAGCGCCGAATGCCGCCGAGAGTCGTCTTGCAATTGCGAGCTGCACATGGAAAGAAGTGGAACGGGCAGTTTTTGAGCCACTCAATGGTAACGTTGTCCTTGAAGAACAAGTAGATAGGGGAGCACCACGTCTTCTTGGCCAGATCTGTTCAACAGGTTAGCAAGCCTGCTGGTCCCCAAAACACATAGCTAGATGTACCTAATTCTTTTTCATAGTCAATAGTGCTACAGACTTCAGAGGTCACTGAAGTGGCATCATCATCGGATTCTATGTAGTGGGGCTCGGCGGACTTGGTGGAAACCTGAGAGGATGTGTTACTGGAGGTTTTGCTTTTCGCTTTGGCAGATGGCTTCTTGGCGGGGGCAGATTTGCCTGAGGAGACAAACTTCGCAGAGGTCGACTGGGTCATTGGTGGATGAGGGGGAAAGTTGAGGGAACGTATCCAAGAGACAATGGACGAGTTTTTTGAGTCGGACAGCCACCGGCCACATAGCTGAGATGAACTGAATGAGCAGAAAAAGAAAAAAAGAAACCAATGTGGACGTACCTGTTTCAGTTGGCCTGATCGATTGAGGCCCATAGGGGTCCTCTGGGTATGGCAGGGCCAGAAGCAAAGTTTGAGGGAGGTAAAACGAAGCCAGGTGCTGAGCATTGACCAACTCCTTGACGGCTGTTGCGGAGCACGAACACGTCGGCAAATCCCCGGTGACCCGCCGGTTCGGGTCACGGTGTCATGCGGGTAGCCAAAATGGCAACCCGGTACCCGGACCGGCTGGAACCGAACCGGCGGGTCACCGGGTTGACCCGGACCCGTGTTAAACACTAGTTAGTAGCCTTCCCGATGCAGTAGTCAGTCCATCATCATCATCATCATCATCATCATCCTATCCATCCAGTCCTTCCTCTCGAGTCCTGCGTGAGCCCCTGGAGAGGTACCTCGGTACCTCTCCACTGCCTCTTGTTTCATTTCCGCTTGGTTATTGTTGTCATAGTTTCTTTTCCCTCTGGTTTTATGTACCTTGTTTCCTTTTTCGCAACATGGGCTTCACCCATTTTATTCTTTATTCCCCGCTCTCGGCCTCCGACCGTCCACTATGTTCCACTAGTCACCATCTGCTGTCCCTGTTCGCGTCATCCATGACCCGCCTCGTCCTGTCAAACCTGATTCCACAACCGCCACATCGGCCTCATCTTACACTTCCACGTCCTGAGTCCATGTAGTATCGACCAGGGATGGTCTTTATTTAAAGTACCCTGGAGATGTAGAGACTCAACCTCTCCCTGAGTCCATATCATCAATATCTCACGAATCCAGACAAACCCGACACCTCCAAACGACTCCCATTCCAACCCAACGTGACCCGATGTATGCCGCTTTGTCACGGCCACTTTCGGACCAAATCCGGTAGTCTCATAAGCCCTGGACTTTCAATTATAGAAGATGGATCTCTTCGGACTCAATCCCCAACATCAGACTTACCTTATTTATGCATCCCCTCGTCCTTTCGGAGATATGTAGGATTAGATCTTTTCTTTGGATATTCATTTTCCCTTCCATTTTCCTGTCTATGTCACTTTGCAATCCCCCTTTCCACATCCCCATTCCATCTTTTCTTTGTAGTTTCTATCAGCCGAAATAGACATGTCCGAAAATAGACTACTCACTCATGTACTATAAAAACGGTCCCCGACGACCGTACAAAAAGAGATACCATTAGTCCCCGTTTTCCTACAGTCAGAATCTTCTTTAATCCCTTCAAATGCTCGTCCACGTAGATCCTTAGCTTTTATAGTTCACTTCATTGTCTTTATTGATTGTTTCATTACTCATTCATCATTTCCGACCTGACCCAACCCGACCCGCCATACCCGACATCGTCGGCATTGTTGGGTTCATCATTATTTACCCATTTTCATTCCATTCATCACCGGATTTATTGTTATTTGTCCAGTTTTACACAGCGGCTTATATTTTTACTTCCATTTCCACTTTTACTACTATTCCCGACACTGACTTATCCACCGTCACTTCTACGCTGACACCCCTTGGTTAGGATCTTCTTTATTGTTCCGAAGCCACCCTGAACCCGCCACTACATCGATCATTGCATCTGAATTGTAGATCTCACTGAAGACACGGACATCTTCAGATGCATCGGTACAATCAGATGGTGCAAGTGCAGGAGAGACATTAGCTTTCCAGAAGAGCTTAAAGGGAATCCAGTGGTATTTGCATGTGGCTGAGTCCTGGTACGCCGCATTGATTACTTCAAGTAAATGGCGATAATAAATCCCCAGAACCTTGAATTCAGGAGCGTCTGCTTCTGAGTGATGTTTGGTTTTTTCTTTTGGGAGCCGAATTTTGACGGAGCCTTCCTGCCAGCTGTCCTCTATCAAGAATTCAGCCTTGGCATTGTCATGCTTGTTAATTTGGTGAAGTTCACATGTAGCGCTGAACCGGTGGAGGTATTCCCGATCAAAATCTTCAGCTAGAATACATCGTGAACCAGGCTATCGAGTCCTGCCACAGATTTTGTAGAATTACTGTAAAACCAGTTCATGAGCCAAAAGATGGTGGCATTCAAGAATGGAGCGAAGAAATCGGTGTGTGCTGCTTCCAACTGATTCTTGATGGCCTGGCCGAATCCTCCAAGAGGACCGGTATTCCAAGAGTCCGAAGATGGCAAAATAGCAAGTGTTGGTGCATCACACAAAACGTCAAGAGTTACTTCATCCTCAGGATCGGTTGATGGTTTTGTAGTGTAGTGGCGATAGAGTCCAAAGGTATTGGGTTCCGTTTCAAAAACAGAAACCTCCGTGTCTGATTTGGAAATGTTGTCGCATACAGTATCAATTTGTGGGGATGGGGAGTGGCTAGGATTGGTGGTTCCAGCTGCCTGAAACTGACATTTCTTGTGTGGATGTGTAGGCTTTGGTATATGGAACGGTAAGCCTGCAACAGATGTTGGAAGGTAGTCCAACAATGCTCATGGTGTCTTGCGTTTGCGCCCAACATGACTGAACAATGCAATTTCATCACCTTCCTGGCAAAGATCCTGCCCTGATGGTCCAGATTCCATTTCAACTTCATGATTCTGATGCAACATCGTGAACTGTTAAACCAAAACATAACCCAAAGCATAACTTTCACACCTCATTCACTCATTCTCATATGATCTCACGTTCCTCCTCAATATTCCCTAGATCAACCATCTCTTGTTGTGGTATCTTGGCTGCTATGAAGTTCATGTGGACGTTCACGCTCCTTCTCTTCAAGGAAATGACAGTGAGGTTTGCATTTTTCTCACAGTAACGGAGATGTGCTCTGAGTGCTCTGTTGTCTGTAAAGCTTTTCCAACAAGCAATGCATAATGCCATGACAGCAAGCAAAAGAATCCAGATATGCATGGCAGCCAGCCAGCCAGCCAGTGCGACTTCCAAGTCAATTGCACAACACGAATAGCAAGCACGTGACATGATAATTAGGTCAAATGCCGAGTTTCTCAGTCAGGTTTTCTCCCCAAATGCCCCATCATTCAAAGATGAAGACTGCTGCTGCTGCCACTAAGCCCACCTCTCACCATTCAGCCCCTCCCAAGAATGGCAAGACTAACACAGTGACTGGCCAAAGCAAGATAAACCGTCAATGATCCCCCAGTCCAGTCACCTCTGATCGGCTCAAGTTTCAAGTTTCAGGAAATGATTACAACGGAAGGGAGAGGCAACTATGCAACAATGACGAGAACACCAGTGACAGCGATGACTCAGATTTTGATGCTGATTATACACAGGTCGACAATGCTCACAAGCGAAAATGCCATCTTCAGAGACTCAGCAAGCTCCTTGCTGGTTCATCGGCTCGGAAACGGCCCAATATAGCCAGATAGACCATTTCCTCACTTTTGTTTTAGAAGCTCAGATGATTTAGGCACATACAAGGGCATAGCATGAGCAATCCCTCGCATTTTCAGCCCATTTGTCAATTTGTTGCAGGTATTTCAGATTGGCATGCAAATGGGAAATAACGACGGACTTGGTGATGATTTGGATGAGCTTATTGCTGACCTGTAAGTCGATTTATTTCATTTTTACACTCATTTTACAGTCATGGCATACAGCAACAAGGACGATTGTATCAAGGCAAACTATATTTTCAACACACTTCTTGAACTTTTACCTGATCTCAAGGATCAACTCAAGTACTTTGAGGAGAAGGGTGATGTTGATAGTACCTTTGATAATTTGATCTCTTTCGTGAGTCATTAATATCTTTGCCTTTTTTTTTGTGATGTGTATTTGCAGCTTGAAAGCCATGCCCGGTTTGCTCGCACAGGTGATGTCAGAACCTTGCATTATGCGTCTATGTCTTACATCCCACAGGTTGTCGGAATCTCTCCAATCAGTGTAACAAACCGAAATAAGGGCAACCGTGGGTTCTCACACCCTGCTTTGGGCCGTTTACTCTGTCCCTGCAGCTCACGAAACGAGTTTGACAAGGACCCTGAAAAGTAGGCGGTCCATGTTTTGTATTTAAATATTGACTAGTACTCTTTAAATTCAGATATTGCTGTGATGTTCGGGATGTCAATACCCTTATTACGGCAGACGATTGGCCTTCATTCTTGTACCCCGAGGATGGATACAGCATAAACGCTATCGATGAGGGCCTTCTCAGAGGACCTTTCCTTGTTTCGGTAAGATTAAGTTTTGCTGCCTAATTAACTCTTCTCCTCAACGGCCTAGTGCTTCCGGCACATTTTCACTGGACTGCAGACTGCGATGAAGGCTACTCCTGGACAAGCAAGTGGAAAGAAGTCAGTTGCAGATCTCTACAATATAACATCAGTCTCGCCACGTGGCATTGCTTATATTGCAGTTCTGGTAAGTGTCTCTGTTTTGTCATCCAAAAATTTGTTATGCATGAGAACTCAGGCTCGGTTTGTGCTCAATGGCCAAGAGGAGTGGAGTGTTGAGGACGGTGACTTCAATGCAATTGATTTCTTCAAGAATATTGTTGATCTCTTCAACAAACCTGAGGGCCAACGCCAATGGAGCGAAGCGACTCTTGAGTGGTGGGAAAAGTAAGTTTTCACAGATGCCATGGTTTTTTACTGATAGGGCGCCGCGGCCTTAGTCAAGTTTTTGGAGCTAAAGCACGACACCGAACCAGTCAAGCCAAACGCAAAGCAAACAAAACTTCTGGAGTTTCAACCCTAGCTGCTCAATGTGCTGCCCAGGCCTGGAATGCCTGATAGCGGCCATGTCTACATTCAAACCGCATACTTGACCGTCTTGTCATCTCCGTTTTCTTGCGAACATTTTCTTGCCGTCTCCTCATGCCTTGCCATCTCCTTGCTGTGTCTCACTGTCTTAGTTCTGGTATTTCCTTCGTGTCTGGGTCTCACATCAGCAAATTCATGGGTCCTTTTTGAGGCCCTTGGTGACCTTGCACTTTTTTCAGACACCTTGAACTTTTTCCACAGGTTTTTTGACGCCTTTTTTCATAACTTTTTCACCTTTAGCTATTTGGACTGGTTGAGAAAATTTATTGGCCAGGGTTTTTTTTTTTTTTTTTTTTTCTTCCCTTCTTTACTTTTCAGTTCTATATTTGATGTAGAGAGACTTAGAAGACTGGATAGAATGGTTTTTAATGACTGGTATAAATTGACCATCTTTTCATATCCTTGGAACCCTTTTCAACCTTGTGAGTCTTTTCTCTAGATTTCTAAGAATACTTTTTATCACTTTTATCACCATTTGGTCACTTGACCACCTTGAGTCACTTGACCACCTTGAGCCACTTGACCAACTTGGTAATTTTTGGCAGTTTTATCACTTTACCAACTTTGGAACCATTTTATCACTTTTATCACTTGACCAACTTGGTACTTTTATCACTTTACCAACTTTGGAACCATTTTATCACTTTTATCACTTGACCAACTTGGTAATTTTTGGCACTTTTATCACTTCACCAACTTTGGAACCATTTTACCACTTTTATCACTTCATCAAATTTGCTACTTTTCATACATCATCAAAACCTAGTTCTTCTACAGAGTAGTGTTGCTGAAGTTCAGTTTGGTTTGGTCTGGTCTGGTACTCTACAATACTCAGAGTAGTGGTGTGCATGGCCTGGCCTGAGACCATGAACCAGGCCAAGCTGGGCCCAAATAGGCCAAGCCTAAGAGAGAAAGTGTAGCTGGAGATGTTAATGTTCTTGTCTGTTAAATGTGGTTGTGCAACAGGATGTAGCCCATTAGAAACATTGGTCTGTGGTCTCCTTCTAAAATTGCAATGGAAAAAGAAATCGGATGAGACTGACATGTGAAAGGGGCTGATAGTGTAAGATTCTTTGCCAATGAAATAGCAGAGCCTGTTTGTGGCTGTCATTTTGCTGTTTTCACACTGTAAATAAGTCAGCATGGTACAAGGAGAGTTTAGTGGGACAAACTTCTCAGTGAGCTATGTAATGAGATCAAATAAATGCCTCCTCAATGCCTCCATTTGTGATTTCCACATCTTCCTCCAACTTTGCATTGTAAGCATCCCTGTCAAAGCACAGCAAGTCCTCTGTGATGGCTACCAATGACCCTGTTCCTGAACAGAACACAATCCCAGAACACAATGAATCCAGCATCATGTGCTCCAAGTAACATCTCTCCATGTAATGCATCCATGCTCCAGCTACCCACTCCTTTTACAGCACCTTCATGCTCTCAGAAGTTTGTATATGTTTTAGTTTGACATGACTCTCCAGGACAGTGTAGGTGTTGGAATCAGGTCCCCAAGTGAAATGAAATACTATTCCCAAATGAATTTTGCCATGCAAAACAGTTACAAAGCAGCCATTGGGCAAGTGGATAAGCGATGTCACAAAGGTATCAGTGGTTCCAATTTCTTTGATGGTGGCAGGAATTTGGGAACCTTCTGTAATAACATCTTCCTGGATCATCTGGAGATTGCCAGAGAACACTTGTTGGTTTTGGGTATAGGGATTCATGCTTCTCAATCCTAAGCTTTGATAGTCATGTCATCACTTCTGGTGAGCATGATACTCACAGCAGGGTGCACAGTGGGACATCTGATATAGTCTGGATGGGCCTCAAATGTGGTCTCCTTCTTGTTGTAATGGCAATTGTCAGGTGGTTCTGGATGATGAAGAACCTAAGGGATCAGTATGGAAGTGAAAGTGGAATAGTCAGTATCTAGCTTCAGTAAGATGATGAATGGAGTAAAAGGGGAAGCTGCCAAGCAAGTACTACAAAAATCTAATTAAGCTGGTGTAGCCTGATGATACTGACGATGTTGGGTATGGTGGGTTGGGTGTCAGGTGATGAGTGGTATAGGAAGAAAGTCACAAGAAATGTGGAGAACAAGTAGTGAGTGCCAATGAGTCGTATGATAATATGATTGTACTATGAAGTGGCCTCCGAGTGAGGGGAAAAGGGGAACTGGACTTCTTATTTTGATATGGCAGTTACCGTTTTTATGGTACAAAAATCGTCTATCTACTTTCAGTCAAGAGTCCTTGGCCAACAAGGTGATACAAGGGGAAGTATAAATAGGGACATGAGGAAGGGGTTTTGAGGTGATGGTGACAGGAAAAATGGAGGGTAAAAATGAAGGCTTATTCTATTTGGCACCCCGGGGAGCCACTTAGTCATCCAGGCACAATCGGAGATTGGGGGCGCTTTTGATGTCATGGTGCCCCCACTGATCTCAATCTCATATCATATCTGGAATCTTATCACATGCAGCTGTACAAAAGGCTAGGCACGTTCAGGTTAATCCACAGTTTTGCCTAAAGGTCGGGTACGGGGTAGCGCATCAACGACGACAACGTCAACATGGTGCCCACCAAGGGGCTGGCTTGGCAACAGTGCTGGTGATGACGTATGGCTGCAAGGATACAAAACCAGGACAGTGATGGTGGTGACCCAGAAGCTGGCAACTGCTCCCAGTTCAACCCGTCAATTCTCACCTTGGCTTGTCCCTAAAACCCATCAGCTTTCTGATTCTGCAGCAAACCAACATCCACTCACTGTCCTGGGCCCACAAGGTCTTTTTCAAGTAAAGACTTTATAAACCAGATCGTCCAAGTCATCTGACCTGGACTTCCACTGACTCCACAACTCACAATGAACCTTTTATGCATATCCCGCACCACCCAGCAAAACTCTCTCTCTTCTGAATCCCTGCTCTCTAGTTCACCCCTCCTCAAACCTGAAAATCTCTTTATTTTCACTCTGTCCATGATCGTTTGAAACTGATACAATCGCCTCATTAATAACTCTCCTCTCAACCGTCTCTGCTCCCTCTCCCCAGCTCAATTTACTCTCTTCTGGTACATGCACGCATTCTCCCACTCTCTCGCGCCACTCGCACCAGGGTCCGCTGGCAACCCTATAGTGCTCTGCCTGCTTCTCTCCCCTCTCGCTCACCTCCTGTGTCTTACTTGAATACCCCAGCATCTTCTGCCTCCTCTTCACCTCTCTCTAACAGCGACCAAAGTGCATCTAGCACCCAATCTCGCAGTAATCTGGTCCCCATCAAGGGCTTTGTGCACGAGGTGCTCCGGCATTCACACACATCCGGAAGTGTCCTACAGACAGCTTTATGTTATCTGGAAGCTATCCGTTCCAAGGTCCCTGATTTGGTCCGACACGAGCAGATAGGCAACGGTATCAAGGGAGAGGTTCAGTTGGCTGATCGTATTGCTCAGGGCGAGGTTGACATGGTTCTTGACTCTGTCGGCAGCTCAGACCCCCATGACGAACCATATGTGGCAGAAAAGGATGATTCGCACTCGTCGTCGAATCTACAAACTCACCTGACCTCACAAGACTCTTCAAGGTGACCTAAAGTGCCTAGTCCACCACTACTGCCACTCCCTCCATCACCCTCACCTCTTTTGTGCCCTCGCAGGGCCTTCTTAGCTTCTCTCATCAAATCGAGCATGGGCAAAATTGTCCGGTCTTCCTCCCTGTGAAATCGGACGATGTGAGCGGGCCCTGGGCGATGCTCTTGAGTGGCGGCTTTGGGTTGGAAAAACACCACTACCATTGCCAGCGGCCTCCACATCAGCACCAAACATCATCATACGGACTGTTGTCAGATGTCACAGTGACAGTGATCTGATGGCAGTTTCCAAATTGACAAAGAGACTACAGACAGAACCACATATCATTGACCTTCTGTCTTCAGCCACACTCAGCATGAGAGGCCTCGCACGTCGTGCGACGCTTCCAGCAAGCGGATTAGCGGAACAGATACCATCGTCTATGAAGATGCAATATTCTCAATCCCTGAAACCAAGAGAACCTCCCCTCGAAGCACCATCAACAGGATATGACACAATGATGACCACGACACCGATGCATACGACAATGATGACTGGCCCCCCAATATATACTCCAGTGAATGCGAAACAATTCGGCTCAAGTCCAAACAATGTGGCGACACCAACACTGACTTTTTCTCCTTCGTTGACCGAATCTTCAGGTGGGGATCACATGATTCACATGGCGAGCTTCATTGATGAGCCTACTGGTACGTTTGGCGCAAATGGCTGCTTCATTCTCGCAAACAAGAACTTCAAGGTGTTACCACCTATCGGGGAGGGTTTCCGCGTACCCCTATGGAACGCCTTATGCCCCCACCAACCTCACGATGCTCCAAAGCAAGTTTTTCTTTCTTCCACACCCAAATGTAGTCAACCTGGACTTCCGCTGACAACTCACAATGAACCTATTATGCATATCCCGCACCACCCAGCAAAACTCCCTCTCTTCTGAATCCCTGCTCTCTAGTTCACCCCTCCGAAAACCTGGACCCAATAACACACCACCGCGACAGCGCGGGAAGGTCGAAGGGCGTGGCTGCCATACATTTTCAGAGAAAAGGAACAATCAGCTAAGTGCCTCTGCTTTCCCCTCGCAATGCCATCATTTTTCATCCTCCACTGACATTGCTGGAGCCATTTTTTCCCTGTGCTAGGGCCATCACTAGTGCCAGTGCCACAGCTGGTACCTGCATTTCCCTGCTTGACACAATTGGCCAGCACATTATAACATGTACAACACAATGAGCTGGTGGTGTGCATGCTCTGCCACATGCTGTTAGTTCATTTATCCACCCTATCAATGTGTTCAGATCACTTATTGTTTCATGTTGCTGAATCAAAATGCAATTTCATTTGAATGATGATCAGCATACTTGTTAACATAAAAAGCTTGGAATGCATCCAGTGAGTCATGACAAGAAAAATTTTGAGGAAGAAAATCTTCTCCAGCCACACCAATAAGATGTGCACTGCGAAGAATACATTCTAGATGAATAACAGCTTTGAGTGGAGTCCCATCATGAAGAATATCAGGTTCAACAATCCACAAACCAGTATCTTCACATGGTCTGTGGTCAACTGGTGAAAACCAATGAACTAGTGCACAAGGATAAGAAACAGAGTGATAGGTGAAAGAAAAGAAAAGAAAAACACGTGCTGCATGCAATCCTTGAAAACCTTCTTGTTCTGGATCCTTTTCAACAAAAACACAATCATAGCGAGGAGGTCCATGTCGCCATGAAGAAACTGCATGTATCCTCTCATGATGCATTCCATGTCTCCCAGACAAGTCACTTGGAGCATGGAACGTTGCAACAGCGGAAGGATAAGCATAAACGCTATGCCCAGAAAATTTTGGACACTGATCCAGATCAATATCCTGACCTGAAACCTCTGAGTTAGGATTGAGCTGGTCATAGAGGAAGCGCCGAATGAGTGTTGGAAGCTCTGGCTGCCCAATATGTTCTCCAAGTCGAACTGGATCTCTAGGATAATCCCGAGCTGTACAGATATTGAGAACTATCAATTTAAACAGAGAAAATACCCACCAAGTGTTACGGTCTTTGCTAGCTTGACTTCTCCCAGACATTTTGGATGCTCATCAGCCCCCTGGTCCATGTCTTCATCATTCTCGAGAATGATATTTAGTTGTGGCTGAGGCAATGCAAAACCATGGCCTTGCATCATCCCACGAGCTGTGAAGTCAACTCGTGCTGCAGCAAGTTTGTCAAGTCGCTGGTTTGTGAGAAGCATCTGTCCTAGAGCATGGTTCCGACTGGATCTCCGCCAAGGTTTTTTGACAGCCTTGATATGTTTGGATTCAGTTATTGATGAGCAAAGTCCATTTGGAGCACCAAACATTTGAATAAGTCGGCGATAGTGAATGAGAGAGTGTTGACGAGGAAGAGAAAAACCATCTGGTCGTACACCAACAGTCCAAAATATCTCTCGGAAATTATGGAAGGAATCAACTGCTGCATCAATGGACTGCAGAGTATCCTCACTGATAATTTCACGTCGTACAAGATAGCAAAATTCAGTGAAAGCGCTGATGGCTTTGACCATTTCACTTGGAACATGGCCAGCAATGGCAGGAATAAAAACCTGATTTTATATCATCTGGCATTGTACATCAAAATTCAAATTTAGAACACACCTTCATCAAAGCCTTTGAGTCATCACCTGTCCATTGCTTAAACCCACGACCATCTGGAAAGCGGCGCAGCCCAGGAAATGGTGGTGCAGCAGCAATCCTAGTTTAGGATTAGAATCTCTTAAATGAACATCATGATTAGCAGTCACCGTCTGTCAATATCAGCTAATATTTTATTAGCTTCTTGAGGAGGGTGAGAAATCTTAATATATTCCACAACCCAATCCACAAGATGGTCCTTGAAAGTGCCTTTGATAAGCTGATGAAGGATATCCGGAGATAACAGTTCATGAATATCAGCACGTGGGAATCCCACTGTGAATGGCTATACAAATATATTAGCTTTAGATGGTTGTAAATTACACAATGCTTACAATCAGGTCTCCAACAATTCCATAATTATTCCAAAGCTCATCTAGACTGCAAGCCCCCAGGAGAACATCAGTGTGTTCATGCGATCGGTGCCCAGCTTGTCCATCAAGATCCTCAGGCATTGCTGTGCAACTGTTGCAGGTTTAGAAAGTAGGCATTACTTGAAAGTCAAACTTTACACACCGTGGGCACCACCCCTGGACAGTGCAGGAGAGTAGACTCTGTTCTGGATAATCTGCAATATATGGACCCAAGCCATAAACAACACGTCGAAAGTGTCCATCACTACATCGTGTCACCCTTGGTACTGACATGTGTGGACGCAATGGCAATAGAATCTGGTGCAGAGAAGAATGAAAAAGTTGGCGCCGGAACTTCCGAAAATCAGAATCAGCTTGGTGATCCTTTGTGGCTAACCTAGCTGTTAGAATCCAAAGCAGAAATCTAAAATGACTGTCACTTACTCTTTGGCAGTGCCAAGAATCCAATGACAGAAACAGCATTGCGATGGGCACGGCGCACATTATTGTGGACATTTCCTATTGATGCATAGAGTGGGTAATACTCATTGTTGCCTGTAGCAACAGAGACTGTAGTCTTGTCACTGCCAAGGACCACAGGAACAAACATCGATCCATGTGTTTCTTCATCTTCAGCAATTTTGTCCTGGTGCATTATATCAGCAACCTTGTTCAAAGATAACAAATACCATACCGCTTGCTGCCATGCCCAGTTACCAGACATGAGATCAGTATATTGATGCTTGTTCCCTTTGTCAAAGACTTGTTTTGGTGCAAAGTCCATTTCTGTGGCAAAGTCCGGATTTCCAATTTGTTGCTCCATGGCAAGAAGTGGATCACGAAACCAAACATCATACTTTGCAGTCATCCATGAAGGGACTTCACCAGCCTCATCATCTGGAAGTTCACCATCATATGAGACAGAAAATGACTGCCAGGGCACATCACCCTCTCTTGTTGCATCAATGACTGAATACATCTCCTTGTGATCCGCAAACGGAGGATCGGAATCAGGATAGAGAGCTGCCAAATTGTTAAGGTGCTTGTCAAGCTTTGCAGCTGACATTTGCTCCTCAGCAAATATAAATTCAGCAAACTCAAATTCAGCACGACTGTTGTATGGTGAATAATCATCAATGGCACGCTCCTCATGTGGGGGAGGAGGGGAACCTGGTGGAAGGTCCATTCCCTGAACATTGCATGGGGTGCCATCAATAATTGGATGCATGTTGATATCGAGAGCCTGAGCAGCAGGATAGTGATGACTGGATTGAGGTGATGGTGACCCAGAAGGTGACTCCAAGTTGGGCTCAGGTGAACCCACAGGTGGCGTTGGAGGTGAGCCAGACATCTCTGCTGCATGCTCAGGTGATGCTGATCGTTGTGGAACATCCTGGGGTGGAGAAGAATGCCGACGTGGTGGTGAGGTAGGTGATGGACTATGTCGATGGCGAGCCCGGAATGTAGGATGTGCTGAGTGCAGATGTTGTGTGAGTCCTCCTGATGATTTACATATCTTTTGACATTCTCTTATTGGGCACACAAATATAGCCGGCTGAAAGGCCCTGCGGGATAGGCCCATGGCATAAAGAGAACTCAGAGTAGGAGGGATAAAGTACAGCACACAATGGACAAGCAATGGCCCTGTACACAGCCGACAACAATAGCCTTGAAGACAACCCAATTAAAAAATATGGTCCGAAATAAGTGACATGAGAGATACTGAGTTGAATATATTATACTAACCGTTTGACGACTACTATACTACCACAGTCAGAGTTGGTAGGTGAGCTCTCGGAGGCCAATATGCGCAATGTGCGAGCAGTGGTAGAAGGGATAGAGGGGCAGAAGTTGAAGATTGTGGAAGAGTATGTAAAACCCAGATGGATAAAGCCGCGGTGTGGTGAACGCGGCCTGGGTAGGCGCGGATTCGGGGTGTGCGAGATCGTTGTCCCTGGGGTCAAAACCCAAAACTCAACTTGTTTGTGACTATTTACAACAGCCACTACATACAAATAATAGAACAAATAGAGAATATAGTAAAATGAGTGAATACGTACCCAGAGATATAGATGTCTCTACATCCAGTAGGGACACAAATAGAGACTGTCCCCAGTCTCACATAAGGCAAGGGAGGAAGAAATAGGAAAAAGAAAAAGGGAGGGAGGGAAGGGACAATACTGAAAACAAAACAAACAAAACAAAACAAAAACAAAAATCCAATCAACTCAACAGGAATCTTCCAACACAAAGTCTTCCAACTTCTCCAACCGATCCACCAACTTTACCAACTTTTGCTCCAGAACCTTGAGGGCCTTGAGGGATAACAATGCTGACTCGAGCGCAAGCAAAGTCGAAGCAGGTATGTCGTCAGTGGCAAATGTGGATGATGGCGGCATGCCCTGGCCTGCTTCTGGGGATAACGACAAGGGTATAGTGGGTATGAAGTCATGGAGCGGCAGTGCATGGGCGTAGCAGGACGGGGTCGAGCGCGGGGTCGTGGTATGGGCTACTGAATGGGCCTGCGAGGCTCCGTGGGGTGGATCGTGGGCATGCGGGGTTGACTGGGGTAGCGGGTGACGTGGTGTGTTGGGGGCATCGAAGAAGGACAGGGGCGGACTTGTTTGGGACGGGAGGGGGCCGTACAGAGGCGCTGGGATGTGAACGTGGGCGTAGGGGCTGGTCCGTGGGTCTGGCGTTGGTCCTGGATGATGGAACGCAGGGGCCAATGGTGGGGCGATGTGGGACGGCGTTGGGGGCTCGAACGCAGCGGGGGCGGCTTGTACGGCGTCACGGAGGGCGATATGGGGGTCCTGGCGGTGGTACGCGGCTGCCGGGGGTCGAAACGAGAGCGGAACGGGGGCGGATGTGGCGGAATTGGTCAAAAACAAGGTATGTTTGGGGCTGGCGCGGGTTTCTGGGGACGGCGGGGGCTCAGACGGCGGGGGCGTGTCACGGATGGCCTCTGGGGACGACGGCGAGGGCGGAGACGTGGATGGCAGGCGACACAAGGGTGAAACGAGGGCGGATACGCTGGGACAGGTCAAAAATGGCGTCCGTTGAGTGTCGGCACGGTTTTCTGGAGACGGCGCGGGGACAGACGGCGGGGGCGTGTAACGGTTCGCCTCTAGGGACGACGTCGAGGCCGTGGACGCGAACGCGGGGCGAAACGGGGGTGAAACGGAGGCAGAAACGGGGGCCGATGTTGAAAACGGCGTCTGCGGGGCGCTAGCGCGGATTCCTGGGGACGACGCGGGCTCAAACGGTGGGGGCATGTCACGGCTGGCTTCTTGGGACGACGGCGAGGGCGTAGACGGTGACGGTGGGCGAAACGAGGGCGTAACGGAGGTGGTGGTGTCGATACGCGTGTTTTCGACGCGTTGGGGCGCGTGGGCGGGTCGTCCTGAGGCTGGCGAGGGCGCAAACGGTAGGGGCGCATCACGGTTCGCCTCCGGGGACGACAGCGTGTCCGTGGGTGCAAACGGGGGGCCATTTGAGCCGGAAACTAGGGGGGACGCGTCGATACGCGTGTTAACGTTGCGTTGGCGCGCGCGGACGCATTTTTCCGGGGACGGCGCGGGCGCAGACGATGGCGGCGTGTGTTGGAACACCCATGGGGACGATTGCGAGGGCGTACGCGAGGACGGGGGCGGAAACGAGGCGGAAACGAGTGAGGACGCGTCAATATGCGTATTCACGTTGGACTTGCGCGCGCGGACGCGTTTACCTGCACGGCAACCGCGGAAACGGCGACGAGGGGCGTACCTGGGACTGCACATGCAACAGCCGTTGCAATGCGCGCGCTTTCCTTCGACTACCGGGTCTCCGTTACTCGTTTGATGCGCGAGGCGCGCTCCATGTTGGACGGGTTCGTTGCGGCCGTTCTGGGGCTTTCCGGGCGCGGTTTTTCGAGCGGGATCTGTCGGGGGTCGTCTTCCGAGTCCGTTGGATGTGTTGAGATGAGTGTGGGTGGGGGAACTAGTGAAATAAATGGGAAAAGCGAAGGGGGGGGCATATTGAAGACCGTGTGACGTGGCTGTGACGGCGTGACAAAAAGGCAAAAGAGCCGAGTTCTGCGGCCCAGGAGGCGCAACAGGTACGAAATAACCATACGGAGGTGTTGAAAACATCGGAAATGGGCCTGAGAGCTGCTGAGCCACTGGAGAAGCTTGAAATGCTGCCGAATATGGCGCACTGTTGGCTATGGGGCGCTGTTGCTGCCAGAAAGAGGTGTAAAATGCCAAAAATGGCAAAGGCAAAGAGGGAAAGGTGAAGTGAGCTTGACAGTCCTCGCGGTGGGCTCCAGATGTGGTGAACGCGGCCTGGGTAGGCGCGGATTCGGGGTGTGCGAGATCGTTGTCCCGGGGGTCAAAACCCAAAACTCAACTTGTTTGTGACTATTTACAACAGCCACTACATACAAATAATAGAACAAATAGAGAATATAGTAAAATGAGTGAATACGTACCCAGAGATATAGATGTCTCTACAGCGGTTATAGTGTTGACTAACGAGAAAGAAGACTCTGCAGGGGCAAGCACAAGAGCGTCAGTTGCGGGGTGTGGGAAAGGGTGGGGTCAACCTACAAGGGTGGGAACAACTTGAAGGTGTTGTAATATCGCAACCGTAACGTGATGTCTTGAAAAAAGCTGGGCAAAGGACGGAGCTGGGAAGGCAACAAAAAGAGCCGAGCGTAAATAAGTTGGCAGTGCCGTGAGCAATGCAGCCAGACAGATGGTGTCCGAGCGTAGAAAACCTAGTGGATGAGAATGAAGTCGTGTCGTGAAAAAAGACAGGTGGTGGGTGGTACGCAAAGATGTCGGACTTCGGAGGAGCCGGGTCTGGGAAGGCAACAAAAAGAGCCGAGCGTGAATAAGTTGGCAGTGCCGTGAGCAATGCAGCCAGAGGGATCGTGTCCGAGTGCAGCAAACCAATTGGTGGGTGGTGAATTTGGAGAGTCCGAGTCCGAGTCACGGCCCGGGACTTGGGCTTGGAGTCAGACGCAAAGACGTCGGACTTCGGAATAGCCGGGTCTGAACTTGAAAGCCGCTGTCAGAAAACTCATATAAGACTTCATCACGGAGACGTACGCTGCACAAAATTCTACCAATTTCCTCAATGCCCCCTAAAAAACAAACTGTGGTTCCTCAAATGACCCTCAGCCTGAGGCCGGGACGTGATACAATGCCTGGAGCGCCCAACAAACCTAAACCCTGAAGGACATCTGCCGAAGTTGCGGCCGCAAATGCACTGAAAGAACAAGAAAAGCAAAGGCTATCCGACACTAGGACAGCGGCTATCCTGGGCGTGTCTAGGAAGGAAAACGAGATGAATGATCAGGACAGGTTAATTGACAGCACTGCGGACCACCCACCTGTCAGCACGAAAATAAAGACTTCCAGGCCTGTTGCCCAGAATGCAGCCGCGAAGAGAGTGGCCGAGATAAAGGCAGCAGCGTTGGACTTGGCAGCAATGGACGGTATGTCTTGCACTGACTTTTCAGAAGCCCTATCCAAGTACCACGTCAATTTATTGATTTCAGATACTGACGAAGACTTGGAGGAAATGGTTACCTTCCCAGTGGCGGCCTCAATGGCAGCGGAGGCTCGGACAGTAACAAAGCAGGGAACGGTGGAGGATTGTGAGCCAAACGATGCTGACGCCGAGAGGGAGAGGAAGCGGGTCGAAAAAAAAGCTAAGAAGACTGAGTTTAGGAAAGAAGTCATCGCCCAATACGCCCTTGCCTACCTTGATGATGATCAGCTGCCCACCCAAAAGCGGAAAATCATTGATGGTGATGTTGACGGGTGAGCGCTAAGTCTTTTACTATGTCATCTCACGAATACTGCCATTCTAACTATAAGTTGTTTACTCTCTCATTTAAATGTTGTGCTGTTTCAAGACCACCGCTCAAGAAGAAGGGCAAGCCTGCTACTAGTATGGCCAAGATTGGAGGACTTCGTACTAACTGGAAAACGCCGGCAACCATTTCTCACCCAATGTCAACCAGTGACAGGATAACTACCCCCGAACATGATGAAAATGCGCTGGGTGGCATCAGTGATGGCGACGACACGCAAGAAAGGTTGGCCCTCTCTCAGGCTGCCAGCAAAAAGCCTGTCCGCTACTATGGTGGCGGCACTACGTTGAAACCAGCGACGGTTAGCTGTCTTTTTCTTTCATGTCCGAGTCCATCTCCGTTGACCACTATACAGCCGGGCATTCGCTCTCTCGTCAAGATCCATCTTGACAGCCATGACTCACTGGAAGCTAAGCGTGGCGTTCGCGGCGGTGAAGTCAAAAAGGATGACCTTACTATGAACCATTTACCGGCAGCAGTTCGGGAAGGCTTCCGCAGCAGATTCGTACCCCAGCTTCGCGAATTAATGGGCACCTTGGCGCCATGGGAACAGCCCACCGATGAACAACTCTGCCAAACGTGGTATGCCAGTTTCCCCGATTTCAACTCTCAGCTCAAGGACGATCTTTTGTGGACCGTTTCTAAACTGGTACGTATATTTTGCGCCTCTTACAGGGATCTCAGACTGAATGTTTTTGAGGCCGATGATCGCTTGGCAGACTGGCGCAACAAATTCGCCTCGACTGCCATGAACCAGCTTGAAAAGCTGTTCATCGAGTTAGACTTGGACACACCCGAAGCCCGTGCTACCTACGTAACTTGGATGTTGGGCGATGATGATAGAAGCTGCCCATTCTACTACAAAACAGTCTCTGATGGTCAAGTGCCAATTGTATGACATTTCTACATCTCGTTTCGGCTGCCAATGCTCACCTTCCACTTTTTTTTCCAGGGAATTTTCCAGTCTTCCCTCGTGTTGGCCACTCTTTCTACCCATATCTCCACCATTTCAAGTATCCATCTTGCTCAGCGTTTGACCGATAAACCCGTAGGGGCCCTGGTGCTAGCTCTACAAGCAGTAAGCTCACGTAACTACTTTTCCTGATCCACCCAACTACACAATCTCCGCTTTATTAGAGTAAACGTGCACTGTTGTACCATCAGGACGGTGTGAAGCATATTCCTCGTGGGCCACCCGCATACTTCTCGAAGACAAATTGGGCCGATCGTATTGAAAGAGTTGACGGCAAAGACATCTTTGTCAAGAAAGTGTCGTCCCTGCTAAAATTAATTGGGAAGCTCAAAGAGGGCCAGTGGGCAAAAATTCTAGAGAGCGCGAGTCTGTATGCCAGGCAGAAGAAGATTGATGCCGTCGAGATTTTATGCGCTTCGTTGGACTCATCTGACTATGAACTCGAGGATGGCGATGAAGACTTGGTGGCCGAGGAGGGAGATGATGACATTGTTGATGGTGACAACGACATTCTGATGGAATAATGGTGAGTTATTCCCAACCATTTACACCATATCTAATTTCCTTTTAGCAATATCCTCACGAAATCCATGCCCCTCCAAGTCGCGCCTCTGTGTCGTCTTTCTGCACCACCATCCTTTCTTGTCCCATCAGCGACTTTCTTTCACATCGTTCCTCATCCCAACCTGCTGCTTTTGCATCTAGTACTACCTCCGAGTTAGTTCTTCAAGTCTTCTACTACCCCACCATTTCCATGTTTGTGTCGCCGTCCTTTTATTTTTCCATCACTGGCACATGCAACGAGCCGGCCTCATTTCTCACCAACTTTGTCCCTTCCGTCCCCTCCGTTCTCCTGTCGCCCAAATGGGCCATTTTGAATAATAAAATTTTATTGTCGGAAAAGGGTAGAACGGTTTGAAAAGGGGGAACTACTTTTACAACTTGAGCCACTTTTTCAAAAAATGGGCAACTTTTTCGTGAGACAGTCGAACTTGAAAAAGGCCAACCTCTTGAAAAAAGGAGGGTCCTTTTCACCTCCTTCTCCTGGTTTTCTCAAGGTAGATCAAGTTTTCCAAGGTGGAGACTCTTTTCCAAGACGAAACACCTTTTCCAAGGAATGGCACCTACCTTGGAAAAGGTGGGGGAGCTTGGACATCTTCCGCAACTTTTGCTTCTTTTGCATCTTGAAAAAGGGTCTCAAGGGTTTCAAAAAGGACCCCGGATTTTGCTGATGCATCTTGTTGTGGTTTGTGATTTGTATTCGTGCCAGTGTGCAGTACCTTGAAATGATAACAGTTTTTTGTATCATCGAAACGCGTGGGTACGATATTGTACTACGATAATTGTGTGACCTTCCACTCCCTACCTATATTGTGATTTACTACAAGAGGGGAACCTTCTGGTGGGGTCTTGCAAGAGCCGGGCAGTCAGGCAATGTTCTTCGAAGAAGCAGGCATTCGGCCAAAGCTCTTGGAAGTGATAGGGATTCAGTGGGTCTTTTGCAAGAGCCCCAACGTCTGGTTAGCCTTGGCATGGAGAGCAACATCTTGCCAAGATAGACCAGTCCATAGAAAAGCCCTTGCAAGACCAGCTCGCATTCTGGCAAGGGTTCCAAAGAAGGCGGCGCTTACACGACCATGTATGGTCTTGGATTAATTTTTTACTTTTGCTGATGATGATGATATTCGGTCACGGTCAACACGACTGGACCCAGTTTCAAAGTTCAAAACGCTCCATCACATCATCTGGCAAACAACTGGCCTGACTGTTCCTCTCAAAGACTCTGAGCTCATTATTTTGGTAAACAAGGCTCAGTCTTCCTCGTTGGCCGCCCTGTATCACAATCTCCTGCACCACCTCCAATGCACGTCTCAATTTTTTCAAACTGTCTTGCACTTGGCTTTCCTTGAAGATGTCATCAAGATCCAAACCGAGCTCCCGTTTCTCGCAAGTGTGGAAGTGACCATTCGAATGGACCCCCAAAAAGTGATGATCCATTTGAGCGAGGAACAGCCTCGGATACGACTCCTGCCAATCTACAGGGTATTTGTTGGTCTCAGATCGAGTTTGGAGTTTGATAAGAGCTGATTGGGGCAACTTGGATCCGCCTTTCATGATCAGAAGCTGATTCTCCGAGGTCGGACTTGTGGATAACACTGACGGTTTCGAAGAAATTAATACTGTGGACAAGCCCTCCGTCAGCTGGTTGATAGTGTTGGAGGCAGCATTCGCAGGCTGAGTTTCCGCGGCTGGGGGGATGCAAGCATCGACTTCGAAACGGACGACCATTTTCAATCCATTTAAATCCTGGGTTCGACGTTATCCCCAAATCTGTCAAGTGTTGCATTCGGAACTCACATAAGTGATGATCCTATGGTGCCCAGTCCCAAGTTTGCATCCTGGTGCAGGGGTCGTTGAGACCTTCTCAAAGTTGTATCCATACGTCCAGCCAGGTGCCTCTCTAGTACGCTTCTCCCAGCGATCAAACAACACAGTTCGCCGTCCTGCCAGCTGTGTATCGATCCTGAATTCCTTGCCTTTGCCGTTAATCCACCTCAACAACTTCTTCAAACCGTTCCGATCGGTGACAAAATCAACAGAAGACCAATTTATATCTGGTTGATCCTCGTCCATTGCTACAATGTCGATGGATTTAAACAATGGCAGAAGAGGTGAAGACGGCATTCGGAAGCCATTCTGATCAACGAAGTAGATGTTGGTGTCCACTCCGACCGTGTAGGGCATCGGCCTGTCTCTCCACATGGGAGGTGATCCTCGTTACACTTGTTAATGCTTGCTATGCGAGCTATCGAGTGAAATGGATGACTTACCTGGCACTATGATGGTCACTGGTGTGGAGTCGGTCCAGTTATATGACCCAAGATACTGCAGGTTCTTCATCACGATATTTTCATCTTCTGGCATCACCTTGGGCTTGTCGATCATGCGAACTGGATGGGGTTGCAGTCCGGTGGTGATTTCACGATCGGGTGGGAGGTGATGTTTGAAGGGTCGGGACTTGTCAGTCCAGCCACCACCGCGCGCTCGTCTTGAGGACATGTGTTGGGATGCTGATGCGAGAAAAGAAGGGTACCACAAGAGACGTATACCCTTTGGCGTTTACAAGACTGCGGAGTCCTTCCGCAGTCTCCTGTGAGAACTAACCATGGCTAACCCAAATATGGCTTCGTTCACCGGGCCGTCAAGGACATCGCAAGCAACTGAAACCACGAGCAACGCCCAACATGGACCAATCCTTCCCACCTACCCCAAACGCGTGCGGTGAATGCGGAATTGAAGAAGCAGTTGGCCCTGTCGCAGCAGGACGTCGAGAACTTGCACGGCCAAATCATATTTCATCAATTCACAACTGATATCCTCGACAAGCGCCGTGGAGGATCTCAAAGCTGAGCTGACGGGTGCAGCGGAACACGCTCGTTGGCTGGTGAGCGAGTTGGAGGTGAAAAGAAAGAAATGTTATGGAGATTGCGAAGGCAGAATCGTCTGCGGCGCAGTTGCAGGCTGCGAACGGGGAAGGACGCGCTGGAGAAGGACTTCGGGAAAGCTAGAACGGAGCTTGATCGACTGGTGGAGTGCGCCGCAAAAGACGGTGAATGAAGTTGGCAATAGGGATCGTCTCGTGGATGACCTCACCGAGGGGGGTATGGACGACCAAGAAAAATTGGAAAGACGTGCTGAGCGCTGAGCGGGTGGGTGATTTACAAAACTATCTTTCTGTGCGTCCTGGGTTGCAAGCTGAATGCTCTCCCGTGTAGGCGCTGCAGATGAGCGGCTAGGTGGAGAAAGGGCAGGACTTTGAACACGCGTTTTTCATAACGGCATTAGTTGGGGAATAGTCAAAGCGTATGTATCGCGTTTCAATGGAAATGATCAACTTTTGACCTACATTACAGTCGTTTACATATCAGAGACCATCATAATTCATATCTGGGAGGCTGAGAATCAAATGTGCGCTCTCGTTCCCCCAGCTCCTCAACCGCAGCTCTCAAAGCCTTCAACTCCGACCTCAAGTCCAGACCATCTCCCGCCACCGAACCCCTTTGCAGAAGAGGGGTCGAGTGACTCGAGTGGTTAATCGAAGGTACATCAGGGGTCGTCACGGACAGACTACGGTCAATGTGTCCAGTTGGATTGCCACCTTCTACAGGTTCCATCTGAATACCGTCATAGAAAGGTACAGCGTAAGTATCCTACCAAGGTTGGTGTTCAGTATTAGAAAGAACGTGCTGATAAACAGATATTTACAGAATCGAGTATACCCCGGATGTCGTAGGGGTCTTTCTTGCGATTGGCTCGAAACCTACGGTAGAATAGACAAGCGACCAAGGTAAGGGCGATGAGGCCGCCCATGACACCTCCGATAATTGCACCCGTGGGAGATTTGTGCACAGTGAGGCCGGAAGAGACAGTCGCGGTATTGGTAACAACCACGACAGATGTGGGGGTCATGAAAACACTGGATGACGAGGGTGTAGGGGTGGCTGTGACAACTAAGGTATAGAACGGAACCACGCTGCCAGATATCGTGTAGGAATCAGTAGTTCCCAGAGTTGACCATGCTTCCCATGCACAGACGCCTCCGGCATATGAAAATTGGCATACACCATAGGCACCAAGATCATCTGTATTTGTGGGTCCGGCTGCGATGATATGATGAAAGGCGTCCTGTACCAAGGTACCTGTTATTAATGTTAAAAATTGGCCTAGGTTAATAATGTGGGGAGCGTAGAGTCGAACCGCGCCATGTTTCAGTAGGTGTCAAGGTTTGACCCCCTCTAGTTCTCACAGCTGTGATCGGTACACCATAACTGTAAGTCGTCTCCCCATTTGCGTTGACACCCTCAGGCGTCACAGTGATACCTCCCCACCCCAATCCTTCTTGGGCAAGTTCAAAGAGTGTAACCGTGGTGGCATGCCTTGAGAAATAGTTTGAATCGGAGAGAGGACGATAGATGCGCTACTGTACCGAGAGTGAGGACAGCGTTGGCGGTAGCTGCCTCCAGGATCATCAGCGTCTTTTTCAGCCGCATGTTCAAGTTGTTGAGTCCAACGGCATATTATATTTACTTCCACATTAGGCTTTCAGACTAAAATGAGGAACGATCAGTCAAATTCAGAAAACACCCAGATATATAGAGTTTCACGGTATTATAGTTGAATTGGACCATAAATGAATATCGACTTTTTCATAGTCCGCGTTGTCCCGTCCCCGAGAGCTGTGAGCAGGCTGTGATTGTCAAGCTTCAGCTTCAGCTTCATCTGCAGCAACGGAATTCGGGTTACTGCTCTTACAGCTGATTCGGAAATTCTTGTCCCACGGTTCAAAAAGCGCGAAAAAAATCAAAAAAATCAAAAAAATCAAAAAAAACATTTGCTCCCTCAATACCACTCATTCACTATGGGTTACTGCCATATCAGCTACAAAATGAAACAAGGAGTGTTGCGGCTACTGCTGGAAGGCTGGGATACAGACAACATCGTTGAATCTGTTGGTGTCTCCACCAAGCACATTGCCTAAGACAGCCTAACCAAAATTCTTCTACGATGTCAATGGAGATCAATTTGAGTATGACTTAGTTGAAGCAGGCATAACAGCAGTTACTATGGATAAGGCAAGGAAGTTGGTATACACAGAGTATATGTTAAAACATTACTAGTACTGGCCGAACACAATAGTACTTCAACATTACTTTGGGGACTGCCCAAGGCTTGCCAAACAGACCCACTGAGTAGTGACTGAGTGACTGAGTATGACCCAAGTTGAATGCAAACTGACAGGGAGTACTCACCTAATACTCACGCTGATCACTGCTCCTTGGTGTTGTTGGCGATGCTGTTGCCACAAGTATGACAGCTGTGTTCCTTTGATGCGAGAATTTGCTTGCCCATCGTCTCGAACCCACTCGGAGTAGTAGGGAAGGCCAACAAACTCTTTGCTTAACATCTTCGCTGTCCCTCAGCCACTGCTCATTGCGACATTTGAACCCGCTTGTTGAAAACGGCATGGGGCCTCCGCCTAGTTTTGGGAGGGCCTGGGAGGTGCGAATCGTCCCAATCGTCGATTCCACTATTGCTAAACTGATTGAGAATGAGTGTGACGGAAGGCAAGTGGGAGACGACTGCACCTTGAGATGTACAGACATCTTTCTTGACACCCTCAGCGTGTTTACGCCGATGAAGGTGTCTCCATTTGGATTCCCAAACTCGTATTCCGATGTGGAGAAGCCAGCGAAGGCGCAATTGGTCTTGACAAACCATGTAGATCTTCGAGAAATCTTCGAGAAATTGACATCTGTTAATGCACGAAGATCTTCATCAGGGTATTCTCTGAGGGTTTATGGGTCTGACCATGAAAATGTAGGCGATTCTAGCTGGTATTGAGGGAGCAAATGATTTTTTGATTTTTTTTGATTTTTTTGATTTTTTTCGCGCTTTTTGAACCGTGGGACAAGAATTTCCGAATCAGCTGTAGCATTATTTGGTTGGCAGCTAAATAACGTCCGAGACTCGGGATTCCCGGGATAAATAAACTGGATAAACTGGCAGAAATAAATAAATAATCCGTTCTCATGTTCAAACCATGGGAACCGTCTTTTCTTTTACATCAATAACGGCATCCCCATTTCGGTAACTTCGCTAACTACCGGTGACCGAGCCAAGCGAGAGGGGAGAGTCTGAGCGTCGTCACGGTGGTGCATCGCAGATATCGAAGGCTTGCAATGCGAACGGTGCGAGGAACATTGTCAACCTATATTGCTCGTTGCTTTATCTGTATCCTGAGTTTTGGAGCCGCGATATGCTTTCTAGCACCCTACCGTCTGCGTTTCAATGCTTTCCGCATCTCTGTCCCTGGAAATGAACGGCTATATCCCCCACCCACCTCACAAGCTGTGTGGACTAGGCGGGCTGATCAAGTGAAGGCGGCCTTCTTTCACGCTTACTCTAGCTACAAAGCGAAGGCGGCTCCCCATGACGAACTTCTCCCAGTGTCGGGGGGTTTTATAGACAAGTACCTCCAACCATTAATCCCCAACGTCAGCGCGAGTCCGCTCACTATTGACATTCTTAGTTTCAATGGATGGAGGGTTTCTGTTGTCGATGCCTTGGATACAATGTGGATCATGGGGTTCCATGATGAATTCATGGCCACTCTTCCTGCACTTGCAAATGAAACGTTTGGGATGAACCCGGTGAGCAGTGAACGTTGAGCAATGCGTAAAGTGCTGCACGAAATCCTGAACGCCGTCGCACAGGGCTCCTATGCGCCTTTTTTTGAGACAGTTATTCGATATCTCGGTGGTCTTCTTTCAGCTTATGCACTATCTGGAGAATTGGTTATGCTATCTCGTGCTGATGATCTAGCACGCAAGCTTCTTCCGGCCTTCGACACCGCTTCAGGGCTTCCGATATTTGCCGTGAACACAGTGACGTTAGTCACGGTGCTCAAGCTGTTGCGTTGTTGGTACTGACACACTGTGCAGAGGTGCAGCGAAACCGGGTTGGGAAGGCATAGCTTGGGCGGAAGCTACAAGCTGTCAAATGGAGTTCAAATACCTTGCCCATCTGACTGGTCGAGCTCAATATTATCAGGCAGTGCGAACAACTGGGCTGTCGGTTGAAACAGTACACTAACGTCTAATACAGGTCGAAAATATTATGAAAATCATGTATTCGTCAAGAGTACCTCAAGGACTTTTCCCGACTTTATGGGACTTAAAAACCGGTAAACCTGTGAATAGTACGTCACTCGTATGAATCATTGTATTACAGTCGTCTTATGCGCTACTACAGATCACCTATCGATTGGTGCATTTGCGGATAGTGGATACGAGTATCTACTAAAACAATGGCTTCTCTCAGGGCAGTCCGATACAAAGGCACGGGACCAATGTTCGTGTCTCGTTAGATATCCCACTGGCTTCGCCCTCTCAATTTATACTCAGATCTCCAGTCTATGAGGGGCATCCTCGATAACCTCTTCTATCTCACCCCTACCCGGCGACTCCTTTATGTCACTGACGTGGATAATGGCAAACCATCGTATGTGATGGAGCACCTGTCGTGCTTTCTCCCGGGGTTACTCGTACTCGGTGCACAGATGCCCAACATCCCACCGGCCGACCGGGAAAGACACATGTGGGCTGCGGAAGGCCTTGCATACACCTGCTGGATCTTGTACACAGATATGAAGTCGGGGCTGTGTGCGGACGAATTGCTCGTGCACCGTTGGCCTACGCAGAATTCTGAAGAAGGCTTCGAGACTGGGCGGTGGAGAGAGCATCTGGGGGACTGGGAAAAGAACGGGCGGCCTGGCAAAGTGCCTCCCGGATTAGAGCCTGTGACCGTGGAAGCGAACAAGGAGAGTCGAGATTATTCGCTTCGAAAAGATGAATACTTGTTGCGTCCCGAGGTCCGTGTTGCTTCTTTTTCTTTGGTTTGACACAAGAATGTGATGACCGGTCAGGCAATCGAGAGCTTTTTTTATCTATGGAAAGCGACTGGACAGGAGGTGTGGCGGCATCGGGGATGGGCCGTGTTTGAGGCCATACAGAAGCACACGAAGACTCCCAACGGATATGCCAGCGTCTTCAATGTCGACGATTATTCTCCGTCGATGAAAGACTCAATGCCGAGGTACGTCCGCGCTTACTACGATTATGATGTCAGGGTCTTGCATTAAACTCGAAGTTTCCCCAGCTATTTCCTGGCAGAGACGTATGTTGTCAGCGAAATATCAATTCTTCAACTCTCACCTCCTATTTCAGATTGAAATACCTATATTTGCTGTTTATTGATGACGAACCCATCCCGTTGGACACATGGGTCTTCAATACCGAGGGTCACCCACTCCCGATGTTCAATTGGACTGACTGGGAGAAGGACGTGTATAGCGCATTGTAATTCTTCTTCCTGTGGTTTCACAGGCAGTAATATGTATTTCTCCTGGGAAGGAGTCCAGCGATTTTGCTTGCTTGCAACTTTTTTCTTTATGGTCACTTTACGCACGCGGCCGACGACTGCGGGCCAAGCTTAGCCTTGCCAAGCTACCTACCATCTTTCCTTCTGACGCCAGCGCAGATAGCCACGCGTAGACAACCTGCACCACGGGCTGTAACTCAAACTCTCAGGGTTGATAACCGATGGTGGCCAATGCTGGTACTTACTTTGCAAAGTCATTGATTGACAGTAAGCATGGTGACAGGTTATTTTGGTTCTAATAAAGTGTACGTTGCGTACCAGCTCTGTTGGTACTGTATCGCTCACCTCGTCATTCTAGCTTCAAGTGTGGGGTTGACCGTCGGTTCAGCTGAGCATCATTTTTGTATTT